>OY986435.1:172793826-173208826 GCA_963920525.1 Dichetophora obliterata | reverse complement strand
TAACCATATATGTATATGTTTATATATAAAACAAACAAAACAAAATCAAATGAAGACAAAAACTAGTGAAATCATATTAAATTCCAATCACAATTTTCAACGATCAAAGCTCAGCATAATGCCTGCAAGATCGCAATATAATGAAGGAACAGAGCGTTACGTGCGCTAAATAACGATGACGAAAACGTTCCAAACTTAACGAAAGCGCTAAATTCTTTCATTCATTAATTCAAATTATTTCGGTATTAAAAAAAATGATCAGTTTCTAAGCAGCGATCGATGTAGATAAACGTTATTGGCAGTGAACGGGCGAAAAAAAAAAACGATATAATTACAATACACCTTACATTTTTATGTATTTAAAAAATTTAAAGCAATATTTGTGCTCTTTTGCTTACAGTGGACCATCATATATTGAGGGCAACAATATGACGGCCTATATTAAAGTATTTAACGAACGATTTTCGGGTCTAGCCAGAGGAGTAGGTATGTTGTGGGAAAAAAAGAAAAACAGAAATATCATATATGCAGTAAAATACTCTAAATAATAATATTTTCTAGACGAAACAGTGGACAGCTGGTTTCTGATGAGTTCGCCCCTGCCTGTTATCTCCATTGTTGCCGCCTATCTAGCATTTGTGCTTAAGATCGGACCAAACTTCATGAAAAATCGCAAACCTTACGATCTGAAGAAAATCATGGTCATTTACAATGCCTTCCAAGTGTGTTACTCGATATGGATGTGTCGTGTGGTGAGCACATTTTCTTCTTATCGACTTTTGACCTATAAAATTCTAATAATCTCTCTCTTCCTCTCTCTCTTTCTCCCCTGCTTTTCACTATAAACAGTCCATACATGAAAGCAATGTCGTCGCCTCGATTTTCTCCAAAAAATGCGAGATTGTACGAAATCGCGAACAAACGCTGATGTTATACTCGGGAGCCTGGTTCTACTTTTTCTCCAAAATTATAGATCTGGTCGATACGACTTTCTTTGTGCTGCGCAAGAAACAGAATCAGGTCTCATTCCTGCATGTCTACCATCACACTATAACCGCGCTCTTCTCCTGGGCTTACCTGAAGTACGTGCCTGGTAAGTATTTAAAGTAAAAGCTTGTTTTCGGAAAAAAATTTTCATCACTCCTACCTTTACAGGTGAACAAGGCGTCATTATTGGCATTCTTAACTCTGGCGTTCACATCGTCATGTATTTCTACTACATGGTTTCCGCCATGGGTCCACAATACCAGAAGTACCTCTGGTGGAAGAAGTACATGACCTCCATTCAATTGGTCCAATTCGTGCTTATTCTGGGCTATATGCTGCTTGTAGCCGGTAAGGGTTGTAATATGCCCAAGACTCTCACCTTCTTCTTTGTTGGCAACACCATCATCTTCCTGTATCTCTTCGGCAACTTCTATCGCAAGACCTACAACTCTAAGAAAGCCAACGCGGCTGCAAATGCGGCCCTGCATGCAGCAAGCAGCTTTGGGTGCATGTCGAAAAATTCTTTCCTGGTGCAAGGAGACCAGATGAAGCGTCTCATCGATGTGAACAACAACAATATAAAAATATCTAAGATCGAATGAGAACAGCTGCTTGGATAAGAGTGGGTGCATCTATTTGCGGCAGTGGATGGGGTCACGGCATGTGTTGGATAAAGATTCGTCAAAGTCGAAGCTGGCATTCTGGATATTACGCTATAGTAGTTCTAGGTAGAAATATTTGTTTTTTTATTTTCTTAATAGCAGGAGGGGTAAACATTTAGCTGTATGCGGAGTTAGCCAAGAAAACATTTAAAATGGTTATAAATAATTCCTTTTTTGTATAAGATAAGCGATAGAGTAGTGCCTTGAAGTTGAAGAGAGCTAGTATGAATGAGTAGTGTATGTGTGTGTGTATTAGAATGTAAGTGTCTGCGAGATCTGATGTATGTTTGATTTAAAGAATCTCTTAAAGCTAAAAACACCAAAATTAAAAAGAAACTAAAAATATAAATACCTTAAAACAAACACCCTGTTTAAACTTAAGAGAGCGGGAGATTTGCATATGCGAGTGTGCGTAGTGTAGCGAGTGTAAAGCAAAATAGTACAATTGTGCTAACCATATCTAGCATTGAAGCTTTTTTAAAAGTTTCTCCAAGTATAGGTTTTTTTTTGCCGAACTCTATGGAAGTCAGCAACGAGCTACTGTTGTAAATCTAAGCCTTTTTGTATGTTATCATTTTTTACACTGTATAAAATTTTAAATAAAAACGACATAAAATATACATGTTATGACTAAACTTTGCTAAGAAAGGTAAGTAGGGAAAGATTTTTAATGTGGCGATTTTTAACCAACTAAATAGTTTAGAAGGTTACAAATAGTTTCACAGCAGTTTTATGTGCTTGTTTTTATTCTTGTTAAGACTTAGCTAGAAAATCTGAAACCATTATAAATAAACGCATGAAAAGCTATGCTGAAATATAAATTCTTTGTCAGGAAAAGAAGTGAAATTTCGATGCTGCATACAATTTTTATACAAGCCTTAAGACGAATTAAGATGAAACAAGACAAACTAGAGTGAACGGAGTAATTCTTGCAGCAGTAAAGTTAATGTTTGACAAGCATAGGAAAATGATTCAAAATCAGAACATAAAAAATCTTTCAGTACCCAGTAAAAAATTTTGATGCGCATTACTCATATGCTCATTAAGAGCGCTTTCATCCCCTTGCGTATAGTGCTATTTGTAAAGCGCTGTGTTTAGAGCTCTTTCCATAGTGATAACGCAGCACTAGCAAACTAATCTTAGAATGTAAAGTCAAAAAAATACAAAATTAATTTTTGAAAAAATAAAATAACTAAAATTAGAGCACATTCCGTTATTTTGCTTCAACCATCGTCCATAAGTCCAGCGAGCACATCACATATCGCGCATAACGACTGCAAGCTCTATCGCACCTGTCATTCCCGCGAGCGCATTAAGTACCGCCCTTAAGTCCTGCTAACCCCTAAGTTCTGCATAGTTCTTGCGGTATCCGTACTTTCATACGCGTAGTCAACAAAAATAAGTTTTAATTAGAGTTTTAAATGCAAAAAGTAAAATGATGTTATATATTTATAAAAGTAAAAGTACTGCATCGAAGTCCTGCGAAATCGAGTCTATCCAGCGAGTCCTCCTGTTAGTACGCGAAATTCATAAAAGTAAGTATTTAATAAAGTTTTATTATCAAATGAAGAAATGTGTTTTATTTTTAAAAAATGGCAAGTACGGCATCAAAGCCGTGCGCGACGACATCATACTGCCCCTCCGCATCGAGTCTATCCAGCGAGTCCATCCTCAATTTAATACGCGAAACTCATAAATGTAAGTATTGAATAAATTTTTGTCAGCAACTGCAATAATGAGTTTTGTTTTAAAAAGGACAAAAACTGCACCAGAGTCCTACGAGGCCACATCGTACTGCCCCTCCGCACCGCGTCTATGCAGCGAGTTGTTGTTCCGTTACTGCACCATTTTTAAAACCAATGCTTCCAATGGCTTTCAACTTTACAAACAATACCCACGACACGCTACAAATTGAAAACAATCAACTAAAGGAGAAATGCAGCCTTAGGTTAGTTAAAACAAATTGCAATCAAAACATTACGTCAGTAAGAGAAAAAGCTATATGTATGTTCGATTCTTGAATAAAGTTCGTTAATGCCATTCTATCTTACTAGTATAAGAGATTTATAGGATTTAAAATAAATTCTAGATAAAAGACAATTTCTTTTATTTTCTTTTTATAGAAAAGATCAACAATGAAAATTTAAACTGTCTTCAGCAAATTAAAATTGACATTTTGGATTTGAAACAAAGTTTTGCTTATCAACAGGTCGTAATGGATAAAATTTTAGAGAAACTTTTCCCTAAGAGAATCAACCTGCAAATACTTCCATTCAATAAATTGGATGATGTTAAAAATGCGGACTCCTTTTTGACATTTCATCCCAGGGATGAATTAGTATAAATCTTTTATATTTTCCTGCGTAATATTTTTAAAAATAACTTATTTTACAGATATCATACGTGCAGTTAATCGTAAGCAACACACCAGAACGAAAAGTGTGGCATTTTCTTTTTAAAGAGGAAGCACTCGTCTTCCGTTCTTCGAACACTAAAATCTTTAAAATTTTTTACTGAAATTGTGTTTTGTAAGTATGAGTCTATCAACTCAAAAAAACTTAAAAATTTTAATAAATGTTTTTGTCATAGTTTCGGTAAATGGGCCAACAATGTCCCTAGAAATATTTGAAAATGAGATGAAGGCAGGATTTCGCTCCTACAAAAATAAATTTTACAGGGATCTGAGCAAAACCAAGAAAAAAAAAACAATTCAACAGCAGAAACTTTACAGTAAAACTGTTTTTTAAATAAATGTACTTTCTTTATTTAATTAATTAATTATTTACTGAATTTTTGTTCTTTTTCAGTTCTTATTGATAAATATCACCAAACATAAAAAAAACAACATTAAATGCATAAATGCAAAAGAGTTAATAAATGTACTATTTATTTGTTTTTTTAAAGGCTAGTTTTTGTATTAACTACAAGGGGAAAAGCGCTCGGTTCTCGCTACAATTTTATATTTTGAACAGCGAGAGTGGAGCGCATACATCTGATGACATGCTAATGCTAAAAAATGCGCTATACGCAAGGAAAATGAAGCGCTCTACTGTTTTTTTGGAGCTCTTCAGTTGCGCTTGTGGAGAGCTCGGCTTCCTACTGGGTAGCTATTCAGACTTCAAGCACAAACACAACTAAACACAAAAAGTTGTTTTTAGCATTTTTACTGAAAAATAAAATAAAGTTTTAACTTTACTGTTATTTTTTCAAGCATATATTAAAAGAGATAAGTCATATCCATAGTAATAACTCATTTTCTCATTTTAGTTAGTTTGTTTGTTTATACAAATCTAAATACAAATCTAAACGGTAGAGGTGGGTAACTCAGTGCTGTGCTATGGCACTGTGCTGACTCTCTGTAGTGTGCCATGTGTGCTTGCACACTACGTTGACTCACATAGTGGCACAATAGCACGCAAAGAGCAGAGCTTAGACGAACTTTTGCGCGTAAAGTTACTTTTGTGTGCAGTGTTGGGATGAATAGCAGAGTGTTGTGCTAAGCTTCTTCACTGACACTCATTGGTTATCGCTACTGTGCACTGCATTACTTACATTTTGTAAGTTTGTGCTTAGTAAAGTTGTTTTTTGTTTAACTTTGGTTTACTTGCAATAATTGACAATATGCAATTTGTGAATATTGTACACAAATCAATAGAAAAGGGTGTTAGCACTCTTTTTGTTATCGATACTTTTATAAGTGCTTTTTTCGATTGTGGCACAATTGCGCTAGCACAGTGTGCTGACACACAAGGGTGCACATGTGCTGGTGAGTCAACACACAAAATTGTGCTATTACCCACCTCTACTAAACGGAATTTAAACAAATCTAAACGGCTCAACGGATTTCGCTCAAATTAAATATGCATTTTGAGTGCATTCTTGATTAAATTATAAAATATTTAGTTGTTGCCAAGCCCCCAATGACATTTTTCTTTTAATGGTTTTATTGTTATTATAATACTTTTTAGAATCGAAGTATTTTGTCCACTAAAAACACTCACATATCTTCAAAACTGTAGAAAGTTTTAGTACAACAACTTTTTCATCAAACATCAGAACATTTGTTTGTTCAAAATTTCAATACAAACACATTATAAGATAGTTTGGACTGTACCGTTAGGTCACTGTATATATTTTTTATCTTTTTTCAAAAAAGGTCCAAAATATTGACTTTCAATTAAAAAATGACTAAAAATTGTTTTTGTTGTAAAAATAAAATCAAGTCAAAATTGCACAACAGACTACCTTTCATATAACATAGCATTTATTTGCAAAAATTTTTCCAGCTAAGCGCAAAAATTATTTTACTGTTTTTGTCATCAAAACAACAAAGGCTTTGATTTTTTTGGCGAAATTTATTTTTTCCAAAATGTTTTTATGTATGTTACAAAAGAGTCAAGTTTCAAAAATAATTTATGTGAAATCTCTTTCAATATCTCTTTCCAATAAAAAGTTACGGCTGAAAATCTATTTTTTCATACCACTGACTATCTATACTATTTTTCGTAAATAGATTCCGATACACGTGTAAATTTATTTTCGTAAAGAATATATAAAAATTTCAAATTTGTTTTAGCGTCATATTTTTCTGTATTAAAATTATGATTTAAAAGCAATGTATTTGATTTGAATTCTCCATGATTTCATTATTTAAAGGTTATTCGTATTTTTGACATTTACTCCAATTCATGATTCAATTATTATAGATTGTGCATTCGTTTGGCAAAACCCGTCAAAGCAAACATGCAACAAAAATATATTCTCTCTCAAATATGACAACCAGGGTTTTGTGGTTTTCTATGAAAAAAGTTATGTTTCAGTGTTTTGTTGTGTATTTTTTTTTAAAAGTAGTTATTCTATATTTTGCTGTTAGCAGGAAAGAAAAAAATAGTGTGCATTGCGTTTATAATAATTTTTGCTTTGATAATAAATATAATTATTATTGAAAATTGTTTTCAAATTTTGTTGCGAGCCGTTTTTTTCAATTAAAATATAAATCGCGACTATTAAGTTATAAAAGCTGCGTTCCTTTCGCCTTAATATAATCACGATAACAAATTTTCTCAAAGGAACGGCATGAAAAACAACTCGTAGAGGACACTACCGTTGCAGTCAAAATTATACATGCTACAAAAACTGATACAATAACTATTAGGTGTCACGAGAACGTGTGTTGTTGTGAACTGTTATGCTAGCGATACCTTAGTGAACGATGTTTTTCTCTGAATGTGTTTTACTCTAAACTTCAGAAAAGTTGTAAATTATTTAATTTAATTATTAATATTATGCAATTATATAAATAATTTAAGTGCAATTGTTGGCTCCGCTGAATGCGTCCAATGTGTGTGACACACGCGGTTTCTTCTGTTTTCTTTTGTTTAACATTCGATGTCGAGAAAATAGGTAGCTGTCATGGCTATCTAATAGTCATTGTATCAAACAAACGAATAATTCAAAAACTGAAATGACAGCTCATAAAAATATACATGTGCGGCACCTGTGTTTCAAATTTTTTAAAAGCTATATCACAATTTTATAGGGATAGCATCCTATTTGTTATAGGATTATTATTTTTGTTTTTGTTTTGCATGTAAAAAAAATAATCTGGATTATTTTGAAGCGAATGGATCGCAGCTAATTATTAAAATAATAATACCTTCAACGTGCGGTATTTGCAAAATAGTTTATTTTAGTGATACAATTCGAAAATATAATGCGTGGGAATAAATTTGCACAACAAAATTTGCTATCAAAACAAACAAGTAGAACAGAATGTAGTAGAAAAAGCAGCAGTGAAATGCATCATTGGGTATTTAGAACTGCGAAAAAGTATGATATTCCTGCAACTGATTACTTTGATGGCATACACAAATTACTCTTTTGCTCTCCTCTTCAATTTTACGGGTGTAATCTTCATTCTTGTGAGTAAACGTGAAATGAATGAACAACCCAAGGTTTATGTATGAAGGTACTGTTAGTAGACAAAATTCTCTCTTGTGGTGGGTACCTTAGCTGTAAAAATCAGTTGTTTACGAAAAAAAGCAAAGCAAATAACAAAAGTTATCAATAAGTTGTCAAAAAGTTTTATTGAGTTGTCAATTTTTGTGTTTTAAATTGATTTAAAGATTTTAATTAAGTTATATAAAAGTGATTTGAAGTGATTTCAAGTGATAAAATGCCACGAAGTTTTGCAATTTGTAGATGTCCTTCTTGGTCAAACGCACAATGCAATCATCGGATTTACCCATACGTCTGATTTCGCCGCAGATTGCATAGGCTTTGGAACCAACTCTGATTCGATTGGTTTCTGCATCAACATTCACCAAGACCAATTGCACAGAGGCGTGGTCCTTGACATGAATGATTCTGTTGGATGCCGAGCACTTTCTGGGGCAGGACAAATCAACAGACTCTCCGGCGTTGTTTTCCATGTTTATAGATTTTTTGTACAAATTTACAAAATTTATGACACTCGGCAATGGAGTCGAAAAAAGCCATTAAAATACTATGAGGTTGGTAATTATAAACAGTTCTATATATTTGATTTAATGCATTCTTCACGATATATACGAAAATAAACATTCAGCACGCACAAAAATGAAAACAAAATATATTGTAACACATTTGAAAGTTTTCTATCAGCTTTTATTCATTGTCTTTTACGCTCTGCTTATGTTTGACAGCGACGGTACCCATCTGTCTGTGACGACACTACCATGTTGAATATACCTTGAAACAACCCATAGTAACTGAATCACACTCCAATTGATATACTTATTTGAAAATGAGAGGATGAGAGCAATGCCATTAGAGCGAAAAATTCTCACGGTTGCCTAAATATCATACTATTTGGTACTAAATTGACTGCAATTATTTTTTTCTAGTACTTTTAATGCTCCGATTTCTTGGTGCATAACTTACTAAACTATTTTTTTTTACATAAAAAAATTGCTTTTTTCGTTTATTTTAATAAACATGTTTATAATATTAATAAATATATAAATTAGGTGCTGCTCAAACCAAAGTGTAGAAGTCAATTAAGTGAAACTCCAATTTTTTTCAGTTTATAAGTCTACTAAGCTAAAGAAAAAAAAATTGGTTGGCTAAACTATTAGCCAACGATTAAATCATTAAAATTAATTGTAACTGAGCTGAAAATCGACTTAATTTGTAAAAAAACCGTCGCTATGCAGTCAGCCTACGTTAATTTGCTCTGGTCCGTTATTTTTTTATTAGCAAAATTAAAGTATATGGGTCATTCTTTTATAAACCGTACAGATTTAAACAAAAAAGACCGACCCATTTTGATTTGCATGAAATTTCTTTATATCGAAAAAAAGAGACGTGGTCGAGGATTTTTTTTTTTAATAGAGGGCGTTAAAAGTTTGAGATTTTCGTCATTTTTGCCTTGGAGACTTATTTTCAAAAATTCATAACTTTGGTTCTGTTTAAGTTAAGCCAACTTTTTTGTTTCATTGTGAAGATAAAAAAATGAATTTTAAAAAATGTCATATTGTTATACGCAATTTGAATTTTTTAATAAATTTTAACCAATCTTACCCACCACTAAGCGTATTTTAAACATAACCATCGTATTCTACGCCGCCTACAAAGCCAACCTGCAGTCGGTTGTAACACGCGCTGCTAAGGAGCGATACAAAGAAAAGAGGAGGGAAGAGAGACATATTTTCAGGAAGATTGAGATTTATGGTGACAGGAATGAGGCAGGAAAATTTTTCGAAAAAATAAGACGCCTTGCCGATGGTTTTAAAACCGGGGCCTTTTCCTGCAAGGATGAAAACGGGAATCTAGTGACAGATGTCCAGAGTACACTGACGTTATGGAGGGAACACTTCTCTAAGCTTCTAAATGGCGACGCTGACAACAATCCCGCCAATAGAGATGATATTCCGGAAACCCCAATTTTGGATGACAGCGTTGAGGTTCCGCTGCGATGAAGTTCTGACAGCTAAAGCTCGGCTTAAAAATAACAAAGCCGCGGGAGCTGATGGCTTACCTGCTGAGCTGTTTAAGAACGGAGGCGAAGCTCTACTTAAATGCATTCACGAGCTTCTATGCAGAATATGGTCGGAAGAATGCATTCCGAACGATTGGAATCTCAGTGTGCTCTGCCCAATCCACAAGAAAGGCGATCCAACTATCTGTGCCAATTACCGTGGGATTAGCCTTCTTAATATCGCATATAAGGTCCTGTCGAGCGTTTTATGTGAAGCCCATTATAAACGAACTGATCGCACCTTATCAGTGTGGCTTCAGACCTGGAAAGTCCACCATCGACCAGATTTTCACGCTACGACAAATCATGGAGAAGACTCAAGAAAAACAAGTCGACACCCACCATCTTTTTGTCGACTACAAAGCCGCCTTCGACAGCCCAATAAGGAAGCACCTGTACTCCACCATGTCTGAATTTGGTATTCCTGCAAAACTAATACGACTTTGCAGGATGACACTGAGCAACACCAGCAGCGAAGTTAAAATCAGGAAGGACCTCTCCCCACCATTTGTTACCAAACGAGGTTTCAGACAAGGTGATCCCTTATCGTGCGACTTTTTCAACCTAATGATGGAAAAGATCATCCGATCTGCTGATCTGAGACGTAGTGGCACAATATTCTACAAGAGTGTTATGCTGCTTGCGTATGCTGATGACATCGATATCATTGGCCATAATACGCGCGAAGTCAGTGCAGCATTTTCCAGATTAGAAAGAGATTCAAGCCGAATGGGTCTGGCAGTGAATGCAGATAAGACGAAATACTTAGTGTCAACAAACAAACAGTCCCAGCGTATTGGAACCCACGTTACCGTTGACAATACCTCCTTAGAGGTTGTGAATTACTTCGTTTATCTGGGATCCAGCATTAACTCAACCAATGACATCAGCATTGAGATCAAACGAAGAATAACTCTTGCCAACAGGTGTTACTTTGGGCTCAGTAGGCAATTGAGAAGCAGAGCCCTCTCTCGACGAACGAAAATCACGCTCTATAAATCGCTCATCATGCCCGTCCTACTTTATGCATCACAAACCTGGACGCTGAGCAGTTTAGATGAAAAGACTTTACGAGCATTCGAGAGAAAGATTCTTCGTAAGATCTAAGGACCAATCTGCGTCATTGGCGAGTACCAAATACGGTGGAATGATGAACTTTATGAGCTGTACGCTGACATCGACATAGTCAAGCGCATTAAAATTGAGCGGCTTCGCTGGCTTGGTCATGTTCAGCGCATGAAAGACGATGCTCCAGTGAAGAAAACATTCGATTCGGTACCTAGCGGCGGTCAACGCAGAAGAGGACGACCGCATCTTCGTTGGAAAGACCAAGTAGGGGACAACCTGACGAAGCTTGGAATTTCCAACTGGCGCCAGCAAGCGAAAGACAGAAATGGCTGGCACAAATTCTTAGATGAGGCCAAGACCGACATACGTTTGTTGCGCCAACTAAGAAAGTAAGTAAGTATCGTATTCTACGTCAAATTTTACATAAAAAACGATTTTTGTATCGATGGAGAAATGATTATTACTATTGCAAAAAAATTAAATAAACTCGCGCGGTACACCTCAAAGTACACCTCATATTCTCGCCTCATATTATTGTTGTCTGTATTATAATCTATACATACAGTGTTGCGCAAAACAATAGCAACAAAATAAGTGCGCTGCAACAAAATCGTGTATCTTTTTTAATATTGGGGACACACAAATATGATTACAGGAATCAAAGCATATATTCATACATCATATTCAAATTTGGTTTTATTTTTTTTTAAAATTTAAAATTAATGTGGTTACATTCAATTTGTCTGAAAGCAAAACAAAAGCAACAAAACTTGAAAAATGTAAAAAGAGAACAGAAGTTCCAAGAATTACCGGTAAAAGTTCCATTATTGTAAAGTACGTGTTCTTTTAAGTCATAAATTTCAAGTTTAGTTTTGTTTTTGCGCAAGTTGTGACATTGACTATTCCATTTATAATGGCACGCTTTAAATACTGTGAAGCTTTTAAATTACAAATTATTTCCGAATAAAAAAACGGAAATTCGCAAATATCTAACGTGAAAAAGTTTGATATTAATCGGTCAATAGTTTGCAGGTTAATAAAGAAATATACCATCACAAAAGACGTAACAATTGTACATTAAAGAGGGTGGCCGCGGAAGACATCGCTGCGTGATGGCAGGAACATTTGTGGCGTGTTCAAGCGAAATGCATTTGCCACATCCAAAGAGATTATTCGGATACTTGATTTAGATATCCATTACAGCACTGCTTGAAGACGAGCCGTTGAGAACGATCTAAGAAGTTACAGACCGGCAAATAAACTTTTGCTTACAGCTAAGCATATAAAACAAGGTGAGGTGTTATAATTAAACAATTCTGTCTAAAATTGTAATAACAAATTGCAATTTATTGTTTTTTATACTCAGTCTTGCAAAAAAACACCTTAATTGGACCGATCAAAAATCGAAATCCGTTTTTTTAGCGATGAATCAAAGTTCAACTTGATTAATTCATATGAGATGTCCACGGTACGGCGCCTCCCAGGTACACGACTTGAAGCCCGAAACTGCAAAACAAATTTTAAACACGGAGGCGATGGCATTATGGTCTGGACTTGTTTTTCCTATAATGAAGTTGAACCATTTAAATAAATCGATGGAATTATGGATCGATTTGTATATAATGACATTTTAGAAAGCAAGATGCGACCACATTCAGAGTGGAATATGTCGCTTCAGTGAACGTTTCAGCCCCATCACGACCCGAAGCACACTTCAAAGCTCATCAAAGATTACATTAGAGGCAATGGGATTCAAGTCCTTGATTAGCCGGCACAGTCACAATGACTTGAATCCTATTGAAAATCTTTTTGGGATTTTGAAGGTAAAAGTTTCTCGTCAAAGGTTTTCCAATAAGACTGCACTGTATGAAGCGCTGAAACTTAATTGGGAACATATACCTAATATCAACATATCTAATTTGATAGAGTCGTTGCCGCTCAGATGTGCACCGGTTATCAAAAATAATGATTCTTACACCAAATGTTAATTATGTTGCTTTTGTTTTGCTCTCAGACGAACTGAATGAAGTCACATTAATTTTAAATTTAATAAAAAATAACCAAATTTGAATATTATTTGTTTTTAATATGATGTTTGAATATATGCTTTTTTTCTATAATCATTTTTGTGTGTCCCTAATATTTAAAAAGATACACGATTTTGTAGCAGCGTACTAATTTTGTTGCTATTATTTGGCGCAACACTGTATAAAACAAAGTCGGGTTTGTTACACTATTTATAACTCAAGAACGGCTGAACCGATTTTAATGATCTGTTATTTGTGGGATTTGTGTTCATCCCGAATAGCAGAATAACTATTAAAATATCGGAAAAACTCAGGGGGCGTGTCACCTCCCATGCAAATCAAATCTTCTGTATCGAATAGCTTTGGAATTATAAGACGCACAGCAACGGAATTCGGTATTCGTTCTTAATTTTCACTTGCCATTCTTCTGGTAAAATTTTATGGGCGTAGGGCGTGGCACTTTTTCAGCAGCCCAAATTTTCAATTTAATTTTCAAGCTACACATTCATGAAACTCGGTTAGAACGTACTATTTAGTCGTGTTTTTCGACTGGCAAAATTGAGCAAGTATAGGCCAAAGGGGTGTGGCATCTCCCATGCAATTCAAATTTACGATATCGAATAGCTTTGGAACTAAATGCCGTATAATAATAAAATTCAGTGTGGAATTGCCACTTGGTGATATCTAGTGTCCTACCGAAACCGGAATTTTGGCCGAAACCGAAACGGAATATTCGGCCATTTTATGTTATTCGGCCGAAACCGAAACCGAAACCGAAACTGGTTATTAATATGAAATTTAAGTTTTTACAAATGATTTTTTTTTATTAATAGGAAGCAAGAGTACTACTAGTACAAAGAAAGAATTATTTGAATATTGAAGTTTGTAATAATTAATTTAAGTTTACTGTAATAATAAATGAGATCATTTTTTATTTTATTTTTTTATTACACACTTCAGTACATACTCAAAATAGTATGGACCTACAATGTACATTTTTTTAGAACTACAAAACAAATTATTTCTTTTTTTTTAAAGGTTTAGTATTATATTATAGAAATATGTATTTCGTTTTATTTTATTTATTCCATTCCGCACAGAATTCGTTCGGAAGTTTAATTATCAATTTCTTGGTTTAGTACCTATAAAACTTTAATGGAAATTGCAATAGAGATGATAAAATCGAAAATGATAGTATCAAACGCATAAAATCAACCAAAATGTTTTGCGTTAACACGATAAATCAAATTATAGACGAATTCATAATTGTTGTTTTGTTCAAAGCGTTGTAAATATGTTTATTAAACCAAACTTATATATTGAATTAAAAGACTGATGCAAGAAATTTTGGTATAATTCAAGAATAGCGACAACTCTCTTTTTGAATATTTTTTTGTTTGATTATACGGATTTTAACCTCCTAAATCCAAATCCAAATTTCAGGCCGCTGGCAATTGGTTTACAAGTTGTAGGCCTCCAAAGTTGCAGAAATGGCCTAGAAATCTTACTGTTTTTTTAGTGTTCCGCATTATGGACATCAAAATAAAGGTAATGCGAGCACCTATTCAACGTGGTATCAAACATGAAAATCCATTCCTAACTTTTTAAGATATACCTATTATCATAGTTATATACAATTTGTCTGGAAAACTAGTGGTTTCCTTTTACGAAAGCACTGCACTAAAAATGTTTATGTCTTTAAAAGTTATGCATGAATTTTCATTTTTTAATAGGTACCTTGATGAATAGGTACTTAAATTACCTTTCTTATGATACCCATAAAGTGTAGTTTTGTTGAAAAATTTAAAAAATAGCAAAATTTTTAGGCCATTTGTCCAATTTTGGACACTATAACTTCTGAACCAATTGCGAGCTGCCTGCAATTTTTTCAGATTTGCAGTTAGGAGGCCAAAATCCATACAATCTAAAAAAAAATTAAAAATTAGAGCTGGCGCTATTCTTGAAATGTTCCAAAATTTTTACTAAAAGTTTCGGCTAGTTTCGGTTATTCGGCTTCAATATGGCCGAATAGCAAAAAGGGCCGAAACTGGCCGTAACCGAAACCGAAGCCGAATATTCGGTCGGACACTAGTGATATCCTTCTACTGGGATGGGCTTTGGAAAAGGGGGTGTGGCACCCATACACTTTAAGTTTTTGATATCAGATAGCTTTGGAAATAAATGTCGTATAACAACGAAATTCAGTATGGAATTCCTATTGGGTGATATCCTTCTACTAGAAAATTGAGACGGTCATTGAACAAGTTGGGTTCCGCCCATACAAGCCAAATTTTTGATATCGAATAGCTTTGGAAATATATATCATATAACAATAAATTCAGTATGGAGTTACTTATTGGTCAGGCATTTCTACTGGAAAACTGGCACTGGAAACTTAGCGTGGCTTTGCCCACACAAGCTAAATTCAATTCAATATACTTTACTGCAAAAACTAATTTTTTCTGGCATTTAATAATCAAAATCAAACCTTCTAAACGAATAAGATATTCTTCATTTTTAATTTTAAAACCGTAACTTTTGCAACTGAAAGAGATTTTTATCTTCATTACTTTCTGGTAAAGTTGGTTTTGTTGCATTTTCCATAAATTGAAAAAAAGTTTTTAAAAAATCATTTGTTCCGCTCATTGTGGGAATCGATCCCACTCATGGCTTCAAAACTGATGGTTGAGCCGACTGAGCTATCAAGAGTACATTTATTTAATTAGCAAAAAATCATTATCTTCTGAACGAATAAAATCTAAATATCAAAATTTTACTTTTTTCCCCCGAGTAACACCGGGTGTATCAGCTAGTATAATATAAATTATGTAGAGTCTAGGGCTTCCAAATTTGGTTCTCAAAAGCAATTTCGGAATTAAACATTAAGAATCCGGGGATCCCGGAATTAGTACCGGGATTTGAGAAACAGATAAAAAGTAATTTATTTAACAAAAAAGAAATCGTGTGCAACGTATGAAAGTTAGAATTTTTTTTTAATAAAAAATTGCCTAAAGGAATTAAAAAAAACAGGTTACTTAAATTTTTTATAAAAAGTTAATTTATTTTATTTCTTTCCTTATATAAAGGACGAAAATATATAATTTTTGATGAGGCATAATATTACTGGCATAATATTACATAATATCATATTTTCTGGCATAATATTACTAACATAAGAACGGTACATTTTTTGAGATCACTGAAGTCTTTGAAAGGTGAATTCTTTGGAAGCAAAATTTCCAGCCGAAGAGAAAAATCTCTCGAGCTCAACACTAGTTGGTGGAATTTTTATCAATCATATCAAATAATTTTTGAAGCAGATTACTGCGAGCGCCACCATTTAAATATATTTTTATTTCATTTTTGAACATTTGAGGTAAATTTAGTTTTTTTTTAAAGTTTGTACTCGAATGTCAAATTAAAGTGTTGCATTTTTGCAATTTGAAGACAATCCCGGGATCCCGAAAATTCCGGGATTTTAGGCCTTGTAATCCTGGTATTGTCGGGATTGCAAAAAGTCCGAGATCCCGGATTGGAAACCTTATTAGTTGTAAAAAATTATGTATAATGAAGATGTAATTTAATTATTATTTAATTAGGTAATAATGTTTATTCATAAATCCATCTATTCCTTACTTCAGCTGTTGCAGCAGTTGTGCCCTGTCTCTCACCAATCCATGCCACCAATCTTACCATCAGTAAGACGCCGTCAAAAAACAAAACCATGCCTGCAAATTAGTCTAAATAAAGTATTGGTAATGATGCTTGTTTCAATCCTTTCAATTTAACAAAACATTCAAGAAAAAAACACTAAAATTGCGAAAAGTTACTGCAAGTCAATTACATGCAATGAAAATACCGGTAGTTAATGAGTTATTGAAAAAAAAAATCTGTGGTTCCTGCCGCTAAAAAGCTATAATGATAAAAGAAACTTTAAAATACCATCGAATGATTCCAATCTCACTTCAAGAGATAAAAAATATTTAAAAATTAGTAAGTAAAGACTGATGTTATATTGAGACAAAAAAATGTACGTGTAGAATACTAATGAACTGAAATCGTAATATATCACTTTATTTGCTGAAATAATGTAATTGTTTATTAAAGTTTGACCCAATTTTCAATAAAGCCTCATTTATTAATAAATAATATTGTTCAATTAAAAATATAAAACATACTACATATATATATTAGGGCGGGTCGATTTAAAAATGGCCCATTGCTCAGTGGAAATCGTATTCTTGGGATCAAAATAAGAAACTTTGCCCGAGGAACTATACCTCTAAAACGAATTCTAATGCCCTCAACTTTTCCGTAGGGTCAAATTTTGAAAAATCCCTCTTTGACCCATTTAGAGTGCCCCAATCGAGTCCAAATGTATGACCGACCCCTTCTAACTTTGGAGGTCCGATCCACCCCTGCCAGTGGCACACCCACTGGAACCCCCCTGGAGTGTTCGCCATACAATCAAAGTTCTCATACAAACATTTGTTTGTACCCAGGGGGGATTTCAGGGGGTGTTGATTTTATGCAAATCAAAAGTGTGTTCGGTTTGTAAAAGAATGACCATATATGTGATTATGAGTTATTTATGTTTGAAAACAAAGTACATATGTTTAACAAAAAGTTAGAAAGAAAAATTACAAAAGAATATTTTTACAGAATTTGTACTGCTCGGCTGTTTTTAATGACTACGGCAAAACAAGTGTTCTTTTTTATTGCATCTTCGTTGCCCAAAATATTGATTCAACCATCTGCGCTTCCAAGGGAAAATATTTTTCGCATACCCTAGAAGACACTTTGATTTTTTAAAAAATTTTATAGTTTTTACAATTACACATTATTGCCTTTTAAAAAACATTTCCAACGTGAGAACCGAAAAGCCTTGTTGGATCTATGGTTTTTCAAAAGTTAAACAATTTCGCTTTTTCTTCCATTTTGACCAAATTTGAATGTTTGGTCAAAACTTTAAAAAAAAAATCCTAAATTTTTTTTTCTCAAACTAGTATTTTTATTTCATAAGTAGATTAAATTCAGAAAGTTTAAGCAAAATCGAAGATGGTCAAAATTTTTTTTTCTTATTAACTTGACAAGAAATCATTGAAAAACTACTTTGAACACTACTATAGAAACCTACACAATGAAACACTGAAACATTCCTTTTTTTCCAACATCACAAAACACTGTGGGCATATTGTCAAAATGTTTTTGTTTATATAAATTAAGCATACGGCTAAAAATACGAATAGACTTTAAAAAATTAAATCATGTGAAATCTCATTAACATGAAGTTCTCTATTATATTTCACAATTGAAAATTAATGCAAAGCAGTCAAATTAAACTTGCATCAGAGTTGTAAACTTGCGAACCTACTCCAAAACTACTTTTCCACACAAAAGTGTCGAGATCATGTTGCGAGCAAGTTATAGTTTTTGATAATAGACAGGTTAGCAACTTTTGTTGGAGTTGCGTTGACCGAGTGTGGAAAAGGCCTTATAGTTATTTTTTAAACTTAAAAATGTTAAAAGAAAATGTTTCGCTCATAAAAAAACCGTGAATTGAATTTTTCATGTCTTAATGGAATAAATCTTACATAGCTGAGGGGAAAATTGAACTGTATTGCCCTTCCGATCTTAGCCGCAGGGGTCAGTTGCCCGCTCTTTTCCCCCACTTCCGACGCCACTAGTTCGGTTTTTATGGAACAAAAGGTATTGTCAGCTGTTTCGTTCAATTTCGATAAGTTACTTTTTTGTTCATTCTGGATTTCGATTTAAAAAGTTTAGATTTTACTTATTGTTTTGTCTATGAGGTTGGTTTAACGTAAATTATGCACTTAACAAAAAAAGATATACAAACTGAACACAAAAAGTTGTAGTTAACGATTTTTTTTAATCAAAAAATTCAAGTCAGAAGTGTCTTTTTACTGAAATATAATAAAAATAGTTTCTTTATATTTATTTTTTTAAGCATTTATAAAAGAAATTGACATAAAGGAAATAGAATAAAGTAAATCTATTTTTTTATTAGGACTAAACACTAATAAAAAAACCCAAAAAAACTCTTAAAAACTTCAATGCAACAACTCTTCTCTGATACGTTTTTCTTTGTTTTGACAGACTAGACATTCAGCTTCACCAAAGAAATTTTCAGCAAATAAAAAATCCGTAATAAAAACAATTATCACTGAAGAATGTAACCTAACCGTTTGAAGCTCCAACAAGTAATGAATCAAAGATAACAGAAGTATACACGGTTTTGGAGCTGAGCAACTACAAGTTATTCCTAAAGCTATTTGAGGCGCAGAATTTCCATCTGGGTTCCGTTTTTCCAGATTGGTTCTAGTTTTCGAGATATTGCATAATTACCGTTATTTGCGTTTTTAAAAAGATGATGTCACTTAAATGCAAATATCTTCAAAAATATTCGTCGGTTGATGTGATTATTATTTTTTATTGAAAGATAATAAAATTGCTAAAGTAACCATGGGTCGTTTGTGAAGATTAGTCAAGAAATGACAGTGTTACAGTGGACACAATTTCAAAATTCATGAAAAATTTGATGATATTTTGAAATTTTGCTCTTTTCAACTAATTTGTTTTACACAAAACAATTGAAAATTTTGCTGTTTTATTACACAGGACATTAGTTTATTTCAATACGAACATTTTGCGCCGAACAAGACCCAGATTGGTGCAAAAATGACAAAGCTACAGAAGATTTAGTGAATTAACCCACTTTTAGCTTCCAAATGATTGGCGGTTATATATCGACAGCAGCAGGTTAAGCTTGAAAGCTGTTTTGTTGCACAAAGGTTATGAAAAGCAGTTAACGTTAAAGAATCGTATGAGTCCATGTTTAAATAACTGTTGCATGCGGATACACACCATTTCGTGTAAGATAACAAAACGAGAGATTAAAATTTTTTTTTATTCAATAAAAGTGATTATTTAGAAATGAAGAGTCTTCGAACTGATTCGTTTGTATTGCTTGGAATCTGTTTCACGCAGTATAGTCCAACAGTAGTCGCTCATCATGCCCTCGTCCCAAAATCCTTGATAGCGTCTTTCTATTTTCGCCAAATCTTGGTGTAGTCGCTCTCCTTGCTCGTCGCTCGTATCACCTAAGTTTTCAGGGAAAAAGTCGAGATGGGAATGGAGGAAATGCATTTTGAGAGACATTCGAGCTCCAATCTTGCGATAATTTTGCAACAAACTGCCGATTATTTCCTTGAAATCCGGGGACTTGCGGTTACCAAGAAAGTTGTGAACAACATCTTGAAATGATGCCCATGCTGCTGCTTCATTAGGCGTTAAAACTGCTATAAAATTGCCGTCGGCCATTAATTTTCGAATATCAGGTCCAACAAATATTCCCTCTTTGATTTTAGCGTATGACAATTTGGGAAACACCTTGGTTAAGTAATTAAAAGCCGGTCCTTCAGGATTGAGTGCTTTGACAAGGTTTTTGATAAGGCCAAGTTTTATGTGGAGAGGTGGCAGGAAAATGTTCTGTGGATTCACAAGTGATGTAAAAGAGACGTTTTGTTTTCCTGGTTCATAACTAGTTCGACGTGGCCAATCATATTTCACATAATGTTGATCAGTTGCACGGCTATCCCACAGTCACAAAAAGCAACAAAATTTCGTAAAACCAGATTGCATCCCCATTAAGAGGCCAACGACCTGTTGGAATAGTATGCAAATAATTTATTCTTTAACATTAAATATGCATTTATTTTCAAACCTTTAAATCGCCACAAATTTTCCATTGATGCTCATTGTATTTGATCTTGGTCAAAAGTTTACACATTATATCGTAGGATTCCTTCGTTTGTACTGCATGAGCAATCACAATAGATGGTTTCAAATTTCCATTGTGTATCAGACCAGCCTTCAGGCTGTATTTTGAACCATCTATAAACAAACGCCATTCATTTACGTATGGTGTATTCATCGTATGGTGTATTCATCGCTTGAAATAAACCGTTGATGTCATCGCAGAAACATATGTTATCTTCTTTTTTGAAAAACGGTAAAAGCGCCTGATTTCTGGTTCTGTAAACAGTGACTTTTGTTTCAGTGTGAAGACAGTTCCACTCCTGCAACCGTGATGCGAGCAATTCTACTTTTTGTTTCGATAAATCCAAATCACGAATCAAGTCATTCAGCATACTTTGCGATATTTTATGTGTTTCTTCTATGTTAAAATCTTCGAACTGAACGTCGGTGACGAACTGAAACTTCCCCTGGAATTTGCACTCACACCTGGGCAAATTGGCAAAGGGTCATTATTCGTACGCAGAACTGGCTTGGACACTGATGACACGTCAGCATATTTATACTTTGATAGTTTTTTTGCATTAAGACCGACCACATTCATCAAGCAAAAATAACAATCATCTACATGATTTTTTGGCTCTCTCCATAACATTGGCATTGAAAATGAAAAGTACACTTCTTGACCAAGTGACCACTTGTACAGTTTTGTGCTACACGCTTTACAAAATAATTTCGGTACCCACGGCTTATGAGTGTTTTTCACAGAGAAACCAAAATAATACGAATATGCATCTCTCAGCGCTTTTGATATATTTTTTCCACTTCTCCCGATAATATAACATCCGCAAACATAACAAAAACACTTAGAATCAACTTTGCACTTCTTTCTTTCCATTTTCACAGGTTTTGAAACAAAAAATAACTTAAAGATTACAATTGAAATGACGTTTTTAGCAATGCCAACAGCTGATTGTCGTTATTACAGTGCAGTGCAGCCAACATGCAAGAACTCGAAAACTAGAACCAATCTTGAAAAACAAAAACCGGATTCGAATTCAGCGCCTCAAATAACGTTAAGATTTGTTCTCATCGAATCAGCTCCAAAAGTTGACCGGAATTTGTAAACTTGTGTAATTTATTGAGTTTTATTTTAACTTCGCAAGTAGCTGTCAAAAACCCCTAAAATCGCTGCAATTACTTGGAAATCCTCCAAAACAAAAAAAGATCAATTAACATTTTCTTATAGTCTTTAATTATAATTGATTTAATATTTACAAAAAAAAAATTAGGTTTCTATTAAAAACAAGGTGAACGCGATCTTGAATTTTTGTTCT
This sequence comes from Dichetophora obliterata, assembly GCA_963920525.1. Classification (NCBI taxonomy): domain Eukaryota; kingdom Metazoa; phylum Arthropoda; class Insecta; order Diptera; family Sciomyzidae; genus Dichetophora; species Dichetophora obliterata. The sequence goes on along the minus strand of OY986435.1, from coordinate 173,186,952 downwards.
AAAAATCAAACACTTGAGTCAAACCATACAAAATCAGCTTTTCACTCATTCACAAGTTTGACAGCTTGGGAATTCACAAAAAAAAAGGGAAAAATTGCGGAGTAAAGCATAGCAAAATCGGAGTAAATTCAAAAACTTCGTAATAAATTGGATTATCCAGTGCGTAATTTATCAAAAACTCGCTAAAAAACCCCCCTTTTAATATAAAAAATCCCATTTCACTTCCCCCCCAATTTAGGGGAAACACTCCTAAGTTGGGAACACTGGTTGCTTTCGTTTCGTTGTTAAACTCGAGCTTTTCTTCAAGTGCAAACTTTTGAAGCAAAAGCTTTACAACCACAAACATAAAAATAAGTAAGTATGATTTGGACACCCTTGATTTATAACCCTCCAGGAAAAATCGGAAGGCTTTCATCCTAAAGTGATAAATAAACATTCCCCACCGTATCTTTTGAAAGCTTAAGGGTAGTTTTGTATTTATATTGTTTCCCCACAGCTTCTTTTGGAAGCTTAAGGGTAGTTTTGTATTTATATTGTTTCCAAACCGCTTCTTTAAGAATGCATGTGGAAACTTTGATTTATTGTCAAGCAATGACAATAGAAAATATTAATATCATTGTTTTCTAGCCACTTATTGTAGGATTCGATAGTCTAGTGGTAGCGCGCTCGACTCTCGCTCAGGGGTCCCGGGTTCGAATCCTGGCCGGATCCATTTTCATAACAAGGGAGAGGAATGGTTCCACATTAATTCTTAAAACAGGGAAGAGGACTGCTTCCAATTCACTTTATGGACAGCGGAGAGAAATGTTTCCACATGACTTTTTAACACAGCGGGGAGGAATGTTTCCCTCTAATGACATGCTATGTTAAAAAAGCAATGGAGTGTGCAACAAAGGGGAATGCTTCTTACATTCCATGGAATGTTTCCTGGTAACATCCGGGAATGCTCACATTTCCTGGTGGGAAGGATGTGGCACTTGAGAGAAATGCGCTCTTTTTCTGCCTTTGCTTGAACTGTCAACTGTGCTTTTCTTTGTTCTATGCATTCATTTTCTTGATTTCTTTTTATCCATTCTGACAGTTCGACCGAGCTCGCTCTCAAGTGCCACAACCTTATAAATTAGCTTTGGGTTAGAGCATAGAACTATGCCCTGAACGTGATTTGAAAGCGGAAGCCCGTGGTTGAAGTCAAACGCATTTCCACTAGACTACCGAGATCGTCCAGAGTAGCAAATATTTTAAATTTATTTTTAAAGAATGAAAACAACGCTAAATTAAAATAAATAAGTTACATACTTATTATTGAACTATATTTGGATTGCTATCTAACTTACTTACTTAGTTGGCGCAACAACCGTATATTGGTCTTGGCCTCATCTAAGAATGTGCGCCAGTCATTTCTGGTACTCGCTTGCTGGCGCCACACAGTGCCCTTTTTTTGATTTTAGGATGACATTTGCATTATCTCAGAAACTATAAAAGCTAGGGCCATGAAATTTTGTACAATTAGCTTAGCCTAAATTAAGTAACAACACAAAAAATTAGAATTCTAGGTCAACTGCATCGCCTACCTCCCATACAAACCATATTTTTTTAACAAAAAAACCGGCATAAAATTGCTTATTTATGTTTTAAAGAGTAAATTTAGTTTATTTAACTTCACTTAAACGTCATGCTTAAAATATTTCAAATCGGATAACTTTTAGATATATCTCCTATAAAACAATACTACCAAATTAACGAAATTTAAAAAACTTTTTAAAAACAATGGTTGCTAATGGAAAATAATGTCACAACTTGTTTTAAGTTATGAATTCTATTGTATTTTTCTTAAATTTAAGAGTACTTACAAATTGTCTTGGAAATCAGTGCATTTTAGGGCAAAATTTGATTTTTAAGACTTTTTCAAATTAATTGGTTTTTCTTAACAGCAGCTAGATGCAGCAGGTTTTTTCAGAAACAGAAGGTAAAAGTACGATATTTTATGATAGTTATAGCCTTCGACTTTAATAATGTTTAATTAGCTAGATATTTTCTACTAAATTTTACTTAAATTTTCATTCCTTGAAAAAATTATAGTCATATTTCAACGATTTTTCAATTTTAATTTTTTAAAATTGTTAATTGTATTTTTTATTAAATTTAATGGTGCAATTAAGACAAAAAACAAAACCATGAAATATACTTTGTGATAGAAATAATTATTGTTTAAACTTGACTTTATTTTTTGGGTTTTATTGAGCTTATTTTTGTTAAAAAAGTTTCAACTTTGACGAATTTTATAAAAAACCATACAATACATCAAGTTTTTAATACCACATTCATAATACATGTTTTATAATTTGACAAATAAAAATATTTTTTTATAAAATTAACAAAAAAAAAAAAAAACCCAAATGTCATCCTAAAATTAAAAAAAGCTGTGCGCCAGTTTAAAAGTTCAAGTAACCAAGCTTCGTCAGATTGTGGTCTATTTTTTTTTAAATAATATCAAAGAACCATTGGTCTTTGACCTGAAAGAAAAGGGATAGATTATTTGAGGAAGAATTGATTGGAACCATACGAAAGTTATCAATTAGGTGGAACAAACGTGAAAGTCATGTTTGAATTGCTTATACCCAAGGCTAGTGTTATGCTTTAACCTCAGCAAACGTTTCCAGCCCTCAGTCGTTCCTGTCTTTCAATTCAACATTTTCCATAATTCAGATGTGAATTTTTGGTTTCAATAATTCTTAAAAGTACTAAAGAACAAATACAGCGAAAAGAACCATGCCCGAGCCCGGTTTCGAACCGGGACCTCTGAGTTGATAGTCTAGCGCACTCTTTACTAGACAACAAAGGCCGACTTGTCTTTCCAACGATTCCGAAGATGCAGTCGTCCTCTTCTGCGTTGACCGCCACTGGGTACCGAATCGAATATTTTCTTCACTGAAGCATCGTCTTTCATGCGCTGAACATGACCTAGCCAGCGAAGCCGCTAGATTTTAAAGCGCTTGACTATATCGATGTCAGCGTACAGTTCGTACAGTTTATTACTCCAACGTATTTAGTACGTGCCATTGACTCAGATTGGTCCGCTGATCTTACGAAGAATCTTTCTCTCGAAGGCTCCTAAAAATTTTTCATCTGAACTGCTCAGCGTCCAGGTTTGTGATACATAAAGTAGGACCAGTGTTGCCGTTTTGGCTATTTTTTTTTTCTTGCGGTAAGTTGTTGGCTGTTTTTTAATTCATTTAAATTAATTAATTAATTAAAATAATTTTTTTATTAAAAAAATTAAATAAAAATTTGCTTAAAAAAGCAAAATTAAGAAAATCAGCATTCAAAAGTAAGAATATATTTTATACTATACCCGATAAAATACCCGAGTAAAAATAAAATCTCTGGTTAAAGCGAAACAGCGGCCAATCGACCGAATTTTAAATATTTTTCTCATCAGTACAAGGGTCGTTTGCAGGACTTTTTGGCCAAAAAGCGGCAGTAAAGCGTCGTACTGCGGCCGTACAGAAGCCGTTTTTAAATACTCTCGGCAGTAAAACGGGCGAACAGTGGCCGTACATTGGCCGAATTATGATTATTCTACAATGAAAATTAGCAGTGCTATTTAATTGCAGTTGGGGACCCAGATATTGGGGACTAAGATATATTGCAAAACCAGATAATAATATTGAATACAGTGAATAAAATATAATACAAACAAAATTATACTTTTTTTAAATTGAAAATTCACGGAGGCTTTGTATTCCAACAAATAATTTCATATACAAAAAATTCTGTTATGGCAAACACAAGTGGCGATACTATCACTATCAACATCAGCATCGCCTAGTAAGATTTGCTTTTGGTGTTGCGCATACGTTTGCTGTGTCGTGCATAAGGAAAAATTTGCTGGCATACAACGGGCGTCTGCAGCCGTATAGTAGTCATATAGCGTCCATAGAACTTAATTTAGACCTTATACGGCCGTTGTTCGACCCAACTTTCAGCGGCTGGGCTTTTTGAATTATTTTTAGGCCATCTTCGACCCTTGTACGGCCATGCGGCCCATGTTTAGCCGCTGATCGACTGCTGTTCGCCCGCTTATATTTTTACTCGGGTAGTTAGTACAAATTGGTATGTAAGTTTGTTTCGTTTCTTTTTTATAATACGATTAATAACTATTTTGGATATTTTTTTTTACATTTGGCTATTTTTATTTTTCGTTCTGGATACAAAAAAAAAAGATTTGTTCCGGCAATATTGAGTAGGAAGGGCATGATGAGTGATTTATAGAGCTCGATTTTATTTCGTCGAGAGAGGGCTCTGCTTCTCAATTGTCTACTGAGCCCAAAGTAGAACTTGTTGCAAGAGTTATTCTTCGTTTGATCTCAATTTATTTAAGCATTTAGGAACTCTTATCTTTAGTAAATATTTTTATGTACACAGTCTAAAATCTTGGACTCATTTTTAATACAATCGTTAAAATCATGCATTTTCTGTTAGAATTTAAACTCTTCAAAATATTTGAAATTTGTTTAATAAAAAGTAGAACGAGAATAATCTAAAAATGCAGCGTTTGGCTTGGTTTAGTTCTTTTGTATGTTTATTTTATTTTTTTTTTAATTTATTTCAGTCAATGAGCAATTGTCCTTACAGACTAAGAAAATATAAAATGAGAACTATAACTAATTAAATAAGATTAATTTCTTAAGTGCCTAACTACAAAAAATAAATTTTAATAACAGTTATTTAGCACATTTTTTAATAATTCTTTTGAATCTCCAAAATATATATTACAATATAGCATACAGTTATTGAAATCCAGCACAGCTCTAAACATTGGTGAGTTGTTGGTTCTGCAAAGGAATATTAAAATTAAGTATAAAAAACTTTTTAACAAAAAAAAAAAAAAAACAAAACCAACTTCAAAACCACTACAAAGTAAAAAATAATTTTAAATTACTTTTCACATTAATTCTTGGTCAAATTTGATAATTTATTTATATATATTATTAAATTGCAAATCTTATTACTAGACATTTTTTTTCTACTTTGTATTATTATCATAAATATATTAATTTCTCCATGAATTTAAAACCCTTAAAGCTGGCGTTTATTTTAAAAAGTCTGATTATATAAGCGCTGACTTTAAAGGTTTTGTATTCATGGAGAAATTAATATATTTATGATAATAATACAAAATAGAAAAAAAAAATTATAATAATAATATTTCCAATTTAATAATATTTATATATATATATTTATATATAATATTTATAAATAAATTTGACCAAGAATTAATGTGAAAAGTAATTTAAAATTATTTTTTATTTTGTAGTGGTTTTGAAGTTGATTTTTTTTCTTGTTAAAATTTTTTTATTGCTTCCTTTTTAGAGATTATGATAACAAGTTTGCCCATTCTTGTAACGAATTTTGGTACCCTTGTGTCAACATTAACGGCCCCTTTTGTCCAATAACGCCCACTTTCTTGACGGTAAATTTTCATAACTATGCCTAGCCCTGTATCTAATTTCAGTATTCTAGTGTCAATATTATTCAAGTTACGGCATTTTTCTAATATTGTCACGCCTTTATCAACTAATGCCCACTTTCTTGACCGTAATTTGTAATAATTGTTCAAACCCCTATATCAGTTTCCAGTGCCCTTGTGTCAATATTAACTGAGATACAATATTTTTATTATATTTCCACTCCTTTTTATCCAACAATGCCCACTTTCTTCTCCGTAAATGTTCATAGTTATGCCTTCCCCTTTACCTAATTTCAGCATCCTAGTGTCAATATTATTCGAGTTACAGCGTTTTTCTTATATTGCCACGCCTTTTATTTAATAACACGCACTTTTTTGACCATTATTTGTAATAATTGTTCCTACCCCTGTACCAATTTCCAGTACCCTAGTGTCAATATTAACTGAGATACAGTAATTTTCTTATATTGCCACGCCCTTTTCTCCAACAACGCCCACATTATTCACCGTAAATTTGCATAACTATGCCTACCCCTATACCTAATTTCAGTACCCTAGTGTCAATTTTATTCGAGTTACAGCGTTTTTCTAATATTGCCACGCCCTTTATCGAATAACGCTCACTTTCTATAACATAAGTTTTAATAATTGTGCCTACCCCTGTACTAAATTTCAGTGCTCAAGTGTTAATATTATTCGATATAGAGTTTTTCTTATATTGCCACGCTCCTATGTCGAATACCGCCCACTTTTAGACGAGCACCTCCGCGTCTAATGTTTCTATCTGCTGACAAAAAATTGCGGCAATCGGACAAGTATTTTATTATTTAGTACGTTATCGATGCACATACATTAAAAAAAACCAACCAACTTGAGAACCTTCTCCTCTTTGAAGTCGTTTAAAAATAGCAATGGACCCAAAATACTTCCCTGAGGAACACCCGAGGAAGCTATAAATGGTCTTGAAACTTTGTTTTCAATATAAACATGGCATACCCAATACCTGAGGTATGAACTAAACCATTGTAATAAATAAGAGTGAAAACCAAGAATTCCTATTTTTTTTTTTAATAAAATCTCATGTTAAACTTTATCGAAGGCTTTAGAAAAGTATGTGCATATTTTGAATCAACTTGAAACCCTTGTTGAAGTACAGAAAGACAATATTCAGAAAATATTTTAAGATTAGTTACCGTTGATCGACCAGATACAAACCCATGCTGGTAAAAAGAAATTAAACATTTTACAGCAAAAAATACTTTTATTTTGACTATAGACTCCAAGAGCTTTGAAACAGACGTTAGTTTAGATATTGGACTATAATTTTTAATATTGTTTTTGTTTCCAGACTTAAATACTGGCGATATAAATGAAACTTTTCATTCACAAATAAATACTCCAGTTGACAAAGATTTGTTAAAAATAAGTTGAAAGGGCTTTGTTTGGGATTTACAACAATTTTTAAATAAAATACCCGATAAACTATCAGAGTCAGATTTTCTTTTAGTTTTAAGACCCAGAATTCCTCCTATACATTTTCTTCAGAAATATGCAACGATCCCATGTCAACTAATGGTGTTATATGACTAGTAATATTGTCAGAACATATAACTGGAGGTTCGAAATTTGACTCAAAAAAATCTGCAAAAAGATTTGCAGTTTCTAGAGCATTTTTAGAGACTTTATCTCTGTAAAACATCCTAGCAGGAATATAAAAGCACTTTTTCTTCGAATTCACATAACTTCACATAACTTCACATAACTCCAAATATACTGAATATGAAGATATTTATCCAATAAATTAAACTAGTAAGCCCGTGTGGCGTTAAAACGCCAAAATCAAACATACCCAGATTTTATTTTAAGCTATTGAATAGATTTTCAACTGATAAAAATTTAAATGATATTAATTTTGGCTTTTCTGCAATATACGTGGTATTGCACACGCAACGACGATATAATGTTAGCATATTTAAATTTATATCCGAATTTATTTTAAATATACAGGAGTAAGAATATTTCTTAATTTCCAGTTTAAAAATGCTTGAACAAAAATTTTTCATTACCAGTTTGCAATTTCTCATTAAATTTTTGTGTACATTTTTAAAAATTAAAAAATTTTCCGAACAACAGTTTATAAATCTTTTTTCAACTGTAAGAAATCATTGCAGTATCAATTTGATATTGAATATATGAATTTATAGTTTTAGCTGTGAAATTATAAATTAGTTAGTATTACAGTTTCATAGCTATTAGCTGATAGGTGGCGCTAAATACCTCACATATTTCAGGCATATGCTGAAATTATGAAGAGAAAAAGCAACATAACAACAATTATATGCAAAATTTTACTCGCAAAATTTAATATCTTAAAAAATATAAATTTTTAAGAACTAAAAAGTTCAGTTTGCACATCTACATGTCTAACCTACCAAACCATACAAAATATATTAAGATTGGACTTGTGCTTAAAAAGCCTTACGCCGTACAAAATTTGCGTTTGCCTAATATATATAAATAAGATTCTCGCATATAATATTTGTATATATTGTATTTTTTTCGATGTGAAAACGTGAAATTTAATTCCAATTTGTTAAATTTTTGCAGTGACGAAACAAAACAACATTTTTTATTTTTTGTCGAACTTGTTTGCTACGAAAAAAAACAACCCTGCTGAGCTCAATGGAAATGACTACGATTTTCTCAATTTGGCCTAAAAAGCGACATGAATATTGCAGACTTTTGGGACAAAGTTGCTTCTTTTAAAAATGGCATGGAAGAAAACTGTTTTACATAACTAGTGTCCGACCGAATATTCGGTTTCGGTTTCTTTTACGGCCAGTTTCGGCCCTTTTTGTCAGTTTCGGCCATTTTAATTCAAATATATAGCCATTTTAATACAAATATATCTATATATGTTTAATTCAAATATATGACACAGATTTTACTTTGGTGTCATAGAAACCGATTATCGATTTAGAAACTGGTTTCATTTTCGAAATTGATTTTGTGTTTCGTAATCGATAATCGGTTTCTATAACACCAAATTAAATCTGTGTCAATTTCAAAACCGATTCTAACAATTGTCGGTTTCCATAACACCCCTGAATACTTTTTTATATTAAACTTTTTTCTTATGTGTATAAAAGTAATTTTGTTTCCTTTTAATAAAAAAATATTATTTGTAAAAACTTAAATTTTCATATTAATAACCAGTTTCGGTTTCGGTTTCGGCCAAAATTCCCGGACACTATATTTCATAATTAACAAATTTTGTTAAAAATTCCTCTCAGTTCAGCAGCTGCTGAAATAAAATTTTCAGACCTTTCTTTAATAAAAACAAAACTAAGAAACAGACTCGATTTTAAAACCATAAATGATAAAATGCTTTCAAAAGCATTAATTAATAGTGAAAATAATCCGCACTTTATATGGTCAGGGGAAAAGTATCTGTAAGAGCATACATCTATAGAGACTTTAATTTACAAAAAGTGAAGCAGCTATGTTCAAACAATGTTCCTTTATTCTTATATTTCATATATCTTGATTTTTTAGAAAAGTTCACATAGCGCAAAAAAGTGATAAGTGAAAATTATTGAATTTTCAGAAAAATTTTTTTGTTTTTAAATCTTAATGCATTCCAGTTAAAAACATGCAAAAATAAGAGTTTCTGGATATTTAAAACTGTTAACTTATCATTTTTGTGTGCAGCACTATTCATATACAGTGGGTTGCCAAATTAATAAAGACAACCTTTAGAATGTGAATTTATCGATATATTTATTAATAAAAAAATGAGACTAAAATTCATTTTGTTGTTAAATAATAAAAATTAAAAATTGCATTTTTAACTACCTTTCATTTGGTTAAAATGAATTTTCGTTATAAATTGACAATATTGCAATAGCATATTATATTACCCCGAATCACCCTGAGTAAATTTTTTTCTAAATTTTAGAATGACCTGTTAACGCAAATATAAAATGGTTTAAACTAAAATAAGCACATTTTAAGTGTTTGTGTTGCCATATGGCAAGGACAGGGATTTTTGTGTAAAACTAAATTTATTGTCCTCTAAGTGAAACAGTGAAAACAGAAAATGAGTTAGATTTATAGATTTTTAGCGATAACTGGCGCTGATAGATTTATTGTTATAGCTTTTAATCGGAAAGAGATATTGGTATACATTTTTCATATAAATTATTCTTGAAGCTTGACCATTTTTTAAAATTTATAAAAACGTTTTGAAGAAAATGAAGTTCGTAAAAAAATAGCAGGTAGCGTTGTTTTTTAAAGACATAAAAGGTGCAAAATTTTGGTTAAACTAAAAGCTAGTTAAAAATGCAACTTTGAATTTTTATTATTTTAACAACAAAATAAACTTTTGTGCCATTTTTGATTACTTAATATAGCCATAAATTCACATTTTAAAGGCTGTCTTTATTAATTTGGCACATAGTGTATTTGTTTCTTAGCTTTGACAATAAAAGTTTTTATGCTTTAAGTACTATTACCTATTTTTTTTTATATTAACTAAGTTAGTTTTATGATTATTGTTAATTCTTGTACAACAAAAAAAAAAGACAGTTTCGATAGTATCGTAAGTATAGACGTAGAATTCCTTTTTATACAGTAATAGAGAAAAATTCTGTTTTTTAATTTATATTTTTCAAAACTATTTTAGAGCATTACATCTAAATAAAAGTTATTAAAAAACAAATTTGTTGTTGTTGTCCTTCTTCAAACTTACCTGATCTAAAAAGCTCACAATTTAATTCATGTAAAAATTTGTTTTGTTTTATAAAAAGTTTTCGTTTGATATTTTTGGTGATGAATTTGTTGTTTTTGAAAGTTATGTTTAATTAATGGAAATAAATTTATTTTTCCTGTAGTAAAGAGCATATATATATATAATATATACATTTGTAAATATATATATATATATGTGTATATTTTAAAAGTAATTAAAAATAAAAATTTTAGTTTGCAAAATAAATTTTTAATATGGAAACAATATATTGCATAATATAAATAATTCGAATTTATTATTATATTTAAAAAAATAAATGGAGTTTTTAAAGCACAACGCATGCTTAGTAACGCATGCGCAAATTTGCGTAGTAGTATACATACATACTGCCTCCGTAGCTACACGCACCTGTATTCTCTATTGTATTTATCTTGCTGAAAATAAACATTTGTTTTATTCGTACTCCAACTCATGGCAGAATAGCCAGGTAGGGCCGACTAGGAGAGGAATGAAGTAGAAAGCAGATAAAAGAGAGCTAGTTGTCAAAATCAGCTGTTCATGTAGAGTAAAAATTGAGAACATCTAAAAAAATTTCAGATAAATGAACCAACAACAATTACCAAGCAAATCTAAAACAATGACGCACAGAGAAGAGCAAGATCACAGCGGTTGAGCAGAGTTAGAGGGGATGAACCGAATCGTCCACAGAAAATAAATACATCTTTGCTTAAACCCGTATGATACTTCATTGTTTTTTCCAATTTCAAAATATGAAAACAAGTGGCGCGTGGGCTAGACAGATATATATTGTTGGAAAAGGATGAAAACATGCATTGTGCCAATTTTTTACATCCCCGCAACGTTACTATTTTTCTCTCTGGTCTTCTTGGCTGCAGAAGAAAGAGCTCAAGCTTGTTTTTGGCATTTAATATTTGATCGAAACTGATCGAGACTTAACGACGAACAAATTGAGAGAAACGTCAAAAACAATGCATTGAAAATGCTGTCCGTCGCACAATTTTTTGTCCAATTCGTACTATACGCGTATACACTCACACTTCTTGAGTTTTAGCTTTAGATCTATTTCAACTGCTCTAGTTTCATTTTCAATGAATAAAAATTGGACAACACAATGAAGTATCATACGGGCTTTACTATGCCCCGCTTTTCACTCGTCACACACGAAAATTCTCGAGCTTGCGGCGAAAGCAATTATTGCTCCGAGATCCCGTTTTTCACTCGGCAATAATTGCCTTTGCCGCAAGCAGTTTGTCGATTATTCGCCCGTAAGAGGTGGTTTACGAAAGTCCCCTTTACACCCGAGTAGTCAACAAAGTACTTGTGGCGAAAGCAATTATTGCTTATAGAATTGGCGAGTGAAGAACCGGCCCTTTACAGCGCATGCAGAACCAAAACAACAATATCAGCTGCTAGTAGCAACGTTGTCAGTTATGTTGGAAAAATCCCATTCGTGATAATTTTTAATTGCCCTTAGGAATTTTTGTTTTTGGGAATTCCTATTTAATTTTTTTAATTCACCGTGGTATTTTTTAATTGACGTGGGAATTCAGCGGGGTATTTTTTAATTTCCGTGGGAGTTTGATAATATTCTTCTTAAAATTTTTTTTCTTTTTTAGTAAGCAAAGCTTCTTTGTGGTATTTCTAAATTTTTTTTAAATTGTTTTTGCGTATGGGAATTATTGTGGTATTTTTTTAGCGAATGAGATTTTTGTGGCAATTTTAAATTCAGTGGCGGTAATTTTTTTTAATGATCATGGGATTTTTTTGGTATTGTTTTATTGCGGTAGAAACATTTTTGTTTATCTTTACCATGGTAATTTTTATTGTAATCAATTTATGTTACTGTGAAAAAAGAAATTTTTTGTCGGAATTGTTTTAAATTTTAACTGGCAACCTTAACTAATAGTAGTACATTTTTTTGTAGCCACGTACTGGCTCTTTAGCTACATGCATCTGTATTCTCTATTGTATTACATCCCAACAAGCCATGAATGTCACTGTTCCAGCACTCAAAACGGCAGCATCTGATTTGCTGGTATGAAAAAGACATGTTTTTGTACCTTTAAACAGTTCTCTATATAATTGTAAAGCCCTTTTTTGATTAAAGATTTCTCCTAAATGACCTTGTTATTTATTATGTTGACTTTTTATGATTTAAATACAAATTCTAAATGTTTGATAGTTTAAATCATACTTGATTTTAAATACAAATTCTAGTTGTTTGATAGTTTAAAATCGTTTATTGAGCTTAAGGTAAATAAAGGTAAGGTGCGCGCTTGCACGGGTATCACAAAGATTTCTGATGAAGCCTTTAGCACTGCCGAAATTGCAATAAAATCAGCTAGTGATTTTTTCCTTTTCATATTGAAAAAACTTTGTTGTTGTTGTTGTTGTTGTTTCTTTGGAAAGATTCATTAGAACAATTAATTGGTCTAACCTGACCTAAAGCTAAATTTTATTTGCAATTTCAACGATTTTAAAGTATCAAACAACTAGCATTTGTATCTAAAATCAAGAATGATTTAAACTATTAAACATTTAGAAATTGTATTAAATCATAGAAAATCAACATTAATATGCAACTTAATAAATGGTACGTTTATATGAAAAACACATTGCATAGCTTGCTGACAACGAAACAGTCCGCTTCAGTGCTTTTAAAAGTGCACACCGTTTTCAACCGAGCCGATTGGCTATCTGGGAAACAAAAAAAAATTTAAGGCAACTGATGAGTATTTATATATGTATGTTTTACATACATATTAATAAAAAACATCAACAACAACAACAAAAACAGCACAACGAACGACGTGATTACGAACCAAACCAGCAAACACACAAACAACAACAACCTTAAAAACAGCATAAGCAGCTACTGCAGCTAAGCAGCTTGTGCATTTCTCATACGAATATATGAATTTTTCATCTTCTTATATTTTGCTATTTTATTAGATATTCGTTTTATTTCTAATAAAACTGATATTTTGGCATTTTTTCTTTCTTTGTACGATTAATATTAAAGGCTGTAGGTATACCCCAAAGTGTCAAATATCACTTTGAAAAATTCGTGAAAATGACCCCCATACAAATCGCGCTGTAACACGTAATTCTACGTCAAAAAATAAACAATATTGACCTCACGCAACCATATGTACAATAATATAATACATTTTGTGAATATGTAAATCAAATATATTTACTATAAATTATATGTTCGTGGATACTTAAAAACTTATTTTAAATAATTAATTTTTTGAATGATCATATTTGATAAACTTTTGTTTGGAATGTGAAATTTTTTTCTTAACTGTGAATTTTCTTTTTTAATTTTGGTAAAAAAAATTTTGGGCTGAGGCAACCCTGCCACGTTAAGCTTCTTGAGAACAAAAAATATAAAACTCAATACTGTGCTAGGTCGGTCGTGCGTTGACAGCTAGACTAGAAACAACGAGTTCTTATAAAGTAACACTATATGCGACCTCATACTTTGCTTTCCCGTAAAAATGTAAAACAGTGGTAAAGTCAAAGAAGTAAAATATAAGGAAATGGTGTTGCTAACACATGCACTGTACGTGAGCTGTCGCACCATTCGTAAATTGTGCGAGCGAGAAAGAGAGTGTTTTTTGACATTTCTGAGAACCCTGGCATCTGATTGGAAGACTCCTTAGCAAAATAGATGAAAACAATTTCATTTTAAGCATTTTTCACTGCTTAAAAAGCAACAAAATCAAAGAAAAAAAAATCACAAAAATAAATGCAACATGAGTTGTGCGCATGATACAAAGAACTACAGATAAAATATTGCGCATGTCCGCCATTTTTGTTGTGACGTAGTTCGAGCTTGTCAAAGTGGCTAAATAAAAACGTAGTCACAATATATTTAAAGGGGATAATTTATTTATAGCGATGAAAAAATATCGACGTTTTCTTATTGAAACTTGGTTTATTGACATGAAATAAATTACATTATAAATATATTTATAAATAAATTTAAGCAAATTTTTTTTCAGTACTATTATTGAAAAGAAATGCATATATAATAGGGGTGTTTTCTCCCCCAGTGTATGTCAAAAGGGGGATATCAGTGTTGTATTTAATTACTTTTGGTGGGTTTATTTCGGGTTTTCGTCGATTTCGTACAGGAAGCAACACTGATAGCTTGTTTACAATTAAAAGCAAACAAAAAAACAAGAAAAGCACACGCAAACTGCAATATCAGCGAGAACCTTCGCATTCGATGGAATTTTTTTAATGAACTTTCACGTGCATGTGTAGCACCTCTTGCTACTAGCATGAAAGTTCGAAATTTTTCGAATCATTCGAGCAGTACACGTATTCTTTCGCACTTTCACTGTCACAGGCCTGTGTAACCGGCCTGATAACAAAACTTCTTCAACGTTTCGATACAACATTCCTTCACGAATTTTATTACACGTTTCGATTTTAATTCCTTGACGAATTTTCTTTATATTGATGTCTACTATTCGTGAACGAAACTTCGCCAATATTTCGATATTGGGTTCATGCATGATAAATCCCAACGTTTCTGCATTGCGTCTTGCACGAATTTGGAACATTTATATGAAATTATCGTCAATGAAATGTATAGCCATATCAACATGTTTCGTCAAGGATCAAGAAAAATCGTACATGACTTATTTGAAATTTCTTCCAGACAGGAACTACTGGATATATGTGTTCGACCAGTATGTATGTATGTATGTATGTTCATAGTCCGTTTTAGTTTTTTGAACTTATTTTTTTGTTATATATGAATGTGTAGCAGACATGCAGTGATTAAGCTTACTCATCGTGGTGTGAGTTCGCAGGAAAGAAACTTACAATTCTTTTTTCAAAGTAAAAATCAATCTTTTATTTATAATATTATTATGTATTTATACTTTATTATTTATAATATATTAATTTATGCATTAATATATGTTCGGGTAGCGAACGATCGTGGATAGATTGGCGGAAAAAGAGAACAAATGAGTTAGAGTGGGTTGGGAACAATTTGTGGTTTATTTATGCCTTTTTGTACAACAATTGTGGTGGTTTTACAAACAGTATTATTTTGTGTTGTCCTGTTGAAGTTGATGGGTCCTCGTCTTCTAGGTGGGTGGGCTGCCGTGCTGCTGATCCCCAAAGCTGCTGATGGATTTGCTGCTGGCTATTTATGTCCAATTCGTCTATGTTGTATATAAACGTGTGTATTCGATGTAATTGATGTTGAATGTAAATCGATGGTGAATTTGTGTTCTAATGTTGTCTTCGGGTGGTTAATACGTTGCAATTTGGGTGGGTGGGTAAAACTATGTTCTTCACTTTCGGTATATTAGAACGAATAATCACATAAGACGCTGGCGCAACCTTGCTGTTGCCGAACGACAACTGTCAGCGCTCGTGCGACTTGTAGCCAGTAGTTGAGCAGACGTGTTTAACACACACGGTGTTTACGTTTGACGTAAACAATAAAACTAAATTATATTTATATCATATTAAATTCGTCGAAATCGTTATAGTATTACTTTAACAGCATAAAATTTGAAAAAAGTCACACCAATTATAAAATCCCACGATTATCCCATGAAAATCGTTGTTACCATCGAAATACAAGAAATAGCCACATATTAAAATTTCTAAACGAAAATGCAACGCAGCATTGGCATGGAATATCAAATGTACGAGCTAGTAGAAAAATTCTCTACTTATAACTTTGATCGTACTTTTCCCTGCTTTAGATTTTTACGGGATGAGGTCAAAGCAAAGTCTGAGGTCGAATTTAGTGTTACTTCTACAGTGTTACTAGCACAGCTCAATTGATCAATAAGAAGCTCAGTCAAGGTCCGTTCAAGGGCTGAATTGGCAATTATAATATTTACTTTGTATATAACATATGTATATAGCTTGTCTCAAATTAGTTAGCACATCAAAGACTGGCGTTCTATTTTTAAATCCTCTCCTTTCGTTTTCATACATGTTATATTTAATATTCATCAACAAACCCAACACATGATACATAAATATATAAATATAAATTTATAGAACAACAGTTTATATAGCCTAATGATCAATAAAAAAAATTCATAAATTAAACATTTAGTGAAATTATGAATAATAAAATATAATGAATTAGTATTATAAACGAAAAGCTGTCTTAACAACAAACTATAATTAAATAACAATTAATAGATTAATTTAATATTAGACCTGGAGAAGGTAAAATTAGAAATAAATGAAGAAAAGGATAGATAGTATTAAGAACAGTATTGGAAAATGTTAGAGTTTTGTTTGGGATGAACTCGAAATCATTAGAATAAATTTCTCTATTCGTTAATACAATATGTTTTTTCTCAAAAATTTGATCAAAATACAAAAAATGTGTTCTCGATTATGCCGAAAGTGATGGTATTTCAAAAGCCGAATTTTATATATAAAGTTTTAAAAAAATTATCGAAAGTAACTTAAAAACAAATCGTGTACACCCTATTTCATTGCGCTTGCATTAAAGTAGTGCCTATAATTATGCTATTCTAAATACAACGCAACACTGACATCAATATAAGGTAACATTCATATCTTAAGGGGCTTCTACAAAATATAATGATTATACTAATATCGGCTGCTATTTGACGATTGCGTGCGATTATTATATTGTGTGGATGCAAGGATGCCATTAATTGTACAGCCGTTGTATAGTGTAGAATCCTCTTTAGAGCAATATTTTCTGGTCTTATGATGTCACAACTTCAGGTTTTTACTTCTACAGGCTTTATGTAAAGCGATTAAATACTTGAACCATTTATCTGATTTGGAGGGATATAGCTTTTTTTTTAAAAGAGAGCAATAAGGATTTTATTTTTTTATTTTTTGTGATTTTAAAGATTTCTACTCATGCTTTAGGAATTTTGACAAAATAAAAAACTAATCACTGCACATTGGTTCCATCGATCAGATTTTGTGGCCAAAACCCAAATTTTAAAGTTGTAAAAAATTAATTTTTTCTTGTTTAATCATAAAGTAAACATGCCAAAGATAACAAAAACACTTGTTTTTGTTGTTTCTACCGTTGTACCGTTAGTTGATACAGAGCTGAACTTGCACTAAAATTTTGTTTACATTTCGCTGCGTTTGTTTGCAAAGAGTGGAAGCAATTAAATATACAAATTTTGCAGTTTTCTGTTTGAAAGTGAAAAAAAAAATTATGGATAGTATAATCATAGTAAGTACAAGTGGTTTTTGTGAAAATTAATAAAATTTTTTTCTTGTAAGTAGCGAAAACTTTTTCAAAACGGCCTTATATATAGAATTATTAATTGTGTTTGCAAAGTTTCTTGAACTAAAACTAACAAACCCATCAAAATATAACCTTAATTTTTATACAGTTAACAAGAACAGAGTTTTCTAAACGTAGTAGCACTAACCCTTTTCGCAACTTTTTGCAATTTTTAAGGTTTTGTAGGTGTCTACCGATTTGTTCAATGCATGGCGTGCAAACGCTAGAACATCAAAAGCTAAAAGGGAAAAATATGTTTTTAACTTTCTTTTGACAAATATAAATAAAAACGAATCAAAAGCTTTTAAAAATATTATTCGATTTAAAGCCAAAACTATTTCGTTTAACTTGTCTTTGCGATGGATAAGAACAGTGGCGGATCTAGAAATCGCTCGTGGAGGGAGGGGCTAAATAAGCCAATTAGTTTTTTTTTATTCATTGTATTTATTAATGTATTACGTAGTAAACTTATTTTTATAAATTATATTTACGTTTTAAATATCATGAGTATATAATTCAAAAGCATATCAAAAGTTTAAAATTTATATAATTTGTAAGAATTGAAAGAAAAGAGGTAGCTAATGATTATATTCAACTTAAAATTCTTAAAGCGCGTGAAGATAAATTCGTCAATCTGACGCTTACTTAGCGAAGACTCAAACCAATACTTTGATCCGCAAAAACTTAAATTCGTACTTTTTACTGTACAAAAAGAATGAATTTAATTTTGGGAGGAAACTTCCTACAAAATTAAATTCATTCTTTTTGCACAGTACGAATTTAAATTTTGGGAGGAACTTAAATTCGTTTTATATGCAAAGCACGAGTTTAACTTTTGAATCGAGTTTAGCTTTTGGCACAATTTTGAGTGCGCAATTAAGACTTTTGTTATATATATTCTTTAAAAAGTAGTGAAACTGGCGTTCATGGTACTAAGTTTCAATGCGAAAGTTCTCAAAATGTGACCGAAGAATGTTTTTAAAATTTATATCATTAGACAGGTGATTAAACCACCTTTATAACGATATATTTGCATTTTTGTTCTGAAACTTAGTACCATGAACGCCAGTTTCACTACTTTTTAAAAATATATATGGCAAAAGTCTTAATTGTGCACTCAAAATCGTGCCAAAAGCTAAACTCGATCAAAAGTTAAACTCGTACTTTGCATATAGAACGAATTTAAGTTCCTCCCAAAATTTAAATTCGTACTGTGCAAAAAGAATGAATTAAATTTTGTAGGAAGTTTCCTCCCAAAATTAAATTCATTCTTTTTGTACAGTAAAAAGTACGAATTTAAGTTTTTTCGGATCAAAGTATTGGTTTAAGTTCCTCCCAAAAGTAAAATTCGTACTTTTCAAAAAGAACGAATTTAATTTCCTCCCAAAACATAAATTTGTAATGTTCAAAAAGAACGAATTTAATTTTGGGAGAAAACTTCCTCCAAAAATTTTTTTTTAAAAAAAAAAAGATCAAAGAACCAAGGCATGCGACTTATACAAACAAAGTTTGGTCTTTGACCTGAAAAGAAAGGGATAGATTATTTAGAGAAATTGATTGGAACCATACTTGAATTTTTGATTAGGCGAAACAACCATGAAAGACAACATGAATTACTTTTAACCGAGGCTAGTGTTATGCCTTAACCTCGACAAGCATTTACAGCCCTTAGTTGTTCCTGTCCTTAATTCCACATTTTCCACAATTTAGTTCTGGATTTTTAGTTTTCCATAATTCTTAAATGTAGGAGAGAACAAAAAAAGTGAAAAGAACCATGCCCGAGCCCAGTCTCGAACCAGGGACCTCTAATTGGTAGTCTACTGCACTCTCCACTAGACTGCAAAGGCCGAAAATTATATTCATGCTTAGTAAAAAGTACGAATTTAACTTTTTGTGGATCAAAGTATTAGTTTGAGTCTTCGCTAAGTTATCGTCGGAGTGAGGATTTTATCTTCACGCAATTAAATTCTTACGGATATTTAACATCCCAATTCGCTTTACTCATGCGTAGATATTTTAATTTACAAAAAATTTCAGCGATTTCCTCTGGGCTAATATCAATTTCTTTGTGAATGTTTGATAGGGCTAAACCATTTAGCCGATTTTGTGCCATTTTCGTTTTTGTTTTTTTATATGCTAAATTTTATGTAAGTGAATTGAAATAATAGCTATTTGAAAAAACAAATCAATAGAAATTTGTGTCAATAATCTATGATTTTTATAATTTTATCACGTAGGAAGTAGTGCATCGATCACATTGAAAGAAGGATTAATTTTGGTTATTTGGAAACACTGACTACATGAGCTGAATGACTGTAGATATTTATTATTTTTTTTTTTTTAATTCAGTTAAAGAAAAATGCCCACGTCACAACCGAATTTAAGAAAACATACTCAACGTTATCGAAATTTAATAGCCAACCGAGAAAATCAAACACCTTCATAACATTTTGGCCAAAATTACTTTTGTTTTTAAGAAAAAGAAAGACCTTCAAAAATAATTTGCTTATTTATATTTTAATATTTTATAGTACACACATGAGCCACTTACTATTTGTACAATTTTTACGCTTTTCGTTCCTTCTTGCTCCTTTCCAAAAATATAAATGCTGAAATGACTCGAACCTACTGCGGACAAAGTATTTATATAAAAAAATTGAATTAAGCGTCTGGGGGCTTCAGCCCCCATAGTCCCCCGGATCCGTGCCTGGATAAGAAGTACAAGAAATGTGTCAGCATTTCAAAAGAAATATGCTGACTGGCTAAAGAATGAAACTAAAATAAAAGGTAATAAGGGCTTAGGTGGGCGTCCTTCTCTCTCATTTAGTAAAAAATTAGGGCAAGTCGAAGAGAAGGGCAGTATGTGAACTATCCGACGTGTCCTTCCTACACAGTACAACACATGAATTGCCAACTCAATTTTGAGAACTGTATGTGAAATTAGACCCAAAAAGAAGAATTTCGGCATCATTTGTTTTGTCTTCTTACCTGCCAAAATATTTTTAATATCGATTTGAAGTTAGTACTATCGTATAGGGGAATTTATCACGTTTTTAGGCCCTGTTGTTTGACATAGCTCGAAAACCACAAGCCCGATTTAGTTGAAATAAATTTTAAAAAATCTCCTTTGGGAAAATCTTGGCTTGCGAGTAAATAAACCGAAAACAGGTGGATTCGGCAAGCAGTATGATGGAAATACTGCACGGCTTGTATTTGAGAATCATATCTTATTTTCTGAAGTAACGGGAGTGAATGTTGATTTAATTTTTCATTTGAATATTATTCTTATATGCCTTTCCTGTCAATTTCCTTTGCATCTAGATCAATTAAAAAAATATTGCTTTGAAACGGCTCAAATAATAATAGAAATCTATCCTTGGCTTCACATGACAGCTACTGTTCATAAAAGTGCTAATTCATTCAATTCAAATAATCGAGCATTTAGTACTTCCAGTTGGCTATTTCGGAGAAGACGCATCTAAATCCAAAAATACAATTTATAAGGCTGATAGGCTGCACCATGCTAGAAGGAGTAGCCGCAAAGACAACCTGGCAGATGTTTTCCATCGAGCCTTAGATACTGCAGATCCAGTTTTATCAAGCATTTCTTTAAAAAACGAATCGAACAACGCAAACGATTAAACCTACCAGCTGAGGTTATATCATTATTGATTTGTCAACCTAATGAGGTAGTCCGAAGCATCAACCTCAAACTCTACAGCAATTTTATATACATCGGCAGATACTGATTCTTATGAATCATTAAGTGCTGAAGATGGATCTTTGGAAATGAATGGCCTTTATATTCCTTTTTTGGATCTTTTAGAATTATATAATGCTATTTAAACTTATTTCTTATTTTATATGTGTAAGCTGTTTTCATTAAATTTTTGTAAATGAAATACGCTTTGTGATTATTTGAAAATAAAAAAAATAACCAAATTGAAATGCATAATATAGTTATTAGAAAAGTAATAGTAGTTTTGGCCGCCATTTCGAAGCCACAATTTTGAACTTCAAAATTTTTACTTCAGATTCATGATCAGCGACCCTGAAAACTTTCGAGGCACCAAATTTTAAATATATAGCATAGGTATACAAAAGTTAACATATTTATGGCCGCCATTTTGAATTTAAAATTTTTGACTTCAGATTCATGATCAGTGACCCCGAAAACTTTTGGGGCATCAAATCTGAAACGCATAATATAGTTATTATAAAAGTTGGCATGTTCATGGACGCCATTTTGAAGCCGCCATTTTGAATTTCAAATTTTTGACTTCAGATTCGTGATCAGCAACCTCAAAAACTTTCGGATGTCAGATTTTTTAAATTCAGATTCGTGATCAGCGACCCCAAAAACCCTTAAATCTATTTGGAACCATTGTGCACTGGCTTGATGGATGGCATAACACTTCACTGAATCCCTCGTTCTAACTGCTATTTGGATATAATGTAGTTTTGAATGCTGCCTAACAGCTACTGACTTTTTACTTAAATC
This sequence comes from Dichetophora obliterata, assembly GCA_963920525.1. Taxonomy (NCBI): domain Eukaryota; kingdom Metazoa; phylum Arthropoda; class Insecta; order Diptera; family Sciomyzidae; genus Dichetophora; species Dichetophora obliterata. The sequence goes on along the minus strand of OY986435.1, from coordinate 173,164,934 downwards.
ATATTTAAGGCCAGATAGTCGAGGGCAAGTTTTCCCTTGTCTTCCTTTATGACTTAATGTTAATATAATATTAATTAATAATATAATATAATAATATAATAATATAATAATATAATAATATAATAATATAATAATATAATAATATAATAATATAATAATATAATAATATAATAATATAATAATATAATAATATAATAATATAATAATATAATAATATAATAATATAATAATATAATAATATAATAATATAATAATATAATAATATAATAATATAATAATATAATAATATAATAATATAATAATATAATAATATAATAATATAATAATATAATAATATAATAATATAATAATATAATAATATAATAATATAATAATATAATAATATAATAATATATAATATAATAATATAATAATATAATAATATAATAATATAATAATATAATAATATAATAATATAATAATATAATAATATAATAATATAATAATATAATAATATAATAATATAATAATATAATAATATAATAATATAATAATATAATAATATAATAATATAATAATATAATAATATAATAATATAATAATATAATAATATAATAATATAATAATATAATAATATAATAATATAATAATATAATAATATAATAATATAATAATATAATAATATAATAATATAATAATATAATAATATAATAATATAATAATATAATAATATAATAATATAATAATATAATAATATAATAATATAATAATATAATAATATAATAATATAATAATATAATAATATAATAATATAATAATATAATAATATAATAATATAATAATATAATAATATAAATAATATAATAATATAATAATATAATAATATAATAATATAATAATATAATAATATAATAATATAATAATATAATAATATAATAATAATAATAAATAATATAATAATATAATAATATAATAAATATAATAATATAATAAATATAATAATATAATAATATAATAATATAATAATATAATAATATAATAATATAATAATATAATAATATAATAATATAATAATATAATAATATAATAATATAATAATATAATAATATAATAATATAATAATATAATAATATAATAATATAATAATATAATAATATAATAATATAATAATATAATAATATAATAATATAATAATATAATAATATAATAATATAATAATATAATAATATAATAATATAATAATATAATAATATAATAATATAATAATATAATAATATAATAATATAATAATATAATAATATAATAATATAATAATATAATAATATAATAATATAATAATATAATAATATAATAATATAATAATATAATAATATAATAATATAATAATATAATAATATAATAATATAATAATATAATAATAATAATAATATAATAATATAATAATATAATTATATAATAATATAATAATATAATAATATAATAATATAATAATATAATAATATAATAATATAATAATATAATAATATAATAATATAATAATATAATAATATAATAATATAAATAATATAATAATATAATAATATAATAATATAATAATATAATAATATAATAATATAATAATATAATAATATAATAATATAATAATATAATAATATAATAATATAATAATATAATAATATAATAATATAATAATATAAATAATATAATAATATAATAATATAATAATATAATAATATAATAATATAATAATATAATAATATAATAATATAATAATATAATAATATAATAATATAATAATATAATAATATAATAATATAATAATATAATAATATAATAATATAATAATATAATAATATAATAATATAATAATATAATAATATAATAATATAATAATATAATAATATAATAATATAAATAATAATAATTAATATAATAATATAATAATATAATAATATAATAATATAATAATATAATAATATAATAATATAATAATATAATAATATAATAATATAATAATATAATAATATAATAATATATAATAATATAATAATATAATAATATAATAATATAATAATATAATAATATAATAATATAATAATATAATAATATAATAATATAATAATATAATAATATAATAATATAATAATATAATAATATAATAATATAATAATATAATAATATAATAATATAATAATATAATAATATAATAATATAATAATATAATAATATAATAATATAATAATATAATAATATAATAATATAATAATATAATAATATAATAATATAATAATATAATAATATAATAATATAATAATATAATAATATAATAATATAATAATATAATAATATAATAATATAATAATATAATAATATAATAATATAATAATATAATAATATAATAATATAATAATATAATAATATAATAATATAATAATATAATAATATAATAATATAATAATATAATAATATAATAATATAATAATATAATAATATAATAATATAATAATATAATAATATAATAATATCTAATATATAAAATTCTTCTGTCACGGGGTAACGTAATCGAACTCCTCCGAAACGGCTCGACCGATTTTCATGAAATTTTGTATGTATATTTTGTAGGTATGAGAATAGGTCGTAAGTATATTTCAACCTCCTACTAACAGTGGGCGTGGCACCTCCCATACAACCCAAATTTGCGATATCGAATATCTTTGGAGTTATAAGCCGCTTAGCCTCGGAATTCGGTATTCGACAATTTACACGTGCCGCTTCGCAGATAAAATTTTGTGAGAGTTGGACAAGGGGGCGTGGCACCTCCCATACAACCCAAATTTGCGATATCGAATAGCTTTGGAGTTATAGGCCGCACATCCTTGGAATTCGAAATTCGACCACAATTTACACGTGGCGTTTTACTGATAAAATTTTATGGGAATTGGACAAAGGGGCGTGGCACCTCTTATACAACCCAAATTTGCGATATCGAATAGCTTTTGAGTCAATCAAACAAAGCAAACAATGCCTCGGAATTCAGCATTCGAACTCAATTTACACATGCAGTTTTACTGATAACTTTGTATGGCGTTGGACAATGGGGCGTGTCACCTCCCATGCAACCAAAATTTGAGAAATTCTACAGCTTTTGAGTTATAGGTCGCACAGCCATGGAATTGAGTATTCGACCACAATTTACATATACAGTTTCACTGATAACATTTTATTCGCGTTTGGCAACGGGGCCGCGGCAGCAACGCGCCAGGTTTAAGCTATCTATATATATAAAATGGAATGTGTGTTTGTTTATTTGTTTGTTTGTACCTTATAGGAGACCAAACCTCTGGACCGATCTTCCTGAAAATTTCACAGCATTTAACTGGGACTCTGGCATTATTAATAGGGTACTTTTTCGACCGCGCCCACTTTTACGCCCACTTTTTTAATTCAGATACTTACTTATACCACTAACAATGTTTGCTATACAAAATACTTTTTTGTAATATGTATTTACCTAAAGTTTTATATAGTTTTTATCTACAGGTAAGGTAGCCATAGATTTTTTATTACCAAATCCCCCTTTTTCGCCCCATTTTACTTTAATTATAATAAATCTGCTTTCAATCTATATATATAAAAATGAATGTCTGTCTGTTTGTTTGTTTGTTTGTGCTTTATAGGAGGCCAAACCCTTGGACCGATCTTCCTGAAACTTTCACAGCATTTTACTATGAATCTGGAAAGAATAAAAGGCTATATGAAGTTTTTATTTGACAAAGGGGCGTGGCACTGCCCATATAACCTAAAAATTTAAATCGCCATATTTTGGGCATTTTTTGACCTACGTTGATGCTATTTGGTACATATGGTATTGGCATAGTTAGGAATACGTACCAGGAGAAAAGTGGGTGGGACCACGCCCCTTTTTAGGAAAATTAAAAATCGCAATATAGTCTTAACTACTGGACCGATCATCATTAAATTTTCACAATAGGATATTCTTACGAAATAATAAATTCTTGACTATATAAAGTTGTGAGTGGACGAAGGGGCATGGCCTCTCCCATATAACCCAAATTTTAAAATCGTCATATCTTGGGCATTTTTTGACCAACGGCGGCAGTATTTGCTATATATGGTATTAGCATGAATAGAAATACGTACCAAAAGAAAAGTGGGCGGAGCACGCCCCTTTGTTTGCGATATATTGGAGGCTGGACCTGATAACCGATCTTAAATTTTCACAGCGTTCAGCTTTGACTCAGGAATACTTATTACATGATAATATTTTTCGACCATGCACACTTCTGCACCTACTTTTTTACTACGTTTATTAACGGCTATACCACAAATCATGTCATTAAAATCATTAAAATACATATTAATTAAAATAGTGGGGTAGCTCAATTCTCTTTCTTCTACCACTGTCTTCAAAACAGCTGATTTTATAATACGTGTTAATTAAAATAGAGAGTGGGGTAACCCCATTCCCATTCTCCCACAACAGACTGCGAAACAGCTGATTGTGTAATTGCTGCTTTTTGATTGGTCTAAAAATAAAAAGGGGGAGCATGAAGCAAATTACATGCGATTCAGCGCTGAATTCTAATTGGTTTACAACAAAAAAAGAGGCGAAGCATTGCAATAATTAAATTAAATAAATAAATTTTTGTAAATATATAAATACTTTTAATTTTATTTTAAACGAGGGGGTAGCGAAGCACACCGGGTTCAGCTAGTAATAATATAATAATATAATAATATAATAATATAATAATATAATAATATAATAATATAATAATATAATAATATAATAATATAATAATATAATAATATAATAATATAATAATATAATAATATAATAATATAATAATATAATAATATAATAATATAATAATATAATAATATAATAATATAATAATATAATAATATAATAATATAATAATATAATAATATAATAATATAATAATATAATAATATAATAATATAATAATATAATAATATAATAATATAATAATATAATAATATAATAATATAATAATATAATAATATAATAATATAATAATATAATAATATAATAATATAATAATATAATAATATAATAATATAATAATATAATAATATAATAATATAATATTTCTAATACTTATTGGTTACTTTTCTACCTTAGCCGTTACTCGCTTTATAAAAACAGCAAACCAGATTGGTTTTTTTTTATTTGTTTACAACTGTTTTAACGTTATTTTTGTTACCTTTGCCTTGGTCAAGATCATGGCTTGATGATGCTTGGAGGTGCGCGTCACCGCTAAGCAAAGAGCTTGGCAGAGTGAACCATTGTTGTTGTTGTTGTGGTTGGTGATGTTTTTGTTATCTTCATTGTTGCTGTTATTTTTACTGTTTTTAATTATCTTTGATTTTCATTGAACCGTCTTCATCGATTTGGCGTTTAATGTTTTTTCATCTGCTACTTCCGGAAATTGTAAATGATGCGGGCACTTGGAGCTTAGAACTTGTGACTCTATATTCGAACAAATTATTTTTTTATACATTTATTCTTTGAGCAAAAACAAAAAAGACTTTGAAGTTTTAATATTTTGCTAATTCCTATTTTTTATTTCAATAACAAAAAAACGCTGCAACTTTAACTCTATTAATTTATGTCAAAGTCATTTGAATTTATATCCTATATAAAAGCACTCGATTGTGTTCATATCTTGTATTTAGTAAGATATATTGTCTTAAAGAACTTGTTGTGAATCGAATACTTGTTCTATTTTGCTGGCTTCAGTGGATCTGCTCTGATTGGTGCTGCTGCAGCTTCCTTAATTTATGCATAGCTTAACTTTTGCCATTTGTTACATACATACATACATACGTTAAGTATATGGTGTTTTTGTTGTTCTGATATCATATTATCATCATAATTTTATGTTGTGTGTTTTTTGTTGCTATAAAAACCATCTCTTCTTGGTGTTTTTGCAAAATATTTTTATTATTAATTTAAAATATTGCTTTTCAAGGTTTTCGATGTTCGGTGCGATAACTTTTTGGGGTTTTTTTTTATTAACCACATATATTCATTTATTTTTCCCTAAAAATCTTGATTAGTGACAAGTTCTTGACGTTTATGCGGTATATTATAGAATTTACTTCCTTAGTGTATTCTTGCGTACGGATTTTAAGGCTACATTTTATAATTCATGGTTTTCTTGAACTACGACTAGCTGTTAAATAAATTCTAGATATTTAGTGTTGTGTATTTATTCATCCATGTAGGTGGGTCGATTTCAACTGCAGAAACATGCGCATAGAACAGGTTATGATATTAGTTAGCAGGAAGTGACTTTATGAAAAAAAAAAAATAACAGTAATGTCTGCTGGTTCTTTTAGTGGTTGAAATTTAAAATATTTTGTTTTTTTATTAATACGAGCATTGAGTGTTAGTATGTATATGAAACGGTTATTGGGGGTTAATTGAAACATTTATTTAATCAAATAGTTTTAAAAAAATTCTTTTGAATTAAACTTCCTTATTTTATCCAACAAGTACTATCTACTTAAATATTGGAAATAAGTTTAAGAGTGACTTTAATAATATCACTTTATAGCAGAGGAATCTCTGGATAAAAAACTTTTCGAAATACATCACAATTTTACACATTTTTTTTGTAAAGTTTAATGACCTGACTTAATCTTAATTTGTGGCGGCCTCGACATACTGAATAAGTGTGTGGCACCGCAATAACGCAAGCTCAAATCTCATCTGACAGCATGTCTTTCAAACAGGAAACGGACAATTTTAGATAGTAAAAATTGTCATTTAAAGCTTTTTGGCATTGTGAGGCGTTCAAAGTCGACATAAGGCCTACACCTGTTGGTCCAGTTCCCGATCATTTGAGAGCAAAGATTAAATAAGACGCAAAGCTTTTGCCATTTATTCTTAATAATTGGAAATAATGAGCTCGTTTAAAGTTCAGTACTTTATTTTGACAATACCTTAAGCATCGAGCTGATATAAGCAATGCTTGAAAGATGTTAAGATCTATAATGTACTTCCAAAAAAATTAAAATTTTTCTTGAAGGTCTTGAAAAATTTAGTAAAGTGTAGTTCATTTGGTGTGATTTTACGCAACCCTACATTCAAAGGCGCATTCACAACAATTTACTACAAAAGGCTGGTATTGATTACTTCTCAATAAATATTTACTTGAAATGGAAATCTAAACTAGACTTTATCTCTGGCGCTGGAAAATTAAAACAATTCAAAAGAAAAAACAAAAATTGTTAATATAATAAGGGTATTCACGGGTTGCGACGCAGTTGCGACGATGCAAATTTGCAAGATTGCGAACTTTCACATCATTCCAACAACAAACATATTGAAAGCAATTTTGCAATTCTTCTTGAATTACGCAGTGCTCAAACCCATTCCGAGAATGCACAAGCAGTGATGTTAAACAGCTGATTTATGTTTTGGTTGTTTTCAAACATTGTTGCCACCTGGGTAAAACTTTAAAAAGGTTAAGTTTGTACGTTGATTTTAATAAGTTTCTGTGGTTTTGCAATAAGGTGGAAATATATTTTCCGATCATTCGACATTAAATTTAATTGCATAAAAACCAGCTGCTTGAGTTGCAATATCGATGTTCACGCGTTACTGCGAAAAAATCTTGCATTTTCACATTCTTGCAATTCACAAAAACCTTTGAATACCCTTAATATATTAGGTTAGTGTTGGGCAAAATCAGCACATTTGAACCGTGCGACTAAGAGTCTAACCTTAATTGGCATGCCAGCGTCATTTTACTGTCAAAAATGGTTCATGAGCGCGAGTTAAGCGTGCGTTAAAGAGACAGAGAGAGAGAGAGCCGCGGAAGAAAGTCCTTCACATGCCCTGAAGGGAATGTGCAAGTAATTAGAGAATAACAGGGTTATGGTCTGATTAGCATACTTAACGTAACGCAGCTTAAGGTGACGCAACGTATTATAAATTTTTGTTTATTATGCTTACATAGCGAACGCACAAATTGTCAAATAAATCAGCTGTTATTATTTGTGCTAAAATAATCAAAAAGCTTTGAAAGGTGATTTGTTATCAAATTAAATCTATTTTAATAATTAATAATTATAAAAAATCTATTTAAATTAAAATACTTACGCTTTGCCTCGATATAAGGCAAGAATATTTAATCAAATTAAATAAATGATACAAAATAAAATTAAATTAAAACAAACCAATTCAGTGTGAAGTTTGCAACTTTACTAACAGCGGCTTTTTCACTAAATTGTCACACAACGCACAGTGTAACGAGGTGGACAAATGTAGGTATGAAAAAAAAGTCAAATTTGTAAAAGTAAGTATGCACATTTATAGTTAAGAGTTTTAGCCATGTGAATCTGAATGAATTAATTAGATATCTTTTCATTTGTGATAGTTATGGTCTTCATATGCTGCCTTGAAAATTTTACAAAATTTAAGTTTTTATTGTTTTGTACTGAATATTTTCCAAAATCCCAAAAGTTTTAGTACAATTCATAAACACAACTTAAGCAAAAATATATTCTACAAGTTGCTAAAAAAAAATTTTAAATACAAAAAAAAATTGTTAACATTTTTATTTTTTTTTTTATTTTTAAGTATGTCTTAAAAGTACTTTTTCTCAACACATTCTCAAAATTTGGGAACCCGAAAATAAAAGCTAAGGATTTTATGACCTGTTCCCTAGAGAATTTTTTGACGAAAATGCGCAAATAATAAATTGATGAAAAAATAACAAATTTTTCATAAAGTTCCAAGCACATTTTCAAAATAAAAAATTTTTGCATGTTGTTATTTTTAAGTATGTCTTAAAATATGCCTTTCTTAACACATTCCCAAAGTGAGGTCTCAGATTACTTTTAGATAAGGATTTTATGACTACGAAATTGTCTAAAGAATTGTTTTGACGTAAATGAGCAGCAATTGCGTACCAAAAAATGCATGACAAGGTGAAATTCTACATTTAAAATAAAAAAAAGCGCTCAATTTAAGGCTTTATTGTGAAAAGAGAATAAAACATAGAGACTTGAAATTTTTTACGTAAATAATATAAGAATCGATATCCTAAAAATTGAATCTTTTCTTCTTCTTCTTCTTGCTAGCTGGTGCCGAAAAAAAGTCGTTTTCAGCCAGGGCGGAGATTTCTCGAGTTATACGCATCTGACTTCATCATAGTTCATCTTAAATTGTTTGTTAAGGTTTAGTCTGCAACATTCACTAGAATTATTAAGTTTGGTTACAATTTACTCTCCCTAATTTTACGCTGTCATTTCCACCATTAAGATCGCCGTAGGTAAGAATTGTACTGAAGGTTGAAGACTTAAATAAGTAAAAATATTAATAGTATTGCTTTGGAAGCTAGTCATAAAGAGTTTAGAAAAATTAGCCTCAATCATACTCGTAAAAACTTTTGAGAACTATGCAATATAGATCTATTCCGTGGGTTTCTGCTTTCATCAGACCCTTACATATCTTCTCTTAGAAAAACATTGAAAAAACAGAATAATGATAAAGAAATGAATGAATTCATTTAAAATGAAGATCATGATACGAATGATGACAAAATTGACATTCACTGCTGGTCCACAAAAATTGAGAAGACTTATCTTAGATTTTTTTTTAAAATATGTTATTAAAACATTTCTAAACTAAAATGAAAAAAAACGAAAAAAATTAAAACATGAAAAAAATGATTTTATTCCACTTTGAAACCACCGATTATCGCATTTTACAACCTAAAATAATAATTGAAAAAAAATTATATAATAATAATTGAAAATAAAAAATAAATAAATTAAAAAAATAAATCACCGAATACCTGAAGTAAATATTGGCTCTCTCTTATGTGCTCAGCGTACCATTCTTTAGATGGCAGGTAATCTGATATGCAAATAAAGCGGAATAAAGATTGTGCTTTTTTTAAAAAAAAGAACATATCGAAAACGAACCATTCGTTAAAGTTTATTTCCATTCCCTGATTGCATATCATTTGAAACAATGCTGCTTCGCCAATTATTACTCATTCTACGACCAAATATTAGTTGTTTGTCGAATGAGTGACAGAGCATAAGAATGCGTGTGACTCTTGGCAAAGCACCCCAAATATTTCGACCCTAGCGATAGCCATACGTGAGATGGAATGGTTTGAAATAACCTCTAAAAATCGAGTTATTTTGTAACCATGTTGGCTGGTGTAATAGTTGCAAAAAATTTAATTGTCACACGCCGGAAAAAGATCTTCCAATCTGCATCAAAAATTGTAAATGTTTGCAATCAGATTAAAGATAACGCTATTTTTCGTGCATTTTTTTGATATTTTTTATTTTATTTCCATACAAAAACTTTCAAAATTCAAATAACTTCATTACTCTTATTTTTTTTTTTAATTTCTTACGATATTTTTTCAGTAGGTGTTTATTTTATAACTAATATTTTACTTATATATATCAAATTATGCAATTCTGACTAGGAATCAATCCGAGCACTCACAACCTTTCCAACAATAACTTGAAAGGTAGGATCGCATTAGAAATAGTTAAGTTTTTTAATTTTAGTGAAAATAAATTTGAAAAAAAATGCATGAAAAAAGCATTATTTTTTAGTCGAATGCAAAAATGTTAATTTTTTGATACAAATTAGAAGACCTTTTTTCCGGCTATAATTTCTGACTATTTTTTACAACAGTTACACAAGCCAATATGGTTACAAAATAACTCGATTCTTAGAGGTTATTTCAAATCATTCCAGCTCATGGATGACTATTGCTAGAGTCGAAATATTTGGGGAATCATTATAACATAAGCAATGGATTGTATTGAGCATTTGTGCCGAACAAGTTTTTTCGTGAGGCGCCTTACTCAGTATATCCAGAGCAGCATGCATTCAGGAAACCTGCATGCTGTATGCAGGCAGAAGCATGGACAAGGCATGTATGGTAATTAAAAAAAATCAACAACTATCCAAATTCGCTGAGTATGCGTGTTGTTTGTACACAGTAGCGTGCATACTAAAATATGTATTCTGTATTAGTACTAAGGCATGAACCTTGCATGCATAATAGTCTTGCTTAAAAATATGAACTCCCATTGTGCATTTAAACTTTAAGGAGTGCAGTTGTACATAATTTATTAACAAAATATAAATTAATATAACAGAAAATAACAACTTTTAAAACTGAAATAAATAAGATGATTAATTAATGACAACAACAATTTTTTCCTTTCAATATTAATGCAAATATATGCATTCAGTATTATTGGTAATGTATGCATGCAGTATTAATGACAATGAATGCATAGAGTACTACTAATTCCATGTGCATACAGCAGTAGTAATTGTGCGGGTAAACAGTATACATACTCTTGTTTGACATCGCCATGTACAATGGAAATGAGCTCGCATTTATGCTGGCATGCATACAAAACATCAAATGTATGCCTGCATCATCAATGCTGTATGCATGAATGTACTTACTGGGATGTGCTTCATGTGTGCCGACCACTGAACTAAACATTTACGGACGTAACAACAAGTAGAGACTTGTCCATGCGTCGCTGTCACAAATCGCAGCGCTCGTCGAATCACGTGTTCAGCTAGCCGGTGGTTAAACAATTGACGAGCTACTATGCTACTTTGTTGCACTCGCATAACCGCGAAAAATATTATAGTGTAAAATTTAGTCATATTTTAGTAGAGAAACACGTTTTACTCAATTTAACCATTTATCTCATAATTCTACACTGTTTCTTGCTGATAAAAAATTACGTCATTTGTGCGAGAACCCCCCTCTCTCCCACGTGAGAGTTAGTGAGATTGTGCTTAACGCCTCCGCCCCCCTAAACGCCACACGTAATTAATGGAGGCCTCCTAAGCAATGCGTGGCAGCTGGGATGATTTCTTAAAAAATTTAACATTTTAATTAAATATACTTACTATAAAAATTTCGAAAGAAAAATACCTCTAAGTAAATCTGTAGCACAAATATGATATTTAAAAAATTTTTCTCATAAAAATCGACAAGGTACGTTGGGAATAAAGTTGTAACTTTAAATTTTCACTTCAATTTTGTATAATAGTATAGATATAGATGATAATGTACAAATACACAAGTTGACTTTATTAAACTATGTTGTATCTTTTTGTATTATTTAAATAATGTATTAAACTTTAACAAGCTAAAATGTTGTTGCAATTAGAATTAAAAATGAATTTTTAAAAATATTTTGGTTTTATACAATAAATAATAACTAGCTTAAAAAAATTTTAAATTACGTATAGCAAAATAACGACTTTATATCACATATTTCTGGCAGCACTGCTTGAATCAAGCAAATAAGCTGTTTACACTAATTTGCAAGCATTATTATGCTAGAATTGAACAAATTATAAACACATAATATTAAGAAAAAAATTTTAATTCAAGAAACATTTGCTTAAGGCTCTGGAATATCTTTTATAGATTCAAGTCTGATATTTGCTTGAAGTTTGAAAAATTTGCTTAATTCATATAAATAATTTGCTCAAAATAAAATGATTTGTTTAATTGGAGAAGTTTATTTTCCTTGAATTGAGAAAAATTTACTTGATTCAAATGAACAATTTACTGAAAACTAGAATAATCGATTTTTTGATTGCAGCACTTTGAAGTTTGTTTGGTCAAAAAAAAGGCCTATATTCAAGAAGTTTCTTGTAACACATTGGTATTTTGGATTTCTTTTGAAAATTAGTATATTGTAATACAACATATGAAAAATATTTAAAAAAATGTTGGTACAAAGATACTACAAAGAAATAACGTATTTATTGCAGTTCTCCGCTAGTGTCTCGAAAAATTTTTTTGCGGTGACCGCGATTCTTCAGCATTGGATTATCTGAAATCAAAAAAATAAATTGTTTTGATTAATTAATTAGTTTTACTCTCAATTGTCGCCAAGGTTTTTTTATTTTATCAATTTTTAAATTTTTTGCATCATTTTTAAAATTATATATCGATTTGTTGACAATTAGATCGACCTATTTGTTGCTGTAAGATTGATACTTATTGAAAATATTGAAAAAAATCGACGCCACTTGATAGTTATTTGTATGTAGAATATGTGAAAAAACTTTAAAACGATCGGTTAAGTAGTTTTTTTCGGATTGGTTTCAACTTGAAATCTTGACAAATTACTCTCAACATGTTGTTCATTCAGAAAAAAATAATAAAAAACAGTTTTTAAACCTTACCTCCCTTAAGGGCTCATACACACTGAACGTAAAGGTAAGTAACATACGTATACATAAAATTTATTAAAAAGCAAAATTTATTTTTAAATTAAAAAATGAACCCTTTGAAAAAGGTGCACTTTCGTACTGGTGCTAGTAAGAGTGTACCTCAAAGGTACAGTTGCATCGCTTGCGGCATCACTGACTAGCAATGATTTAAGCAAATTTTATAACATTTTCTACTGTTACTTTCAAAAAATAATCTTACCTTTTCCAAAAATGGTAAAATTTTTATGTTTTTTCTTTAGCAACTGTCTACCCAAAATAACTTTCAATACTACAAAAAAAGTTTAAAAAAATCATCAAGATCGACCTTATGGGTAAGTATGAAAAAAATAGTATGAAAAAAAAATCGAAAATTTCAGTTATCAGAAAATTGGGGGCACCAGACTAAATTATTCAGTAATTCCAAGTTCAGAATCATATTCTTTACAAAATTTTGCATCAAAATAGATGGTTTGTTTTTCCGCAAATTCGAAATGTATAATTTTTTTATATAAAAAAAAACAAAAACCGGTTTTTCAACTTTCAATAACTCAAATAATATCATTCGCAACCATCGTTTATAATTCCGGGTGGGAGGACGCATGATCCGAAATACTTTAGCATATTCCATAAAAATCTGACCCAGTCTATTGTGTAATCATATTATTTTCTATTAACATGTAAAAATCATATTAAGATCATTTACTTCTTTCATTGGCTAAAAATTCGAACTGATCGATCAGAATCAGATCAGCTGTAGAAAAACTACAAAACAAATCCAAAGAGTACATTGTTATAAAAATTTATTCGAAATTAATTTTTAAATATTCGTTACTTACTTTATAAACCGGTATATAAAATCTAATTGCATCAACGTAGATACGTACATGCAATACATATTTATTTACATAACTAAATAACTCCACTTATTCTAGGTATAAAAGTCTTTTGGAAACCTGCACAATCATTAGAAATCACTCATATTTTATAACAATTAGAGTCCCTTATAGGCACATGTTTTTATAGATACAGCAAAGGAAGTGTAGAAAGCTAGGTAGGGATAGGTTTTTTATAGTACTACATCACAACTTAATTCATTAAATAGAATGACGAAAAAAAGGATGTCAGAAAACAAACAGATGAAGGAGGTCACATCTTTTGGTAAACTTTTGTGATAATTTACAAAAGCTACTAAGCAAAATTGAACTCGCAGAAATGCGTCATTTACAGAACTTTTGCATGTTTTATCGTTTCATCCAATACTGCTGGTGGGTTCAAATTTTTCTCCATAGTGTTGTTGTTATTCTCTGCTGCTGCTTTGTCCAGTTTAGCTTGAGCGGATTTTTTGTATGACTTTTGGTAGAAGTCGTTGAAGAGGAAGTAGAAGAATATTGCGTTAGGAAGCGTGAAGCAGACGGACCATCTGGGATAGCCGCAGTCGGTGTACAGCAATTGAGTTTGATGAATAAAGGCCATACAGAATTGAATCTGTGGGTGGGAAAAAACAATAAAAAACATTACAAAAGCATTTCAAGAATAACACAGAGGAACAGTGAAAGAGGACATGCATTATTGCATTCAGAAATGATGTCAGTTTTTCACTATCAGCTTGAATTTAAAATAATAAGCAAAAATGTCAAAAAATGGTTCTTTTCTGATAATTTGTCGATAAAAATTGTGAAGATAAAGGATAAAAAATGTTACACATTTCAATGTCTCAACATATACTTGATTTTTTTTGGCAGTAGTTTTAATGATATCGGCTTAAAAATGTTAAATAACTTTTTTTTTCTTATGTATTTTCAAAAACTATTGGAAATTTTTTGAATTTCAATAAACATTTTGTTTTGACAAATATCTTAGATTTATTTATGTAAAACAAATTACTTTTTACGTTTTGTTGATTTTTATAAAATACTGATAAAAAATACTATGTGGCAAAATTTTCTTCGAGGTGTTGTTTTGATTTATACTGCTCTTAAAATTAAATGTCAATAATACAGATCAATTCTGGGCGTTTTCAACGTTGTGATGCTGTGTTTTTATGAGTAAGACTCAGTAAAATATTTTTTACTTCTTAAAATATCTCTAAAACTATCAAGACATCGAAAAAAAAATTAATGCTAGCTACAATTCCTTACTTTTTTATTAAATAAAAAAATTGTTTTGAAAATATAGGAGTGGATAAAAAATTAAAAAAGGGATTTTAGGAATGCATACTAAGCAAATTTTAATATTTTTTGAAATTTGGATGCTGATATCATTAAACTTACGAAAGATAATTATACTTTTTGGCAAAGCTTTGTATGCTGTAGAAGCGAAAAGAAATCTTCCGTAAGAAATGCATTGCGTTTTTGACAGCGAAAAGGTAGCGAAATTGTTTTTCGTTGGTAGCTGTTGAACCGAAAAATTTGTTCAATCCAGCCCAGTTCACAACCATGATTGGAGAGTTAAAATGTCAAAATTTCGCTGCGTTTTAAATGGTCGTGCATTTAATTGGCGTGGAAATTTGACATTCAACAATAATGTTCAACTAACACATTAACAAAACACGTTATAGTAAGTATGTTTTATTGTTTTCACACCAAAATTTTGCGTGTAGAAGTAAATGCCTAAAAATTTTCGTTCCTACAGCATACTAAGCTTAAGATATTGAAATTACTCAAATTTTTTCTTACAAACATTTAAAAACGATAAAAAGAGTTCAATGCGTTAAAAATATTAAGACACATTATCTGGAAAAGAACTGTTTTACACATTTTTGCTAATAACTTTTAAATTCGAGCTAATGACGAAAAACGGACACCATCTAAAATTGATTATCGTATGGCCTGCAACTTTTAACAGTTTAATTTTTTTCTTTGTGTATTTGGCATATTGAATATAACTTAATTAATTCTTATTTTAATATTTCATTTTACTCAAATTCGAAATAATTAAGTATCATATTTTAAATTTTTTAATAGTTAATTTGTACTGCTTAGAAGCTTACCATTTGCAGATTGGTGATGTACTTCTTCCACCACAGATACTTTTGCATTTTTGGTCCAAATGCCGATAGGAAGTAGTAAGCGTACATAATGATGTGCACGAAAGAGTTAATGAAACCTATAAAGGTGCCGTGTCCACCCGGGTAATATTTGCTTGTGCCCCATGAAATCAGCGGCATGACCGAGTGATGATAGACATGCAGAAATGTCACTTGACGTTCGTTCTTCCGCAGTACAAAGAAAATTGTGTCCAGTAGTTCGGTAATTTTGGCCATATAGTAAACGTATACATTGCGTGCCTCCTGCATTGCATGAAAAAATATGTATTTAAAAAAAATAATGCTTCTTGTGTATTTGTTTTCTTACCCTATAAGCTTTGGGTGTTGTTGAGCGATCCACAGGTTGGCATCGCCAGCTGTAATATCTCCAAATTACAACTCCCTAAAATATTGAAAACTAATTTTTTATTTAATTTTATAAAAAGGTTTGTCAGCTTTGCTATTGCCAAAACATAAAGTTTTTAAAGTAGAAGGTTAATTCCATTGACTTACACGCAGAGAAAAGACATGGTTGAGACATGATTACTGCAATAATAATTTGTTTGCAGAAATTATTGTACTATTCCTGCAAATATAAATTTTTGCATTAATAAAGTCATTATTTACTAATTGTGGTACCAAAAATAACATTATGGTTCAAATCATACTATCGTCAACATATTATAATTGGCTCAACTATTAGTTGCAGCAAAAATGTTGTGGTTCTGTCAATCATGATAAATGTGTATATTATGATAGAGACAAACATACCAGTATTTTGAATGTTTGTCTGAACTACTTTTTGATCGTGGGTAAACGAAGCAGCACATAGTCAAAAATCGAAAGAACTTATTGTGTCTGAACAGTTTGCAGGAAACCGTTCACTTTAATCAGAGACAATAAGTTTTATCGATTCCTCGTTATATGTCGTTTCGTTTGTCAACTCTTCAATTGCTATGTTTTGTTATAAATCGCCTTATCCTAAAACTGCACTCAGAAAAATGACATTTTCGACTTTGATTGTAGCAAACATATTTCCATTTACCTTAAATATAGCTATTTTTGTGACAATGCACTCAATGTACCATATTTATGAATGACTTTAGTCAGGCGACCGGTAGTAGCAGCCATAGTCTGCTGGTAGTCTGCGTGGTTCGTAAGCGAAAGAGCCGCGGTTCAAACCCCAGCTCGGACACAAAATTTTTCAAAAAGTTTTTCCAATTGAATTAATATTTCTGTTTGGCAGCAGGCAATCGCAAACCTCTAGGGATATCTTAATTAATAGCTGTGGAAATTGGTGTGCATTAAAATAAAAAAATTATTGTTTCAATAATATTCTGGTTCCTAAAAAAAAATTCACAACGTAGTTGTTGCAATCATTTCATTTTCGTCCCAATAAGAGAATAATGGTTGTTTCAATAATATTTTGGTTCCTACGGAAAAATTCCTTTTCTAAATATAGTTGTTGTAATCATTTTACCATGATCATTGAAACCATTATATGTTTAAGAACATGGTATCAATAATCATAATCCGAATCATACTATGATCCTTTTAAAACATGGTTGTTGCAACTATGTGTTTTCTCTGCGTGTAATTGGAAAAAGGGTAGTTCAAGCCAAATTTGAGTTTTCTTAAATACTAAATAATGGTCGAAGGTATGTTTTTGGTGGTCCAAATAGAAGTATCCTTTTTAAAAATAAAATAAAATTAACAAAACTCCATTTCTTTTAGTGTATTATATCTTTAAATAAGATATAAAAAATATTCCCATATTTTATAGGGCACGATTTTAGTTATATGGCCGCTTTGGGTGACTCAGCAGTGGCGAAAACCTTAATCGAGACATTGTTGATGGTTTCTGGTTTTGTTTGAACAGTTTTGGAATGTATTGAACAATTGTGCTATGGTTTTTGGACTGAACAGTTTTGGGACTATCTTCATAGCATCGACGTTGAACGAAATCCTACCAAAAAATCTTTTCAATGCGAATTGCTGTAAATGGACATTGGAAATAATTTTGCAATATTTTCCAACATTGTTAAAGCGTAAAGCAACTCATTTCGTTATACGATAAGTTCTGATACTGATTGACAGTCAACATTTTGAGCGGAACAAAACTGTCGATGTCAAAAATATTTATGATTTAAATCTAAACTTAGTTAGACACTAATTTTAAAAATATTCCCGATAGCAAAAAATATTAAGTAAGCATAGTATTGATATTTTATAAGACCTGATTCCGATGATCGGATATTTAAGGAAATCTTTTTAAAGTTATAGTTTAATTTGTTGATAGTCTTAATAGATAAATTTGTGGATTTTATAATTTTTTTTTTATTTCTTTCTAGCTGTAACTCATATTTTATAAACTTACCTCATACACCATCCACACACTCAGTAGCACCTGAAATAAATTGTAAGCCATCAAAGTCTTCTCCAATTTGTACGGCTTTCTGTCCTTCATGTAGCGCGGTCCCCAAGCCAAGACAAAATACAAATAACAGGCAATGAGTGAGAAAATTGGAACGGGTGACTTGATAAGAAACCAATCGTTTGTACGTTCGTCTAAAATGAAAATGAAATTAATTATGATGGCAGCAACTAAGATACAATACAAACCGGCCAACTCGGTAAAGAGGAAATTCCAATAATCTGTCTGAGTTTCATTTAAGTCCACCATCTTACGTCCTCTGTCAAAGGCTTATTCTTATGCGGAAAGTTGTGCACTATATTTAGTTTTAGTGAAATAAATACAAATCTGTAAGAAAAAAGATAACTCTAATGAATAAAATTTTATCCTGTTTTACATAACCACTTGCGGCCTCGATAGTCTAGTGGTAGCGCGCTTGACTATCGCTCAGGGGTCCCGGGTTCGAATAATGGCTGGGTTCTACGCTATAACCTTTTTTCCTCATTCCTAATCAAAGGAACTTAAAACACATCAATATGCGACGAAAAGTTGTAGTTGGTAGTGGTAGGAAAAGTTTGTGGAGAGGAACGCTTGGTAACTTGATTTGACTGAGGTCAAGCCCTAACACTTGCTTTAGATTTAATATCACATGTTTCTACAGCCTCTGCCATCTTCCATTGTGTGGTATCACAACGGACTAAAAATATGGTCTAAGTGGGCTGGTCTAAAGACCTGTCGCCACCTTAACCTAACCTAACCTAACCTACATAACCATTTCAATGACTAGGCTAGAATATTCATGTTATAATTGTTTAGAGGTAAGAAAACATACTATCGTTTAGGTCCTAAAAAGTTAAAAAAAAACCTATCTTTGATTTTTACCTGCGCTGCTTACCTTTTGCCAGGTTGTCCAATATATGGATAAAACCATTCAAAAGTTGTATTATAATGAACGGGTGTGTAGCAAAATTTGTTTGAAAAACCACATTTATCTGGAAATTAGTTTATAAAGGTAGTGTGGTATGAATAAAAAAGAAATTTGGCTTCTTACACCAACTTTAGTAGTATCAATTTTTTTAAGCAAAACTGTAACGACCCAACACAAAAAATTTTGTTGCTTCTGTTCGGCAAAAAATTGAAAATCCTACTGAGTTAATCGTCAAATATCTTTCTTAATTTATGTTTCTGTGACATCATTTTATAGTACCAATCAATTTAGTTTAAAAAAAAAACTACAAAATGAAAATAAAAGATATTTTCTGATGCGTGCAATATAAGGGGCAATAAAAAAAATAAAGATGTCTTCCTCTCCCGCAAGGACAAAGTTGTTTTTTAAGAAAAACAGTTAAAAATCACGATCTCAAAATGCTTTGACTTTTATTAGAAAAACTACATATGTCTTAAAGTAAAAGTATATAAAGGTTTTAACTAACAATAACCTGCAAAACACGTTGACACTCTCGGTTTTAACCCACAAGGTCCTGTGTGAAGGATATTCGCATCTAAAGGTACACTCGAGGTAGCACATAACTTTTGATTGCTATCTGATTGTCTACATTTTTGGCGATTTTGATTATTTTATTGACGTTTTCCTTAAATTTGGCGAATGAATAATTTGCATATTATTGCATATGCATTTTCCTGATTTTGAGAAAGGTGTATTTGAATCCAATTTTTTAAACTTTATACAAAATATTAATATGAGTTCTTATATCTCGGGCACCAAAAGAGGTACCAAATAAAATTTCCTTAATTTAGATTCTTCAAGTATTTCTCTACAACACCCTGTCCAAAAGTAGAAATTTGCAACACCAGGTTAAGACCACGATTTTTTTTCCTATTTCGATTTTTTTAAAAAAATTTTCCTTCCTAGTATGAATTTTATTATTTCGTTAAAACACCTCAACTCAGCACTCACAAAAAATTTATATTATAATTGTGAGTTTCTGGATTTGCCCTTCGATCTGTCTGAATTGACTTAACAATTGTTGTTAAAAAGTGGTTTAATGAAATAATATCCATAAAGGAGATATGAACAAAATTGTTACACTTCGTGCTTGAAGCATTTTTTTATATATCAAAATAGGAAAAAAAATTGTGGCCCGTTCCTGCTGTTTTAAAGAAGATATTTTTAGACAGGGTTTCGTTCAACACTCTTTGCAGAATCCGAATTGAGGAAATTATCTTCGGTACCACTTCTGGTGAAAAAGTTAAAAAATTGCGTTCAAGTATACATTTCTTCAAAATAAGAAAATGCAAATGCGAAAAATATGCAAATTATTAGTTTGCCATATTTAAGGAAAACCTTAACCCCTTAATCAATATCACCAAAATTTAGACAATCAGAAAGCAATTAAAACTTCTGTGCTATCTCGAGTGTACCTTTAGATTCGAATATCCTTCACACAGGACACTGGGTAAAAACCCAGAGTGGCATCGAGTTTGCCAAAATTTTGTTAGGTAAAGTCTATATTTACTTTTGCTCTAACACATATGTAGTTTTTTTTGCAAAAATTAAAGCATTTTGAGATCGTGATTTTTTACTGTTTTTCTCAAAAAATAACTTTGTCCTTGCGGGAGAGGAAGAGATCCTTATTTTTATCTAAAATTTGTTTGGGAGATCCTGACCACCCAATGCAACTTTTGAGACCTCTTAGAATGTGAAATTCGAAAAAAAATTGTAATTCGATACGCTCTAATGGGCAAATCCAATAAAAGGGTTAAGGAATAATGTTCAATATTTTGAACTTGAGCTTTTTGTGAGTCTTAATAGCCCTCCCACGGTTTTTAACTAACCAACATTCGACATTCAAATATTTCAAAAAATTTATGATTTACTTGCTTTTGAAAAATTAAACGTGCAACAATTAAAAGAGTTATTGCAAAAACGTGATAAGCCATATGATCAAAAAAGTCAAATTTTAATCTCTATATTTTTTTTTAAAAATTACCACCAGCTATTTCCTGTGAAATGTCTAATCCTTTAATAAAAGTTTCCTTGTTCAGTTCTTGTTCTTGTTTCTGCACATAAAAATAATTTTTTCATGTTCACTAAGTTTTTAATTTTCAGGTCACTTTTAAATTTCAATTTCAATTTATTGAGTAAAATGTTAGCATATAAGAATTATTTTCATTTGCATGCCGCAATTTAAAAAAGAATTTAACTACAAGATTATTAAATAAAATAACAACAGGTGAATAATGATTAAAAACTAAAAATTATAAAAATGAATGAATGGATGAATAAATTTAAAATTATAAAAATAATACACAACAAATTTTGAGATATATAAAGAAAAAAGAAAAAATTTCTTAGAATAATAACTTCAAAGGAATATTAAAAATTGCTTGGAACTTATTTATAAGAATAATATATAAATCTAATAAAATGAGCAATTTATGAAAAAGAAGAACAGTAGGAGAAAAAAGCAGATAGACTTAAGACAAATATTTAAAGATTAAACGCTTAAAGGCTTTTGGGTTGGAGACGAATTTAATGCTGCTTGGTAGAGAATTTATTTATTTATTTATTTATTATTATTAATCATCAAACAGAGATTTATTCACTTAATGACTACTTAAAAATTGAAAATACAGTATATTATAACAATTTGATACAGGTTACGTTAAGTTACTGGAATTATTACTTACACTATTAAAATATAAAAGCAGAGAATTCTTAAAGACACTCCTACTTAAACCTAGATTAAAGTCTATATCTCGACATACTGAATTTGCCAGTCTTAAGCAACGAGTGATTGGTTCGTTCATATTGTAGTTTACTCTATGAAATGGCTCATGAAATAATCTTCGAGATCTCAGATCACGTGAAGGTACGTGAAAGCTTACTTGAAAAAGCAAAGTGGAACAGTTTATTTCAAAGCATATTAAATCCCGTACGAACATAATGGCAAAATATTTACGGCGATTTTCTAAGGATAGAATACCAAGAAGAAGCCTTCTCACATAATATTCTGGCATTTCGATATTCCAATTTAAGCGACTGATTGCAATTCTCGTAAAGCGTCGCTGAATTCCTTCGATTCTATTAGAAGCGCATCTATAGAAAGGGTCCCAGATTATGCAGCAGTATTCTAAGATAGATCTTACAAATGCAAAATATAACGATTTTAAAGAAAATGGATCACAAAGGTCTTTAGTGTTTCTGTTTATAAAACCTAACATAGCATTAGCTTTTGCTACAATATAGTCTATATGCTTTGAGAACCTTAGTTTATTATCAAGTATAACTCCAAGATCTTTCTTTTCAGTTATTCTAGACAATGTCATAATTCCGAGTTTATATGTGTAAACTACGGGCGATAAAATTCGATTGAAAGTCAAACTTTGGCATTTAGATATATTGTAATTTATGCAATTTAGTCTTATTACACTGGCGAAAAGCAGTTGGTACTATATATCGTATCAGAGTCGATAACTAAACTATATATAGTTGATACTATATCGGAACTAAATCATAAGAACTAAAGTAGCTTAATTTTTTTTAAAACCATTCGTCTCGAAATCATGAGATGACAATTTTGTCCAAAAGCAAAAATCGTGAAAATAAGGTCATTTTCAATAAAACGTATCTTCGTTGTTTGTTATTCGATTTTAATGAGTAAGCTACCGTTGAAAAGTATTTTAGTGATATTTTCGAAAAGTTTTTGATATTTTTGGTTTTTACCAGGGTTGCCAACTTCTATTACAAACTTTTCATTTGCTCAAGGCCACTTTTTTAAAATTTATTTTCTTTTCTTATATGCAGCAAGATTTTAACTTAGAAATTTATAAAAATTTCGATGGAGAAAAGATATATTTTTTGCTTTTCTTTGGTATTCATAAAATTATCAAGCAAACAAAAGCTATATATCGGGCATCGTGTGTGCTTAAGCATACTTATAGTTGAGTTTCTGCCTTTTGCTCTCTGCGTTTAAGCCAGAGCGGGCATTTCGCAATTACAATTATTTTCCAATTACAATTACATTAATTGTAATCTATAAAAAATTAATGATCGTAATCATGATCGTAAGACTGTAACTGTAATGCAAGAAAAGTGGTATTACGATTACTGTAATCGGTGCTTGCATAAATTACAATTGCGATTACTGTAATTTTAATAGAAGAATTTATTAATTACTATTGCGGTAATCGTTATCTGTGCAAAATTACAAAAACGATTTCTGTAATTGTAATAAACATATTTTTTTTATTATGATTATAGTAGCCTTTGTCAATAAAAAATTACAACTACGATTAATGTAATCATAATCATTATTTTTGAATTTAATAACGGCGTTTCCAAAAAAATTTTATGTGAAAGTCTTATTTTAATGTTGTCTTATTTATCCCCTTACCAAAAAAACACATATATGCAGAAAAAATTATTACAAACCTATTTATTTTTTTTTATTTCCCTGTGACCTGAAATGAAGAAAGGGGTATTGGTTGGATTTTTCAGTTACAAGATGGGAATGCTAACCAACCAGAATTGGCCTAACTTTTCTACGTCTATGTTAGAATTGAAATTAAACTCTCACATTCTTTTTCTTTTTGAATTAAATTAAAAAACAATAGTAGCAATTTAAGTAATCGTAATTGTAATTTTGCTTTTATAACAATTTCTGTAACCGTAAAAAAAAAAATTGACTACGACTACAGTAATCGTCATTGTAATTCTTTATTGATAACGATTGCTATAACCGTAATAAATAATATTTTGATTGCGACTGCAGCAATTGTAATTGTAATTTTTTTATTAATAACGATTACTGTAATTGTAATCAAAAAATTTGGCTTATGGTTACAGTAATCGCAATTAATATTTTTTTAAGTTTGCGATTATAATTTGTAATTGTAATTTATCTGTAATCAATTACGAAGAAATCGATAACATCCCAGCTC
This sequence comes from Dichetophora obliterata, assembly GCA_963920525.1. Lineage (NCBI taxonomy): Eukaryota > Metazoa > Arthropoda > Insecta > Diptera > Sciomyzidae > Dichetophora > Dichetophora obliterata. Next base: position 173,140,325 of record OY986435.1, on the reverse strand, counting down.
TGGTTTAAGCCTGCTTTGCTTAGTTGGGACTGAAGACGCTACAGCTTGTGCCTGCGTCTGCTTACGCAATAAAAAGCCTTTTAGGATAAATTGTTGTAACTTTTTTGTTTTAAGGTAAAATAAATTAAAAAAAAAAAATTGGGTAAAATTTAATGACTTTTAAGATGGCATTCGAATTTCGTACACTCTCTTACGAATAAATACGTATTTTTAAAATTAGAGGTTAAAGGTCACGTTCAAGGTCATTAGCAGGGCTAGGATTTTGACGACATGTCACATTTTTTCTGCTGTTTCCAATAGCGCATTCTTTTCGATTGAGGTTATGTATAGTGCCGACTGCGTGGAATTTTTAACAAATACTCATCGAGCTGTTAAATTTTATTAAAAGTAACCACTTTAATCAAAATTGTGTTGGATTAAATTTAAAAAAATTTTCAAAATTATAACATTTTGCTTCTCACAATTGTCACAGCATATAATATTACTGTAAAAAATATTTTTTTTTTGTTTTATGTTGCTTTTATTTTGTTTTAGCAGAATGCAGAACAGCCGAATTTTACAGGCCAGAAAATTCTGCATTTGTTGTACTTTTGCGGTCAGAATTTTTGAGAAGAGAACACGATTTATTTTCAAGTTAACATTTTTTTTGGAAAAGAACGGAAAAAATGCAAAACTCTTGAAGAGGTCAGAAAAAATGCAGAATTTTTTCCAGAAAAGAATGCGCTATAAGACATTTCCCGTTTATTTAGAGCGTTTATTAATGTTTCCTAAATTCCAAATATGAAAAAGTTTTAGCTCATTTTATCGTAATTTTTCACCGTTTATTATCGGTTTTTGTTTTGAGGTAATTTTTACTAGATGTAGTGCATATTTTGTAATTTTAAAATATTTTTTTTTCGTTTATTTTCGTACTAAAAAATGTAAAAATTAAAATTTTTAATCATATTCCTTTAAAAATAGAGTCCTCTCAATAAATAGAGTTCCTCTTGTCAGCGCAGAAGCAGAAATACGTTTTTCTGTTTACAAAAACATTTTACCAGACAATCGACGTCTTTCAATTTTAATGACTTAAAAATATACCTTGTAATATATGGTATTCACAAGGTGTGCTATTATGTCATATCGTCCTAAAACTTTACAACTAAAATTTACAAGATGAATAAATAAATGCAAATAAGAAACAGCTGTTTGATTACAACACTTCAATAAACATAGCTTTCGGAGTTGTAATATATTAGTACTTTTTTATATGGAAGGTTACAATAAAATGTTTAAACTAGTGTAAAATCTTAGGATAATATGACATTATGACATGATAGCATACCTTGTGAATATGCATAAAAATTATATAAAATAATTTTTAATTTATTTGCACTCTTTTAGGTCATCAAAATCGTAGCCCTGGTCATTAGTTCATATGAACAAATTATGGACCTTAGTGAGGCAAACAAATTTGTTAAACTTTTTGAATTAATATCTCCAACCGTATGGAAGTTATGCACGAAAAGGTTTAATATATGTTACAAAAAATTAAAATTACAAAAAAACTTTTGTGATACCCGTGCAAGCGCGCGCTAACGCACTGCACCATCGGGGCGATGAGATTTGAAGCGTCAATTTCTCATTTTTTCCTCAAATTGAAAAAACTTTGTTGTTGTTGTTGTTTCTTTGGAAAAATTCGTTAGAACAATTAATTGTTCTAACTTTGACCTTAAGCTCAATAAACGATTTTAAACTATCAAACAACTAGAATTTGTATTTAAAATCAAGTATGATTTAAACTATCAAACATTTAGAATTTGTATTTAAATCATATAAAGTCAACATAATAAATATAGAGGTCATTTAGAAAAAACTTTAATTACAAAAAAACATATATTTTCTCCATCAAAATTTTTATTATTTTTATGCTTCTTATAAGAAAAAATTAAATTTAAAAAAATTGTGGCCTTTTCTGAAAATATGAGCAACTGAAATGTTTGCAATAAAAGTTGGGAGCCCTGGTATAAACAAAACAAAAAATATCAAAACATTTTAAAGTTTCACTAAAGTACTTTTTTTACTGTGTTTTAATCATGAAAATTGGATTTTTGCTTTTGGACAAATATAAGGCAACGAGCCATTATGTTTGGCAAATCAAAAGGCATAAGGTCAATTATTGGAAAAAACTTTGAATTATTCTTGGAATGGCCTATATAATAAATTAGCATTAATAAAAAACAAAAAGTGTAAATTGAAATCCTCTAAAATTGTACGATTTTCTGTTATTCATATTTATTTAGAAATAGTAGTGTTTACATATAAGACAGAGTCTTTTGAATGCATTAAGCAGTTTAGAATAACAACTAGTTATAAAAAACAGAGAAAAAAATATAACTTAAAACTAACACTAAGTGATTTAACAAAAATAATAAATTGTATTAAATATTATAGCAACAGCTAGTCAAAAATAACAACAAATCATGAATGAACAAAAAAACATCATTACATTATTAAATAAAAAAGAAAAAACTTAAATTATTTTTATTCTATTAGATGAAGAAATAGTAAGTTTAGATAGATAAGTAGTAGTATTAAGAAAAGTATTCGAAAATTTCATGCTTAAAGTTGCGTTTGTTTTGAATAATTTTAATTCTTAGAGGTAACGAGTTCCAAATTCTGATAGCGTTTACAAAGAAAAGCCTGTTTGAGTTTAAAAAATTGTATCTCGGGATAATAAGGTTCATGCTTCTAATCGATCTGCAAAATTGTGACTTATCAAATAAATATTTAGGTGTTTTTGTGTAAATCAAATTATGCAAAAATATGCAGTTCCTGGCATCCAGATAATTGAACATTTTGCAACCAAGTATTTGATTGCTCAAATGACTAGCGCGGTCAACTTTCTGAGGCCATAAACATATCTGACAGCGTTATTAAAAGCTGGGTGTAACTTTAGTTTGGACCTCTAATCCAGTTTACTATACACAACATCTGTGTACGTAATGAATGGCATTATAAGCTGGAGTACCAAATTTCTCCAAGTGTCGACGGGTACAAATGATGCTGTCCACCTCAGGTTCCGAAGGGCATAATAAATCTAAGAAACAACCGAATTAATGTGATCCTCACAAGAAAGTGAGGAGTTAATGTGGTATCCAAGATTTTTAACTTTATCAACAAATGTTAGCCCTACACCATTAAGATAAATCGTTGGTATATCAGACAAAGAGTAACTAGATTAAAAGATCGGTGAAACAAATGACTTCAGTGGATTTAGATTAAGCTTATTAGCTCTAGCCCATTTAGTTATTTTGCTCAAATCCTCGTTCATCCTGAGACATAAATTATCAATAAGACCAATAGGACTGGCCAAGTACAATCGAAGATCATCAGCATATGCATGCATGGTTACATGACGGCATTTGCTGAAGATATCATTTATAAACATTGGAAATAACAACGGACCAAGTACTGAGCCTTGAGGAACCCCACAAGATAAGTAACAGAAAGCGGACAGACTATCTCCCACCCTAACTCTTTGAGACCTTCCCACCAGATAACTATATAACAGACGGACCGCCGTGCTAGAAAACCCAAAGTTTACATATAATTTTTGGCACAATATTGTATGATCAACGGAATCAAATACTTTCGAAAAATCAAAGAGACAGAGCAAGTTTTGCACGGCCATAAGAGACTCAAAAACTTTTGATAACGATGATAACAGACTTACAGGACGATAATCAGACGGTTCACACGCATTATTTTTTTTCCCTATGGGAATGATTGTTGCTGATTTCCAAACATCAGGGAAGCACGAATTTGTGAAGCAGTGATTAAATATGTGGGTAAGTGGGCTGAGGATAAATTGTAAAATAAGTTTAATAAATTTAATGGATATTCCATCATCACCTGACATGAATGACACACTCCTTAATGATCTACAAAAAATCTCCGAGTGGGGTCTTGCTAATAGAGTAGAGTTCAATGCAAGCAAGACCCAGTGTTGTCTGTTAACCCACAAGCGAGTGAATTGCCCTTTAACTCCTCTCAGTATGAATGGTGTGGATCTTGTGGAATCAGCCGCTCTTGACGTTCTGGGCATATCGATCCAATCTGATCTTCGTTGGAATGATCATATTTTCGATGTGTCGAAAGAAGCGGGCAAGTGCCTAGGTTTTCTAAAACGGTGCAAAAAATATTTCACTTCAGCTGATCTTCGCATGATCTACACCTCATATATTAGGCCGAAAATGGAGTACAATTCGCACATTTGGGCAGGGGCTTCAAGATCTTATTTGGAGCTTCTGGACCGAATTCAACGTCGTGCGATATATATGATAGGAGATGAAAGTATTTCATCCTCTCTCAACTCTCTTGAGCATCGACGTAATGTAGGTTGCCTAAGCCTTCTGTATAGGTATTACCATGGGGAGTGTTCAAGGGAGATACATGGCCTGACGCCACCAGCTCGTGTGTTTCCCAGGTCCACTCGGGCAGCTGTCCAAGCCCATCCCTTTACCATTGCATCGATGCCTAATAGAACCTCGCATTACCGCGATAATTCGTTCTTTAGTCGCGCGGTTAAGTTGTGGAATAGTCTCCCTGCGAGCGTGTTTCCCGGCAGTTTTGAGCTGTGCAAATTCAAAACAAATCTTCACCGACACTACTCCATCTATCCACCTTCCAACTAACTATCACCCATCTTCCGAATCAACACAATGCCTACGCATTTATAGGGGGCATCCCCTTAGCGTTGGTTCAGTCTAAAAAAAAAAAAACAAAAAAAAATCACCGACTGCATTGGATTTAATTTTGTTTACACACCGAGCTACATCACACTCATCTACAGCAACAAACTCAAAATTAGGTGAATATTCAGATGTTAAAGTTCTTGTGTTATAGTCGATCACATTACTAGAAGACGTAGAGCTTGCAACAAGGTATTCGTTAAGAATATTAGGATCGATCTGACAATCATCGGTTTTCATATTGCATGTTAACACCAGCTTGTTTTAAATTGTTCCATAGCTTTTTGGATGGTTGTGCTGAACTTAACTTAGACATAAAAAATATGCGTTTTGATGATTTAACTGTAGAGTTAGCTACGTTTCTTGATCTTCTGTGCTGTTCCCAATTTGATGTTGTTGGATTTCTTTTCCAGCGGTTATAATCTTTATTTCGTTTTTTAAGGGCTAATCTTACATCATTTGTAAACCAGAGACAGCTTGTATTCAAGCGCGTCGGAAGCGAATTTCATCTGGGGGGGCAGTACAAATGGGGGGGGGGGGGGGGCAATACAAATGGTGGTGCAAAAAAAGTTCACCAAAATTTCTTCAAAGAAACATGAATGTGAATACACAGATTTTTTATTTTAGTTTAAAATAAAAAAATATAAAAATATATAAAAAATATTAATATTTCATTATTTTTAAAAGTTCTCCCAATTTCAATATTGGAGATCATTCTTTAAAGGATCTTTCATATGGTAATATGAAAATATAAGAAATAATGGTTTCTTTTATAAAGCAAGACTAGGTATATCTTTACATGGTTTAAATGCAATAAGGTACAAAAAGTTATATCAATTTAAATTATTCCAAAATGTTTCTTTCTGTCCTTGCAAGAAACAAACTCTTTCACCACCTCCATCGAATTCCATTCTTCGGTTTTATCTTTGTGAATGTGTATAAGTGAGTCGCCGCATGAGTGAGTCGTTTCTGTGTCATAGTTGCTCGAAGATACGTTTTAAGTCGTCTTAGTGCACTAAAAAACGCTCAGATGAAGCTGCTGATGCAGGCACAGTCAAAAGCAAAGCAATAAGTTTTTCAACTTCATTTAATAGTTTTTTTTACAGTATCCGAATTTTTTGCAAATTGGAATACAATGCCACTACAATTTGAAGGTGTTTGGCCAGGCAATTGCTTCAGCAATTTAAGTTGCGCATGGAGGTCGCTCCCATCAAAGTCATCTGCATAAGGATCAAGTTTTGTTTTTAGATTTTGTTCAGAAGGCACTTTTCCGTTGAAGGCTTCGATTACAATATTACAGTATTAAGCTACATACTTAAGGGTGCTTTTAAACTGAAGTGGTGGGTTTGCAGTAGAAACTCTACATTTTGCTCCATCTTTTTGCAAACACAGAGAAAGAAAATGGTTATCCGCAAGCATGCTTATGAAGAAGAGAGAAAGAAGAGGAAAATATCTAATACAAAAATATTATCGTTGTAAAAAAAACTGACATTTTGAATAACTTTTGAAGTTTTCTTTTTAAATTGTTTATCTGGCTAAAAAAGTGGGGGGCAACTGCCCCCCTTTCCCCCCGCTTCCGACGCCAATGCTTGTATTCTTTACTCGGCGAGTGATTAATGGAACATGCAAGTCATAAAGTTCACAGATCCTATTCATAAAATGCCTAAGCTTCTCATCAACTGAGCTAAACGACCAGCATTCAGACCAATTTGTAGTAGATAAGTCACTACACAAAGAGACATAAACAACAGATTTACAATCTCTAAAAGAGATTGTTTTTTCAACGACATTTGGTGACATATCTACATTTAAAGAACAAAAAATAAGGTCAGGGTCAGAAATAAAGGACAATTGGTCAAAAAGTAGAACAGAAGATATATCTGAGACATCAAAAATATCTAATAAGCTCGGAGAAGCATTATTTGCATATCGCGTAGGTGTACTAGTGTTAACCGTTTGAAGCCCAACTTCAGTAAGTCTATCAAAGAAGCGGCCAACAAAATTGTCTTTACATAAAATGTTAATATTGAAATCACCACACATTACATAATAGTCGTAGCCAATTGCACAATTTGACAACGTAGAAAACAATTGATCCAAACTACAGTTACGACAAGGATTATATACACACGACACAAAGATCTTAACACAATTAATACGGATTTCAATGTTGAGAAATTCTACCTCAGAACCACTCGACATTCCTAAGAGATTAACATTTAAATTATTTTTACAGTAAATTGCAACACCCCCGCCCTTCTTATCTATGCGATCATTTCGATAAAGCTTATAGTTATTAATATTTAAGCAGATATTATTAATGTCTTTATGAAACCAGGTTTCAGAGACACAGATGATATCAACGGCTTAATTTTCGAAGCAATGTCGAACAATATCAAGCTTAACATCGTTAAGGTTTCTCGCATTAAAGTGGACAATGTTCAGTCCAGAGTGTTGCCTGCACAGAACGCCGATCAGAATTTTTTGGATTTTATTATTAGTAGAACCCATAGAAAATTATGTTACAAACACAACCACAGGCATAAAAGGAAGTGAAGAAGTATATAGAAAAAGAGAAGAAGAAGCATGAACAGATCATAGAAAATAAGAATATTTGAGAGAATAGAATATTTGAAATATCTTAAAGAATGAAATAAATTGAAAAGAAACAGCAGTACTAAGTTTCATCCTCACGTACAACGTCCGCAGCGCAGATAGCATTTTGCATTTCTTCGATGCTGTTAACACGTATTCCCTCTCCGCTCTTCCGCATGCTAATGTAAACAGAGCCTCGTAGAGTAAATACATTAAATATGCTTTTTTTCCGTTTGCATATGATCGCTGCCTGCAGAACCTTTCGCGTATCAGCTGATATGCTCTCATGCAAATATACATGTTGCCGGAGTCGATGCCAGCACCTCTTAAATTAACTGCTTTATTTTCTTGCCGTCTGTTATATCCAAAAGCCTTCAACACTCTATTTCTGTCGTATTGTGTATAGAATTTAACAATAACCACACCGCAGGCATATGAAGATTTCGGCTTTATGCGAAAAATGTCTCTTACAGGTGGCGAGTGAAAATCGATGGAGCGACAGATTAAATTAAAAGTGCTCTTAAGATTTTCTTCAACAATTGCAAAGCGATTCATCTTCCAACGATCGCTCGAATGAGCAAAGGAAGATTTTGAAAATTTTTCTTGAATCCTGCACTCATCGCTTGGGCGATTGAAAAGCGACCCATCTTTCAAAGAACCCTTGGGCGAATAGCAAGTGCTTCGCCAAATTAAATTCTCTTCCAATCGTCTTCCAAATGTTTGCAGAGTACTCTTTGTATTCGATAAGTCGACATCACCAATTGTTTAACTCGTGAAGGTTTTGCAGGATTTGTTCATATTAAATAAAGTACCTACGGCAGAGGCTGTAAAAACTGCAATTATGAAAGAACTCGTTACCTTAGGCCTTTCTATTGAAAATTTGAGAGATCAAGGATAGGATGTAGGTTCAAATATGACTGGAGAGCGTAATGGAATTAAATCATTAATATGTGCAAAACAGCCATTAGCTTTCTACACTCACTGCTTCAGCCATTCACTTAATTTATGCGTTGCCAAGTCTTCCGAAGTGCCTCGGAAGACTCCAGCATTTCTAAAAGTGCTTCAGATTTAAGAGAACATCAGAAAAGAGAACATCAGAAAAGAGAAAAAAAAATTTCTGTAGCAGAAATACAGCTGGAAAAAAGGAAACGTTTAAAAATGATGTGACCGACTCGGTAGGTAGAAAGACATGAATCTTTGAGCACTTTTTACGAGTTGCAACCGTTTATTCCAGAGACACTTTATAGAATGGAGTAAGACCGTGAAACAGAAATATCTTGAAAGTCAGCTCAATTTTCAGCTTGCATAGTAACAAAAAATCATAATTAAAATTTTACAGAGTTGTTGTCGACTTATCGAATACAAAGAGTACTATTCATATCTGGATCATATGATTTCCTAATTAAAACTTAAATTTAAGTGAAAGTTTATGGATATAATACCTTTGGAGAGCTACAATGCAAACTAAGAGCATTAACATTGATCCCTACCAATCAAATACCAAAGCAAAATTTGCATTAAATGAAATTACAAGGGCAGCCTTTATATATAATAACAATTTAATCATGTCAACAAAAGCAGAATTGAAAGCCGAAATTGTTCTGTGGCAACGATATTATTCTAAGCAAGACCGAAAAACAGTAATGTTAGTGATGGAGACAATAAAATTGATTCTTTCCAAGGACAACAAAAATTCTTTTCTAACATATAAGACTGAAAACTTAAATGGATTAGCCCTTTCAAACATTCACAAAGAAATTGAAATAAACCCAAAAAAATCGCGAAACTTTTTTGTAAATTAAAAAATTTAGGTCTTAGAAACGCAGATTAGTATGTTAAAGAAGCATAAGAATTTAAATTTTTTAACTCTTGATATAAGGTCTCTTTGCCAAATAAGGCCCGATTTCCGAATTTCGACATTTATTGCATTCCCTGCAAAATGATTTTTTGCACGTTTAAACATGTTCATATCTGCATCACGATGCAAAAAAAATTACTTCGATTGCGCATCTGTGAAGCGAGTGACAGTCGAACGAAGTCAGCGGTAGCGTCAACAACGTGGTTGATGTAATATTGTGCTCGCAGTAAAAGTCCGTTATTCTACGAATTAACTATTGCCTATGTCCAGCTTTGAATTAAAAATCAAGAGAGGTATTTTAACGAAAACAAAAAGATTAATTGATCAAATCTAACTGTGGTGTATTCCGAGAAAAACTTGATTAATGAAATTATATTGAGAGCGCCTAAAAAAGCCCAAACCTTTTTTTTCTTTCTGGCTTTCTTTTTCCGATCTCATGTCCACACCTAAATCTATCTGGCAGAAGAAAACTACGAAAAAGAAAGCCCTCAACTATAAAGGTCAGAAAATTACCAAAATTTTCTTTAAAAAGCCAGAGTAACTTTATTTTAATTTTCAAAATGAACTTTTGGCAATAAAAGTATTTTTTCGAAAAAGTTTTTATAAAAAAAAGCTATGAATAGCATTTATGTTTAGTATAAATGTAAACCAACATTTGTAATAACAATATGTGTTCTTATTTTATTATTTTCTGACTGTTTTGTTATGTTTCTAAAACCGTTATATATTGGGCCTTATTTAGACATGGTGGTCCTAATATGGCAAAAATCAGACCCTTTTTAAAACCTTCTGAGCTGGATATATTTTTTACTTTTTCATGCTTTATTTTTATGTTTTTGAAAAAAAAATTGAATAAACAAAAATACAAAATTCTAAAATAAGTTTAAAAAACCCCGTTTCTCATTTGTCTGGTAAAAACCGTTAGGTTGGCCTTATTTGGGTAACTTATCTTACTTTTGAATAATATACTAACGACATTTACAACGTTAATGTAGTTTTCAAAAATAAGTGTAAAAAAATTTGCTAATTTAGTTTCCCCCCTTCCCATGAGCAATTTCTAGATCCACCACTGATTCTGTTATCACACAATTATCGATTACTCAATGCATTATATTGATTTATTACTAATCGCGATAGAGCATGTTGTATACAATGGCCCATTATCATAGTCAAAATATAGTCGACTTTAAATTTTTCTGCAAGCTTTTTGACAACATATTATATTGAAAAACAGTCAAAAATGCTTACACTAAACTTAAAGTCGACTTTATTTTGACTATGATAATGGGCCGATGCTTCCGCGAGTAGATACGCTCATCAAAGTTCAACTTCTGATTGATGCATCTTTTAATCGGTATCATGCTCGACGATCCCGTTTGAGAGAAATCTTTCTAAAATAAATGGAGAATCGATAGGATAAACAATATTTATTTATGTGTATGAGTATGTCAGAGTAACATAGAATAATTTGAAATTTTATTTTTAATGTCAACCAATCAAAATGAAGAACACTCTCAAATATTTTTTCTTATTCTCAAACATGCGCGAAATGTTCTTCTTCTTTGAAACTATCTAAAACACAATTTTATTATATTCAAAAAGTATTTATTGATTAAAACCAATTATGAATCACTGTACTTTCACGGCAAGTTTTCAAAATTTAAGGAGACATTGCTTTTGACATATGTATATGCTTTTAAAACATGGTCTTGAAACTACTCAAATGTCAAATCTTACATTATTTCACATGCGTACTTTTAACCAGTCGTCTATCTAGCTGTGTGTTTTAATGTCATGTAATAGTAAATTATGACAATTATTACGAATACAAAAAATGTGCTGCTAAGCATCTATCTTCTGCATGTTACTTTCAATTTTATTTTCAATATTGCCTAATCTTGACTGAGTCAGATCTTTGCACCTCTTTCAATATTTGATATGTTCGTTACTAAGAAACTGACCTATCCAATTATATAGCTCCAAAACTGTATGAGCTGATGCGAAACAAACGAAAAAGCACCAGAAGACCAAATTCGTGAAAAAAAAACACTTGTGAGATACTTCTTAACATCTGTCTAGCGTCAAGAAAGTTGAACTGTAGATGATTATCTTGGCTCAAAAGAAAAAAACGAAACAAATTATAAGACCACTCGTTGGAAGGTGTGCAGCAACGTATATTATCTTATTTATGTGTATTTTAGGCAAATGTATTATAAAAGCCCAAATTGGACGCAAAGTATGCGTTTGAAATTAACCCAAAAATACACATGTGATGTTTTTGTCATAACTGTAAATTCATGCAAGCCATTGTTGGGACAATTGACTAAACTAAAAACAAAATTTTAAACAATTTATATAAAGCGAAGTGAAACAAACAAAGTGAAAAAAAAGTATTTTTTAATCATTGCTTAGGCAATCCAAAACATGCTTGATGCTTGAAATGTTTTTTTTATTTATTTATTTTGACATGGAATGACATTTAAACAAAGGTACTTAATTTTAAATGTAGACATAAAATGCACTATACAAAAACATAAAAAAAAACTATATACTTTAGCAGATAAATAACAGTAAAGTGTATTATATAGCACATGATGCGTTGTATTTACGCCAACAACGATAAAATTATGGTTTATTGTGACCATTTGTCTTAATTTAGTTCTGTTATTGACTTTCAAATACCTGACCATTGTTTAACGAGTTTAAGTATTGCTAATTTTATATTGGGTAATGATTGTATGTCCTTGTCTAGTTCTCCGTCCACTTATGAAATTACATATTTTAGATTATTGAATTATTCACTGTGTTTTGAAAATCTGTTAGAAGCCTACAATGAATTTAACAGAAAAAAAGAAAATCTTGTGATTCTCAGAAATTAATATCATGACAATCAAATGATTTGCTTGAAAAAATAAAAATGATAAACAAGCTTTTCAAACGAAAAAAGAAATATCTAAAAGATACCTCTAAAGGAAATTGCTAAAGAAGTTATTTCATGCAAGAATAACTTTTATAAAAACTAATTTCTCAAGGTAAAAGGTTATATAAGGAAAGAATGGAAATTGGTTAATAATTTACTCAACAAAAAACCTAATAATGATGTCCCTCAAACCTTGGTTATTGATGATGTGCCAACTTCGAATACAGAAATTTTATTTATTTCTTTTATCCAGCAGGACTTTGCCTATCTAATGAACCTTGTCTAGCTAAGATTTTTTCTATGAACCAATTTCTTCGTTTGAGGTTTATAAAATTACTTGTAAGCCCGTGTGGCGTTAAAACGCCAAAATCAAGCATACCTACATTTTATTTTAAGCTATTGAATAGATTTTCAACTGATCAAAATTGAAATGAAATTAATTTGGGCCTTTTGCAATATATGCGGTATTGCACGCGCAACGACGATATAATGTTAGCATATTTAATTTCATAGCCAATTTTATTTTAAATATACAGGAGTAAGAATATTTCTTGATTTCCAGTTTAAAAATGTTTAAACAAAAATTTTTCATTACCAGTTTCCAATTTCTTAATAAATTTTTGTGTAAATTTTTAAAAATTAAAAAATTTTCCGAATAACAGTTTAGAAATCGTTTTTCAACTATAAGAAACCATTCCAGTATCACTTTGATATTGAATAAATATTTTCATAGTTTTAGCTGTGAAATTATAAAAGATTATTCGTCAGTATAACAGTTTCATAGCTATTAGGCGATAGGTGGCGCTAAGTACCTCACATATTTTTAGGCATATGCTGAAATTAAAAAGAGAAAAAGCAGCATAACAACAACAATTATACGCAAACTTTAACTCGCTAAAACTTAAAAAATATAAATTTTTAAGAAATAAAAAGTCCAGTTTGCACATCAACAGGTCTAAACCTACCAAACCATACTAAATCTATTAAGATTGGACTTGTACTAAAAAAGCCTTACGCCGGACAAAATTTGCGTTTGCATAATATATATAAGATAAAATATCTTTCTAAATATGGGTAAGTCTTTTTTAAACCGTACGGATTTTGATGAAAACTGACCGACACATCCTTAACTATTCTTATTGAATAGTAAAATTAAAGTATTTAAAAAATTTAATTAAATTTATTAAGAGGAAAGGATTTTATGGATTTGTTGTGTATTATCGAGCCATAACCCAAAAAAATATATCCTACACAAAATCAAAAATTCACTTTTAAATGACACGCGATAGTACTATGACAAACCTATCAACTCCCAAATGTTCAGATCTCTAAGTAAAACCGTTCTTAAGTTATACCGATCACAAAAATTGCGTTTACATGTACTGCGTATGCAGACAAAACTAGCGAACTCCTTCCAATGAAAAATTTATTTTTAGTGTTATACTTGTTTTGCGGTTAAGGCCCGATATATTTAACCTGAATCTTTTTGTTGAAAAGTCCCAATAGGTCTTGATATCGGAATAAATAAATCCATTGATCGACCTAACAAAACTGTGAAACTTGCAATTGAATTCTCCCGATAATACAACAGCATTGTTTTCTTCAAACTTTTAAAAATATAGCTAAATGATTATTGCTATTATAAGGTAATAATAATAATTGCTATAATAATAATGATTATTACTACGAGGTAAATACATCTAAATACATACTTTTACAAATATTTTTAGAAATAAAACATAAAAAACAGAAATGTTCACTTTTTACATTGAAGAAAGACATACAAAATGTACACCTCTTCTGCTTTAAAAACCAAACAAAGCTATTAAAAATTTACCCAATAAAAGCATGTACAAAAGACAACAGTATAACAGTATAAAGAAATATAACATCGTTTCTATATACAGGGTTGCCCATATTCGCCCATTTTATTTTTAAATAAATCAAAGAAACCACAATTTTTTTGTCTGTTCGTCATGAATATCATTTAATTGGGTTCAAGTATAAAAAATTTTTACATGGCGTTGTAGAAAAAACAAAAACTATTCAGCCGAATCATCTGAAATTTTAATATGCTATTCATAACATCAGTTGCTATCGTTGGAACTAGAATCAAAGTTTTATTTCAAAAACATCGTATATTTTACACTTAATAACCGGTAAAAAACAAGCTGTTTTAAGAAATTAATTTTCAAAAGTGTGTCACTCTTTTTTTTTTTTTTTTTTTAGACTGAACCAACGCTCAGGGGATGCCCCCTATAAATGCATAAGCATTGTGTTGATTCGGAAGATGGGTGATAGTTAGTTGGAGGGTGGATAGATGGAGTAGTGTCGGTGAAGATTTGTTTTGAATTTGCACAGCTCAAAACTGCCGGGAAACACGCTCGCAGGGAGACTATTCCACAACTTAACCGCGCGACTAAAGAACGAATTATCGCGGTAATGCGAGGTTCTATTAGGCATCGATGCAATGGTAAAGGGGTGGGCTTGGACAGCTGCCCGAGTGGACCTGGGAAACACACGAGCTGGTGGCGTCAGGCCATGTATCTCCCTTGAACACTTCCCATGGTAATACCTATACAGAAGGCTTAGGCAACCTACATTACGTCGATGCTCAAGAGAGTTGAGAGAGGATGAAATACTTTCATCTCCTATCAAATATATCGCACGACGTTGAATTCGGTCCAGAAGCTCCAAATAAGATCTTGAAGCCCCTGCCCAAATGTGCGAATTGTACTCCATTTTCGGCCTAATATATGAGGTGTAGATCATGCGAAGATCAGCTGAAGTGAAATATTTTTTGCACCGTTTTAGAAAACCTAGGCACTTGCCCGCTTCTTTCGACACATCGAAAATATGATCATTCCAACGAAGATCACATTGGATCGATATGCCCAAAACGTCAAGAGCGGCTGATTCCACAAGATCCACACCATTCATATTGGGGGGAGCTAAGGGGCAATCCATCCGCTTGTGGGTTAACAGACAACACTGGGTCTTGCTTGCATTGAACTCTACTCTATTAGCAAGACCCCACTCGGAGATTTTTTGTAGATCATTAAGAAGTGTGTCATTCATAGTTTGCCTTTTTCTCTCAATCTCCATAGAGCTTGGGCGTTTTTTGAATGAATATGAATGACAAATGCTGCTGTCGTCCGCAAACGAATGAATTGGGTTATGCGTCAACGACAGAAGGTCGTTGATAAAAACCAGAAACAAGGTTGGCGATAGAACTGAACCCTGCGGTACTCCTGCGTTGATGGCGTGCTTCTCGGACGAAATACCGTCAACTACGACTCGAATCGTTCTGTCCTTGAGAAAACACGTGATCCATCGAGCAAAATTACTACCAAAACCATATGCAGCAAGTTTTGACACGAGCGCTTTATGCCACACTCGGTCGAACGCTTTTGAAATATCCAGAGCAACAACCCTGCTCTCGCCGAAAAAGTGAACGCATTTATTCCATTCTTCGGTTAAGAACGCCATAAGATCACCAGTAGAGCGAGCCCTACGGAAACCATATTGACGGTCACTGAGCAGTTGGTTGTGCTCCAGATAGTTCACAACGTTGAAGTTTATTACGCTCTCCATAACTTTGGAAAGCGTAGAGCATATCGCAATGGGTCGATAGTTTGCAGGGTTCGTGGCATCACCCTTTTTTGGTACCGACTGGACATTTGCCACCTTCCAACAAGATGGAAATATTCCTGTTCTGTAGGAGATGTTGAAAAGGTTGCGCAAAGGCCGAGCCAGCGAAGAAGCACACATTTTAAGCACAATTGGCGGTATGCCATCAGGACCAGAGGCTTTGTTAACGTTGAGATTTGTAAGGACCCTTTTAACTGCTCTCGTTCGAAAGTATATCTCCTGCATTGCAGAAGATCCACCCTCAACAAAGGGCAGTGGCTGATTGCTATCCGAGAGAGTGGAATTTTGTGCAAACAATCTAGCCAATAGGTTCGCTTTATCAGCCGAGTCAGTGAAGATTTGGTCATCTTTTAAAAGAGCTGGAATCGATGACGATGTCTGGTTCTTAACTCTTTTAACAAATGACCAAAAATTTTTGCTCCCTTTGGGGCAGAGAAGAGCCTGTTCTCGAATGCGAGCTTCGTGCTGAAACTTTTCGCGTTTTAAAATTGCATTACAGCGATTCCTTGCCTCGATGCGAAGTCTTTTAGTATCAGTATTCTTGTTAGAACGCCAATTCTGAAAAGCTTCCTCTTTGGACCTGACTGCAATCCTGCAAGTCTCATTAAACCATGAGTGGTCTTTTGGTTTAATGCTTCTCATCTTATTGGGGATGAAAGACCGCATACCCAATAGAATAATTTCTTGTACCATGACAGCCGCGGCATTCACATTTCTATCAGCGAAACATAATTTCCAATTGAAGCTGCGATAAAAATTATTTAACGCAGTCCAATTTGCCTTTCCATAAAACCATGCAGTCCTCTTCGGGGCTTTAGGCGTAGAGGTGCAGGGGTTAGAATATGGAAAAACAGCGGATATGGTACAATGGTCCGAGTTACCAAGAGGTGCGTTGACACTCACATCATATTTTTCATGATGTGAAGTCAGAAAAAGGTCAAGGATATTATGGCTTTGCAAATCACTTTGGGGGAAAAAAGTGGGTTCCTTCACTAGTTGAATCAGTTGGTTCGATTCAGCAAATAGCTCAACATATTGTCCAACAGGTGTCAATGGGCCCGAGTGACGTAACCAAGCCGGGTTGTGGACATTGAAATCGCCTGCTACAACGATCTCACTGTCAGGAAACAACCCCAAAATATGCGTAATCGAATCAGAGAGAGAGTCCAGTTTGTTAAAAGTGGGCTCCCTTCCTAGATTCGGACTTCTATAAATAAAGCAGAAATGTAGCAAGTGAGAGCGAAGCCTGAACCTAACCCACATTGAGCTAAACTCTGGATCGGTCACGTTCAGACTCCGCTCACACTGGTACGCTACATCTGTTCTTATAAAAAGGGCAATGCCCCTATGCAAAGAAACAATGGCAGTAAGCGATACCCAGGTATGTGAAAATCCAGTGGATCTGCATCCTCGGCCACCTGGGTCTCGCTCAGTGCCATTATTTGAGGCCTATGTAGAGTACAATGTACATAGACCGAGAAAAAATTCGCCCTCAGTCCACGAACATTGCAGAAATCTATGCGAAAATGACCCGACATTCTGTCAATTTTCAATATATTTTTTCTATTGCCATAGCTGCACTCATAGTGATCAATAATATTCTTGGTTTTTATTTTTCAGATAAATAGAAAAGTCAAAATCTACAACACCACCCATGGCCCTTTTCTTAAAGAGTGTCTCATTGAACAAGATCAACAATTTTTTACATAAAAAAAATATTTTTGTTTATGATGAATGAGTGTTACAATAAACCTTAAAAGTTTAAATATCGGTCAATATATCAACTTTTTGAAAAAATCCTAAAAATACCTTAAATTTTCGAGCACTAGACCACAGGCCTTGGCTTAAGTGCCTATGAACATTCATGTCTGAATTTGCAATTTAAATCTAAAAGAATTGGCATCTTGTGATAATTTTCAACCCGTTCAATGGAACCTTGCTAATTTTGTTGTTTGGATAACTAATGCACAATGTGTCTGTTCGCAAATGTATCATGATGGGCAAACTGGTTTTTAGCATAAACAAAATGTTCGAAAAAGGCCCATTTTGTTGCACTGCAAACGTCAAACATTCTAAATGTAATTTTTTTATCAAGCGTAACTCATCATTCGCATCAAAAAAGAATACACGCTGCAATTTGGACGCTTAAAAAATGCTAGATGTGCGCATACTGTAAATCGTGATGCATTTCCGAACAAACCCAATGCTTTTGATCGACTATTGTGATCTGAAACATCATAGCTCCATGCATTCACAATAGAATATGTAGATTAGCTAATGCACAATCCTTTTTTTTATACTTTCCAAATACTGCAACATACAGAGGCGGACAAAATTATTCGCATAGTACACATTTTTTCACTTAATTAGGAATAAATTAAAAATAGACTAATGTTTCCAAAAATCTGTTTTAGAAAAAATTAATGTTTTTGTTTTTTATTTAAAAATAACAAAAAGTAAACTGAATTGTTTTCCATTAAATAAAAAATAACATTAAACATAAGCATCTTCAGATTTCAGATAAGGGACAAAATTATTCACACATTCCATTTTCACAAAAAATATTAGGTTCAGTCAAATATTATTATATAGTTGGCATTGCTTTTTGCTTGATAACTTCGTTGAATCTATTTGAATGGAATGAATCAATTTTTTAGTCATACTTTCATCCAAACTCTTCCATTCCTATTGGAGCACTTGTTTTAGTTAGGCTTTGCTGGTTATTTTAATTTTACCGACACGCCTCTCGACTTCATCCCACAAATTTTCGATGGGCTTGAGTCTGAAAATTGTGGTAGTGTTGGGGTAATGCGAGGCGTTTAATGTATGATCCACATATGCACGTTGTGGTCTATATGCTTGAGATTATTATCTTGTTGGAAATAAAAGTTGTTAACAAGACTCAGACTCCGCGCACATTTTACTAAATTTTCCTTTAACATATTGAGGTAAACCGATTTGACCACAATACCGTCAATAAATACAAGATTCCCCAAACCTGCCGCTAACATAAGCCCCTAACCAATGACTTCCCCACCACCATGTTTCACTGAACCAATTGTATTAATTTTATGAGGTCTGTGTTGGGTTTTAATCAGGCTCGAATCTTACCATCCGATTCAAAGATGTTAAACTTACTCTCGTCGCTCTAGAAATCAAGTTTCTTATCTTTATATACCTCTGCAAAATCTATCCTCTTTTTTTTATTGGCTTAGCATAACAGATTTTTTCCCCGCCAATCGCGAACTATAACCGGCACGTTTTTTGGCCCTCTCAACTGTTTTCGGATGAACTGCTTTATAAATTTTTTCTTAAACCTCTGCTGCAACCTGTGTTTAAATAATTTTTGGATTTTTTTTTAGCTCTTCTTATAATTTATGCATGGTCTACCGGTACGAGGTCGGATTTGAGGAATTCCCTTTACTTCAAAACGCTTTGTTATACTATAAATAGTAAAACGGCTTCAATTTTCTTTTTAGTCGATTTCTGCACATGATTTATATTCTTTGTGCAGATGTAGAAATACTTTTTTTTTTTGCTTCACTTGTTTCTTTTTGTGTCTGACCCATTTTTAACTCGAGATCAAGTTTTAGCAACGCACACGCCAAAGCCAAAAACGTAAACTACTAAAAAATGGAAATTTGAATGCTCGCATTCATAATGGCACTTTTCCGAAAGTATAAGTTGGTTTGTTAAAGGGCATCTACACTATATGTTTCATACATATGACACGTCAAAAAATTACAAATAGTTTTTAACTACAGATAGTGTGGAACATATGAAAATGTGGTTTTGAAATGTCGTTTGTATTTGCGTCTGTAAATTTTTGAATTAGAACCGTCTCTAATTTCGTATGTTTTTCTATCTGTACAAAATGTCAGTTTGATAAATTTTTTATTTGAAAATGGAAGAAAAGGCAAATTTTAAGATATTTATTCAATAAATTGATTTAAAATGAATTTATTCTTAGTTTGAATGGCTACAGGAGGACACTTAAGAGCCTTAAGGCTTACAAAAATTTCAAAAGTTGTTTTTTATTTTCAAATGACGTGTCGATAGTGTGGAGACAATAGAAAAAAAGCTGTACGACAACAAATTAATTCTGACACACAGATGAAATTCGGTATGTAAATTTATTTGACATGTCATATGTATGAAACATATAGTCTGGGGGCACCTTTACAAAGTAAAATCAGTTTAAGTTTTGAAAAACATGCTTTGTGTGAATAATTTTGTCCCTACTTACGTATGACTTGTTTTACATTTTATTTAATTTTCTTGTACATAAACATTTTTTTGTAAATTTATTACTGTATTTAGATATGTCATGAAGCAACACATATTTTGTATTAACATAGTATTAGTGTATTGTTTAACGATTGGAAGATATAAAGTGGGAAATTTTAGTATTCAATATGTGTGAATAATTTTGTCCGCCTCTGTAGCTTCAGTTACTACTTAATATTGAATGAACCTATCAACGTAACAAAGGTGTTTCGATTAGATGGTTGCGTGTTGGACTGTCAATAGAAAGGGCGTGGGTTCGATCCTCATTGCTGTCATAGAAATATTTTTAATTTTATATTCCCTTTTCAAATCACAAAACGAGGCGTAAAAAGCTTCGCTTCAAAAATATTATTTTAGTTTTATAGGAACTGGAAAAATGTAGAAACTTTCTAAATCCGAGTCAACGCGAACATTTCCTAGCCACTGAACTTTTTTTCGATCGTTGTAAGCCCAAGGATTTATGCGCCACGATTGATATTCGGTGCATTCTTTATTAATAATAAGCCAGTACTATGGTCCTGCCGTAACCTATTTAAGTTTATTAAAATTTTCTTCACAAATTCCCACAATATTATTAGTTGTAAATTATCTTAAGAAAAGATAGTCAGAATCCTAGGACCGAGACGAATACCGAAAAATTATCCAATGCGAACCTTTACAAGACATCATGCGCGCTAAGGTTTTAAGTTTTTGGTTAAAAAATTATTTTAACGCCATATGAGTTCAATGAAAGGTTGTTTTGTTTTTGTGTCAAATCTTTTGCTAAGGTCATGCTAGAAGCTCCAGATTATGTTTGTTTATAGTTCTTTATGTTTTGAACAAGCGATTATTTCTTATCGACACAAATATATTGTTTAATCTAGGGTGGGCTATTCTTTTGAAATTTCCTTCGTGTCATGTTTTTTGTAGCTTTGGTTGTTGCAGCTTTCATTTTACTGTTATTTTAATGAGAATGAAATTGCAACAATATATGAAATTTTTCAAAAACAATTAAAGCTGTTATTTGCGTTACTCACTGTCACAGCTGACATATGATGACATATTTAGAAAGATATTTTTGGGAAGATGCTATTAAAAAATAAATATATGCAATGTGTTTTACAATGAACTTATATTAATTATTTTTAAAAACAAATGCTTTAATTTTTAGAAAAATACGTTAAGTAGCTTAAGAAAATATTAAAACAATAATGTTATGAACTCTGTATATAAATTAATTGGATAATAGAATTGAATTGAATTGAATTGAATTTAGTAAGAAATAAATGTAATACAAATTAATTATGTTTTATCACTTTTTTTATTTTAATGCCAAGTGCTTAAACTGTACTTCTAAAGATCAAAATAAGTATTTTTTTAAGATCAAACTAGTTGATGAAATTTCGTATCTTCCTTGCAGTGTAGCCAACTAGTTAAAATACTAGTATATGAACTAGGCCAAAAAATACTAGTACTAGTTCAGCTCAAATGCTTTTTACTTTGTCCTATAATAAATTGTCCTATTCTCGATATGAATTGAGATAGTATTTTACTCGCATAATTTGAACTAGTTGTGATAGTAGTAACTTTTTAAGTATTTTACTTTTAAGCCAGTAAAATACTGGTATACTCAAAACTAGGCTTTTTACTGTTATGATTTGTGTCACCTTTGTGCTAGTATGTTTTTAACTAGTTAAATACTAGTTTAATATTGACCAGTTTCATATTGGTATAATTTTAGCCAGTCCTCTTGAAACCAGTTGTATGCTAGTAAACTGACTTTATACTTCTATTATTGAAACTATATTTAGATTTTTATTTTTATTTTTATTTTTCAGCAGATTGTTATTTTTAAAAAGCTGCACATTTATCTTATACAAACTAAATTGAAAATAACTTCGAATAATTGTGTTGAATTAAGGAGGTAGTCCGGTGCTCTGCCCTAATTTTCAAGGTTTATTTCGGATTGATTTTTTTATCTTAATATATATAAACGTTGGTGCGTAGGCATGTCTGAGCATCACGGCCGAACCACTGAGGCTTTTCACCTTGAATTCACACCGTATATTCGTGTGGTGCTCCGAATTCTTTTTGTTTATGTTAGAACCCTCTAGGTGGCGGTGGGTCGAAAATTCTTATATATGGACATATTTTGTCCAAGTTCACACCATATATTCTTTAAATAAAAAATAGTTCTTTGAAAAAATTGGACCCGGTAGGTGACGCTGGGGTGGAGATATTTACAAAAATGTACTATTTATATAAACATAAAATCATTGATGCACGCGCCTGTTTGTGATCGCATAACTTTTAAACGACCTTACCGATTGATGTTATGAGACACAACATGACGTATAATACTTCACCCATATTTATGGAAGATAGGAAAGCGCAGAACAACGTCTGCCAGGTCATCTAGCAAGAAAATACAATCGATTAAATATTTTTATATGGTTTTAGAAACATCTCAAACTGTACAAAAAACACTTTTTTATTTTACAATTTTTTTTTTTAATTTCTACGTCTAAAGTGGACAAAAAGAGAAGGTGTTTTGCTGGCCCGGCTGATAACGGCACTTGAAGTAATTTAAAACAAAGAATTTAAATAAATTATTGTTCAGTATGCCTGTCATTTTGGCAGATAGTTGATTTAAACATTTTCAATAAAAAATAACAAAATGGCAGACATCTAAATAGACATTTTAAAAAATGCATCTTTTTTCTGGAAAATCTGGGGTAAAATAGGAAAAAATTATTTAAAATGTACAATTCTACTACCTGCGAGAGCCATTGACGTATATAATAAATTAATAAAATTTCATAGATAGAATTTTTAAACCACATTTTGAGGTATTTTTTAGAATTTTTTTTTTTAAAAAGTTAAAAGATGAACTTTTATATAAACTTTTAAGCTATATTGTAACACTCATTCCACATTTGGGCAGAAACAAAATAAAATGGTGGAGTTTCGCATATTTTTTATCATTTATTTTTATATTAGGTCATATCAAAAAAGGTTAAATATTAATGAATACATATAATTGTACTACACACACAATATGCACAATAATATTTAAAATTTTAGTCCGATCGGTTGAATAGTTTTTTCGTAATCGGTTGAAAAACGCGTTTACTTAGAGTTTTTGTTGCCATGGATGCCATCTTAAAAAGTATTTTACAAATGCTTCTCCTTCTCGGCGGCTAAAATAAGATGTTGTATATTTTATTCCTAATGGTGTCTAATATATAAAACAGGGTTTTTTAGAAAATTCATTTTTTGAAACATATAGAACCAGCCCCTTGAACTGATTTTTTAAGTAAAAACTTAAAAAAATAAATATTAACAATTATAAGAAATAATTTTATAATTTAATTGAAAACAACCTCATCCGCGGATATGAATTTCAACTATCCGCATCCTCAAGGAAGGCTCTTTACAGATCTGCATCCGCAAAATGGCATCCGTCATATCTTTAATTGTTACTGTTTTTACAAACAGAAATTCTATTCATTTAATGTTTACAAATTCATGCAGAGTGCATTTATTACTACTTAGTTAGGTGCTAGAAAAATAGTTTGTATTTTTTTAACTAATCAAAATGCGACTAGTTAGTAAGCTATAGATTAAGCAATGTTTGATAGTTTAAATCATTCTTGATTATATGTTTATACAAATTCTAGTTGTTTGATAGATTAAAATCGTTTATTGATTGCGCAGGCATGGCGACCCACGCCCGGGTTCGATTCCCAGTGGCGGTATCGCAAAGATTTCGGATTAAGCCTGTATCAGGGCCAAAATTGCAATAAAATCAGCTAGTGATGTTTTCCTTTTCATATTGAATATGTTGTCGTTGTTGTTGTTT
Organism: Dichetophora obliterata; assembly: GCA_963920525.1. Lineage (NCBI taxonomy): Eukaryota > Metazoa > Arthropoda > Insecta > Diptera > Sciomyzidae > Dichetophora > Dichetophora obliterata. Next base: position 173,116,440 of record OY986435.1, on the reverse strand, counting down.
CTTTGGAAAAAGGTCATTAGAGCAATTAATTATTCTAACCTGACCTAAAGCTCAATAAACGATTTTAAACTATCAAACAACTAGAATTTGTATTTGACATGAAGAATGATTTAAAGTATCAAACATTTAGAATTTGTATTAAAATCATAGAAAATTAAGCAACTAGTTCTTCTAGAACTATCTAGAATTCTATCTATGAAATTTTTTTAATTTATTATATACGTCAATGGCTCTCGCAGGTAGTAGAATTGTACATTTTAAATAATTTTTTCCTATTTTACCCCAGATTTTCCAGAAAAAAGATGCATTTTTTAAAATGTCTATTTAGATGTCTGCCATTTTGTTATTTTTTATTGAAAATGTTTAAATCAACTATCTGCCAAAATGACAGGCATACTGAACAATAATTTATTTAAATTCTTTGTTTTAAATTACTTCAAGTGCCGTTATCAGCCGGGCCAGCAAAACACCTTCTCTTTTTGTCCACTTTAGACGTAGAAATTAAAAAAAAAAATTGTAAAACAGCTTGTATTTTTGAACTAGCTGGAAACAGATAGAAACTTATCCAGTAACTTTTTGGTTAGTAAGATTCCACTTGTTGTACATCTTGTACTTTTTTGACTAGTTTTATTTTAACTAGTGAGTTAACTAGTTATATTCATAACTAGTGCGATTTTTCACTGCAGAGTTAGCACGAAGAAGATACAGCATCTGCAGTTGTGTTTGATAAAGCCGCCAAAACTGGCTCTTACTTCATAATGTATATTTATCTGCTAGTTTATGCAGCATTTGTATTGTGCTCTCTTGTCTGGTTTCTCAGCTCTTTTTAATGCTCGAGTCAACTGAAAAGATCGACAAATAAACCTCAGCAAATAGACGGAAATTACAACATTTCTTGTTGTTTTCTATGAACAAGAGCACAAATTTGTCAATTGACATAAATTTAATTGCTTTGCTTTAGTTTTAGCTAAAACATTAAATGTGCTAAAAAGATATCTTTGCCTTGCTTTAAGTTAACAAACCTAAACTTATTGAATGGCTAATATTGCGTTTTACTATGGGTAATAATGTATTGTTCCATTAGTTACCAAGCCGTTAATTTTAGTGTAAATAAATATGTTTCGCATCATGTGGCCAATAAAAGCAAGACCTTGCCGCAACCCAAAGAATTTTTTTATGCTTTGATTTAATGCTTTGCTAAGATTTTACTTAGATTTCTTTTGTTGTTGCTGTAAAAACGATAAAAAACTTCATTTGAAATCGACTTGAAACTAAGCAGCTAAGTGCAGAGCAAATATTTGTTGTTTTTCTTTCTTTTTTTCACGGACTAATCAATGTTGTTTCAAATTGTGTGAAATGACCCCGTAGTTTTTGGTGGTGACCAACGCATACTCAGAGAAGTGTGAAAAAACAATAAAAATATGTGAAGTTGAACATTGATAAATAACCATGTCATGCAATATAACTAGTAACTGGTTGAGTGTTCCAACTCCATGAAAGAGTGACACAATTTATATTCTTGGCTAACCAACAATCATATAGCCTCAAGAAGTTTTGGTACACTTGACCTTGACTGTTAGGCGATCATTCACATGAAAATAAATTCATGTTAGAAGAGTGCTAGCATTAGTAACTAAAAACTTTGCTTTTTAGAATAACTTAAGAATATTTAGGAATATACAAAAATTATGCATATTTAAAGAATTATTCAAAAATTATTTATTATAACAAAAAAAAAAAAATGTTGTCATGTAAGACTGGCTGTATAGATTTCTTCGATTTTTTACGATTAAGGTTTCTTTTTGTTGCCGTATTAAAATCATTAACCTTTTCGGCATTGTTGTGGCTCTGTTTCTAGTTTGCGATCCTCTGATTTGTAACAGTAATTTTAAATAATAGATTCAAGTGTTGTAAATATACTGAGCCAAAAAATCTAAGGGGCTCTTTAGTGCGATTTCACTTAAACGGACATTTACGCCAAATGCATTTGATTTTATTATAATGTAATTGGTTTAAATATGAAAGGACTTTGGCAAGTGATTAAAATGCCAAAATCATTAAATTAAAGTAAAACAAAATTAAATTGAGTTGAAGGAGATTTAATTTAACTACGCGCTAAGATAAATTTAAGGATATGTGCTTTTATATATCTCTAAATTGCACTTATATTAAATGAAATGCGCTAATATTTTATTTCACGTTGAATAGCAGCGTTGTCCATGCAAATATTTTGAAGCATTATGCTATTTTTTACCTGACTACGGCGAAGCAAGAAGAGCGGTATTTGTGTGTGACCGGTATGTATGTGCATGGGCGTCCGCAGGATTTGTGATTTGTGCGTCCGCAGGAACATAAACAAAATTTAGCCTATATAATGCTATTTACTAGGATTTTTGGTACTAATTTTGTAAACATTATACGCACACTACACCGGTTGACACACGCTTTTATATACAAGAAAATCTAATATATTTTAAAGATCGTGTAAAATCTTTCTCGTATATTTTTTTTCATGTAATATATTTCAGTAATTTCTTGCTACAGCAAATATTCTTAATAGTAAAATAAATTAAATAAGGTGAGGCCTATATCCTTAAATAAAATCGCATTAATTACTATTGAGCGCCCAGGATTTCAACTTTTAAAATAAGAATACAAAAATTTCCTTATACGAAACAATACTTTTTTTGTTGTAAAACAGAAAAAAACAAACTAAATTTTTAGGCCATTTTTTAACTTTGGAAGCCTTTAACTCTTTAACCACTTTCGAGCGGACTGAAATTTTTCAGATCTAGATTTAGGAGGCCAAAATCCATATCATTCGAAAAAATTAAAAATTGGAGTTGTCGCTATTTTCGAAATGTTCCCCGCATACTAAGGGAGATATTTTTCAACGGATCTCACACCGCATTGACACCAATCTACTTATTTTGTTTTTCTAACATGAATCAGTTCTAGCAGCTTGCAAGTTTCTACAATCGAGTACGGAAGCATACCTATTATATGAATGATTTAAGAAAATTTTTTTGTTCTTAAATCAAAACGTATGAATAAATTAATAAATAGGTACATGTATATTAGATTTGTTTTGGGTTTTATACATTTTCTTAATATATTCCAGAACCTCATTACAAAGCTTGATTATGAATCCTGGTTTAATATAAGCACGTGACGCGAAAAAAAGTCCAGAAAATTTTCAAACTGGGTGGGCGCCGCTAAATAACGTGAATTTCAAGAAGTAAAAAATGGTTGTTTCACATCGAGTTTCTTATTTACGTTTATTACATAAAAACTTTTGACTACAATAAATTCTAATGTAAAATCGTTTGCTTAATATGATATATGATTTTTTCAAAAATTATGCCTTCATCCAAAATTGGCCTACTTTATTAAATTTCTTAAGTTCTTCTTTCGCTTTTGAATTAGAAGCTTTGCTCTTGCCTAAATCGCTGTAAGTTTCTTAAATTACAATGCTGCAAAATTGGTTGTCATTTTATTAACTTTAGGATAAATTAAAAAAATTTAAATTAAATCATATATGTATATAATAGAAAAACGAGCCGACTTTTAGGAAATCTTTACTTTTTTATAAAATGTATTTTCTTTGTCTTCTACTTGTTTACAATGGCTTTCAAAAATAAATTTGCATGTCATCAACGTTTATATCCATCATTGAATAAAATGCCCCTTGCTATCTGTTGCTACGAAGAATGATCTTCGACTAATAAGGGATATCATTCCTTAACTTTCGTCAATTTCTCGTAGGAATAACTTCGTTATTTCTTTCATTACATTCGTAGTATTTACTAAAAAATGTATTCTTAGGTTGACCGTACTCATTATTCGTAGAAGGTACGAAGTTTTAGTTGTTTAGTTTAAAAAATTTACAACTGAAATCGTTCAGACTGGTTTGTCGAACAGTTACCGAATGTAAGAACATGTGTGATTGCCGTAGCCTACTGGAAGAGTACGTGGCCCATAAGCTAAAGAACCGTGGTTCAAACCCCAGCTGAACAGAAGGCTTTATTTTGTAATTAGGTTTTAGGATCAGTCGTATATGTATTCGTACAATAAACATTTACGAAAATATTCTAAATGTGTACCAAACTACGTTCATTCTACGAATTCTATTCCTGGCTGAAAATTACGAATAAAATTCGTAGAAAAAAATTTTTAATTTAAGAAAACGTATTGAAAAGTTAAATGAAAAAGGTAAATGAAATCACATTGCGATTCAGAGTCAAATATATTTTTTTTAAGGTGTTTTGTTGTAATGTTATTAAATCTTAATGTATCCGAATCATTAAAATTATAATAAAAACCTCAAAAAATTAAGAATCAAAAAATTAATGAATACAAATAATATGAATACATATAGGCAATATGTATGAATTATATTAAACTTTAATAAAATAAAAAATATATGCATAAGAATTGTGAATCACTCATAAAACTTATATACACTAACTCAACGGTTCAGTTCAACCTATTTTTGTGAAGTGATTTAATTGAACTTTTGAACAAAAAAAATTTGAACGAAATATATTAATGGACAGCGAAGATATTTGCATCGAAAAACCAAACTTTGATTTTCATGTCGTTTTTTCTCATTCCTAGGTAACGATGTTTTGTGAAAGAGTCGTTGTACTGAAAATTTTGAATATATGTGGGTGTTTCTGATGTCAAAATAACAGAAATTTTTCAAAATTAAATATTCAAAAAACTCCGATACTAAAAAGTATTATAATAACAAAATTACAGTTAGTTGAAAAATTTTGGAGGGGGCCTGGCAAAAACTAAGTATGTAACATTTTAAGTTGGAATGAACTTAATATGTGTACCTAGTTTGAGCGAAATGCGTTGAGCCGTTTAGATTTGCATAAAGGCCAAACAAACAAACAAACAGAAAATAAAATTTATTACTATAGATTAAACTAAAAATTGTATTTTTGTATTCTCTTCAAAATATATTAAATACATAATAAACATATGTTCATATTAAATAAAACTAGGCTTAGGTTATAAAAAATTCAAAATCGACTTTTTGACTGATTATGATACACCTTATCAAAATACATGTTTCGTAAAATTGTACACTTTTACAACTTAAAACGACGTTTTTATTCACAAAGTTCTCAAAGTTCTAAGTTTAAGCGCAACTTACAATTTAGAAAGCTTTATGCATCATTCTTAAAATTTTTATATTTAAAATTACGGCTTTTTTGATTTAATATGAAGATACAAAAAATTTTCATCGCCCCCTTCCCTCCAGCGGACGCCCTTGTGTATGTATGTATGTATAGTCATGTAAATATAAATAGGGACACCTGTATTTTTATATTTAAAGCATGAAAATAAAGATTTAACTCCCTCAGGTGGTGATTCTCCTTGAGTAAAAATATGCAAGAATAAGATTCACCCCTCCCCCTTTATGAGCTAGAGAGGAAAAACTTACATTTTCTTACATGTCTCTTAGAAAATTTCAGTTCGTCTGTCTATGTTAGTTTCGTTGCTTCTGCAGGCTCAACAGTTTTTTGGCTCTCTTGCGAATTTGTGATTTTTGAGTTGTGACAGTTATGTACTGCGGGTGCGGTATGTGCTTAGATCAGCGCTGGGCGCCCCATAGCTTACTGAGCGCTCTCTGAGCGTAACTTTTCACATATACACAAAGCTCACAACAGAAGAGAATGTAATTCAGTCGTTCGCTGACGGTGATGCTGTGATAACCTATGTCGAATATTTTATGTACACTCTTAAAAAACTAACCTTATTATTTGTAGATTTTTAAAACTAATACATATATTTTTTATTTCGTAGAATTTCATATTATTTGTATATATAAAGGTTTAATATAATTCATACATATTATTCTTTGCATTATTAAATCATACTATTTGTATGAATTAATTTTTTGAGTTTTTAATTATAATTTTAATTATTCGTATATATTAAACTTTTGTAATATTAAAATAACAACAAAACAAACTAAAATTTTTGACTCTGAATTATAATGTGATTTATTTTCCCCAGAGAATCTTTCTGGCTAACCAGAATGTTTAATTTGCCACTGCAAGCAGTACAGTATGCAACAGTATGCAACTGCAACAGTAGTAACAACAGTATGCAACTGCAACAGTAGTTATATGTGTTTATTTTGTATTTTATGTTTTTATTTTTGGTCATCAGTATGGTTAATTATCTCTTCTTTGTCAATATCAAAGCTCCAGCATTGTATTTTAGTAAATAAATTATAGTAGTTTGCTTGCAGTGGCAAATTAAACATTCTGATTAGCCAGAAAGATTCTCTGCGGAAAATAAATCATGTATGTGTGGAGGTATAAACATACAAACTTGCAAATCTAGATAATTGTGACAACTATTTCGCTCAGTGTGCGCTATTCGAGAGCGCACCAATACTAATAAGACAATATAAAATGTGACTTTGTTAGAATGCCCAGGCCTGGCTTAGATATATTTAACTTTTTTCTATATTTTAGTTTTGATTTTAAATAAAAACGGTATTTCACAAAATTATATTAATAAGCAATGAGTTGTAAGCTTGATCTAATTTTTAAACTTTTAATATTAAAACTTCTCGTTCAATGGATTTATTAATGCTTCTTTCAATATTTTTTTTTTTTGTGGCTGTGTCTATATTTATTTAATATACTTTTTTTGTAATACTTTATAAAGTCTGTGCTTGTACTTCTTTTTGCTTTGAAAATGGTTATCACATTATGAACTACTCCTATCGTAACTTACTGAGTAAGATAGATATCATCCATGTTTTAGCGGCCATGGCCGAACCAATGTATTTCAGAATTGTATACAGGCGTTGGAGGACTCGCAGCTACATTGTATTTCAGAAATAACTGCTTACGTCATGTGTCTATTTACCACTGGGTATTTTTACGAACACATTTTTTACGTACACGCCCCGGTATGCTTACATCTTTATGCATCAAAGGCTTAAGACCACCGCATTTTTGAGGCGAAGCTTTTTACGCCTCGTTTTGAGATTTGCTTGAATGAAATCTCAAAAACGACACTTTTTCCCCATACACCTTTCTCTTAGAATTGTTGTTGTTTTTTGCTTGCGTCAATTAAAAGGGAATATAAAATTAAAAATATTTCTATGACAGCAATGAGGATCGAACCCGCGCCCTTTCTATTGATAGTCCAGCACGCTACCATCTAATCCAAACACCTTCGTTACGTTGATTGGTTCATTAACTGAAGCTATGTTACAGTATATGACAAGAATAATAAAAAGGATTGTGCATTAGCTATCCTACATATTCTATTATGAATGCATGGAGCTATGATGTTGCAGATCACAATAGTCGATCAAAAGCATTGGGTTTGTTCGGAAATGCATCACGATTTGCAGTATGCGCACAGCTAGCATTTTTTAAGCGTCCAAATTCCAGCGTGTATTCTTTTTTGATGCGAATGATGAGTTACGCTTGATAAAAAAATTACATTTAGAATGTTTGACGTTTGCAGTGCAGCAAAATGGGCCTTTTTCGAACATTTTGTTTATGCTAAAAACCAGTTTGCCCATCATGATGCATTTGCGAACAGACACATTGTGCATTAGTTATCCAAACAACAAAATTAGCAAGGTTCCATTGAACGGGTTGAAAATTATCACAAGATGCCAATTCTTTTAGATTTTAATTGCAAATTCAAACATGAATGTTCATAGGCACTTAAGCCAAGGCCTGTGGTCTAGTGCTCGAAAATTTAAGGTATTTTTAGGATTTTTTCAAAAAGTTGATATATTGAACAACGATATTTAAACTTTTAAGGCATATTGTAACACTCATTCATCATAAAAAAAATATTTTTTTTTTTTAAAAAATTGTTGATCTTGTTCAAAATGGCGTCCAATGAGACGCTCTTTAGGAAAAGAGACATAGGCGGTATTGTAGATTTTGACTTTTCTATTTATCTGAAAAATAAAAACAAAGAATATTATAAATCACTATGAGAGCAGCTATGGCTGGTACTAGAAAAAAATATTGAAAATTGACAAAAGGAAGCTCTTTTGAAAATTATGTTCTTAAAACAGCTTGTTTTCTACCGATTATTAAGTGTAAAATATACGATGTTTTTGCAATAAAACTTTGATTCTTGTTCCAACGATAGCAACCGATGTTATGAATAGCATATTAAAATTTGAGATGATTCAGCAGAATAGAATTTTTTTTTTTCTACAACGCCATGGCGAAAGAAGTAGTTTCGAAATAAATGAGTATAAAGAGAATGAATCTAGATGAAACACTGTGGCTCGACACCTACTAAAACGGCTGTTGTAGTAAAAATAACGATGACATTGCATCTATACGTTCGATATTTTATATATTAACAACCAATAATTTCACAAACATTTACAAAAATAATTCAATATTATTGTAAAATAATAATGTAAGGTAATAAAATTTACTGGTGGGAATATTATTTTTATTTAACATTTTGGTATTTATTTTTAATATTATTTTTTTTAACATTATTATTATTTAACATTTTTTTTTAACATTATGGAATTAAAAATTTTTTAATTTAAACATTTTTTTTTATTAAAAAACCATTATATTAACATGCTTATGAAACTGCGAAAAAGCATATTATCTCGTGTGTCCAGCGACGCATCTGTTTTTTTACGACTCGTTCTATTGATTTGTTTGTAGCCCTTTTTCATTTGACAATAATTGCCTTCGCCGCAAACAGTTTGTTGATTATTCACAAGCATGAAGGGGTTGACGAAAGTCCCCTTTTAACCCGAATGCTTGCGAATAATCGACGAACTGATTGCGGCGAAAGCTATTGTTGCCTAATGTAAAACGGCTCTTGCATAAAAATTTCAAAAAACCGATAGTTTTTGCAACATGGTTTTCTAAGAATTGTTTGCTTTTTGCTTACGTAAGGTAGTACGTAAGGTCTATTCCAAGTCAGACAATATTCTCTTTACTAGAAAGAGGGTAGGCCTGAGGACAGAACCACTCAGACTTTTTGGAGCTGAAATCAACATGTCCACGAAAGTTAAATATCTAGGGGTAACCCTTGATAGCAAACTGAACTGGAACGAGCATGTAGAAGATAGGATTCAAAGAGCCAAGAGGGTTCTGTTCCAGTGCAGACGCGTTTGTGGTCTCAAATGGGGGCTTAACCCAGAGGCTATGAAATGGGTTTACACTATGATGGTTAGACCTGTCATCACGTATGCTTCGGTGATTTGGTGGACAAAAGTCAGCCAGGAAACCATTAAGAAGAGACTGGACAGAGTCCAACGGCTGGCGTGTGTTGGAATAACAGGTGCAATACGCACCACTCCAACAAGCGCAATGGAGGTTCTGTTAGGTATGCTGCCGTTGGATTTAGAAATAAACAAAAACAGCGGCGCTATCAGCCCTCAGGATGTTGCGAAATGCTACGTGGCATGGGGCAACGGCCCTGCATGGTCATATTCGCATCCTTGATATTGTACAGAGAGATGTCAGGGAGGCGTTTATGCCTATGGACGGAAGGCAGAGAGTAAAAATAACAGAAAAATGTTATAAAACTCTTATAACGGATGGAGCCGTTTGTGAAGAAATCGCTGGTAGCGATATCAGTATATTCACAGACGGCTCTCTGATGAATGGCCGGGCCGGGGCAGGCGTGTACTCAAAAGAGTTAAGCCTATCCTGTGTACTGAGGTTGGGGAGGTTTGTGTCTGTATACCAGGCAGAAATGCTTGGCGTAGTGCATGCGCTGGACCACCTGATAGATGGCCGGATTAGTGGCAAGAAAATTGTCATCGCTCTCGACAATCAGTCTGTGATTAGGTGTATGCAACGGACAGATATCACTTCCAGGTTGGCCATAGAATATCTTACAAAACTCAATAGGTGCGCCCAGACGAATGAGCTCACACTTATGTGGGTGAGAGGACACTCTGGCATAGAACAGAATGAAGAAGCTGATTCTTTAGCAAGAGCAGCAGAAGAATTCTGTGGACCAGAACCACGTATCGCCATAGGCGACAATATGGTGGCAGGTCTTATTAAACAATGGACGGACTCGGAACACAGTAAAAGGTGGGAAGAAGCTGTTAATTGCAGGCAATCAAAGGCGGCCGTGAAGTGGTTTCGTAGTGAGGCAGCAAAAGTTATCCGATACAATTGAAGGACTTTAAGCTGGCTTACTGCACTGGTCACAGGACACGGTCCCTTCATGTACCATCTCGGGAAGATGACTCTGACCGAGGACGATGCGTGTAGGTTATGCCTAGAGGAGCCGGAAACAGCAGCACACATTCTGTGCCAGTGTCCGGCGCTGGCAAGCATAAGATTGACCACTCTGGGACGCCCATTTATTGGCGAAGCCGAGATTGGTCAACTATTCTATAAGGATATGCTTGAGGTGACAAAGGATGCTTACACAAGGAGCATGCTCACATACGAGTACTCCGAGCAGTAGTACCTTTTGTCCAATGGGGGACGAAAAGGGACCCACGGTGGTCTGCTTCGGCAAATCCCCAACTTATTATATAACAAGGTCTATTCCAGCAGCAAAATTGTAATTGCAAAAATATCTTGCCGCTTTTAAGATAAGAATTTGCTATCTTTCGATCGTCATGCGGAATTCTTAAGCAGGATTCATTTGAAATTCGTTCCACGATAATGTTGACATTGTAAAAAATATCTTAAAGAAAATTTTAATTTAAAAAAAAAATTTTTAAAAAAATATTAAAATAAAATAAGAACAAAAAAATCCTTTGTCAGAGCTGAGTATCAAACCCTTGTCCGCGAATGCTTTTTTACATTTGTTGTGACCCAAAATACGTGATACTTTGTTAAAAACTGCGATAGACGAGTGGGTAAGATGTCGGACCAGCACACGGGAGGATGTTAGTTCAGGTCAGGAGATGGTCAAAGTCATATTTGATTTTTAGTAAATGTTTATAATGCTTCTTTTTTTTATATGCATTTTCAAAACACCGCTAGTAGCAGGCCTCTTTAGAGTTGCGAGAGAGCAAGGCCTAGGAAATTTTCTAGTTTCATATAAAAAAGTTAATGGGAATAGAGTGCGGAAGAGGTACAAAATCCATATGAAGGTCTACTAGTAGCGCTTCAAAGCCCTTCTTTTGCCCAATGGGTCGTAATCCAAATCGATTTTTAACATACTTTTAAGATATCGAGAAAGCAAACATTATGTTGATCTCCTGTTTGAGTTTTAACAGGTCTATTAAAGTTCTATTAGAGTTTTATGTGATACACGAACAAAATTTCACAGTTCAATGGAAACAGAGTGAAAATGATCACAATACACCAATGATTTTAGGTGGAAATTTCAATTGCGATTTAAGACAGGAATGTTGAAAGGCACTTAAACAGTTTCTTTTTAAAACATTTAATTTACGAATGAATTACGATCCAAATATTTGCACAACACGATTAGGGGCAACGATTGATGCTGTGTTTGCTAGATATCTTGATAATAATACATCTTTAAAATACGTTTGCTATTTCAGTTATCATAAACCGATAGTTTCTTGTATAAAATTTCAAATATAAAAAGAAATGCAACAAAATAAAAAGGAATGAATCTTAAATTGTGCTTGAAATTTAATGTTGTTATTTAATTACAAAAAATTATATAGTTTACTATTTTTTATTATACAAAAATTATCTTTAAAAAAGTAGCTTTGCTTCTCTTGTGTGTCCAGCGACGCACCTATTTTTTTTTGCGATACAAACTAATAAAGAAACAAGATGCTCTTTCCAAACGATTCGATATCTTGATTTTGCTGAAAATTTAATTGTCTTAAATTTAGGGCAGTTTCGTTTGTTTTAATTAATTTTTTTAAAACAAGTGCTACTAACAAGAAATTAATTTTATTCCGGCCATTCAAATTCAAATTCAAACACCGGTTTCATTAAAAATTTATTTTATAAACGTGTTAGGTTTTTTTATTACCTGATTAATATTTTTTTCTACTTATTTATTTTATATACTATTATTCATAATTATATTTTTACTACATTAGATTTTTTTTACTTAGTATAGAAAAAGCACTCATAAATTATTGTTGAAAAAAATTAAATTTAAAACAACTGATGCCAATATCGTCTTATTAAAAAAACGAATGGGACAAAAATTTAACCTTTAAGTCACATCTTACTTTTTAGTCACATTTTACAAAATATACAACATAAAACATAGTGTATCAACTGGTTACAACAATTTCCAATTTTTTTCCATAATTACAAAATTCTATCAACGGCTTCTGGTAGAAGAGACTTAAAAACTTTGCAGGTGTATCTGTGTTTGGAAAAATACGTCTGATATATTCGTTGATAATGGTATTTATTGAGCTACTTAATTGAGCAGAATACTTTTACAAAAAGCAAAAAAAAAAAAAATCTAAATAGTATATGGTTTTCAACTAACTGTTACGTTCACAAACCTATACAGTGGCTCACAACGAAAGTCGGGCAGGCATTTCTTAGCACTTTCGCATTGGTTTCAGAAATGAAAATGTAAGAAGAAGCTTGGAGTACATATTTTTTTTAAAACGTTTTTTATTGGTGAGCAAAATTAAACAGAAACATAGTTAAAAAATTTGAACATAACGGTGAAACAAAATTAAATCAAACCAAAGCTTTAAAAAGGAGCTGACATTGAAAGTCGGGCAGATAAGGAATTCAATGCTAAAACTAAGAATTTAATCTTTTGTTACCAATCCTTTTTCTTATATGACTTCCTGCAGCAAATTTTTAAAAACTTCAGCTCCAGTCTGAGTCCACTCATCACTTAGGATACTTTTTTTAGGATTAGATCTTTAGTTACCCATCTCTGATACTGCACTTAGGGTTCGAGTTCATGTCATAGATGTTCTATAACATTTTAATCTGGGCCTTGTGAGGATGTTTTTTGACATTTGGACAAATATTAAGTACAATTTTTTACCAAGATCGTCGTATGTTTCAGGTCATTGTCTTGGTAAAACTAAAAATTGTCTGCAACTCCTTATTCACTCGCACTTTTTTTTACTTTCGCCATTAGAATGTCAAGAAACATATTTTTGTCCATTATACCTTCAATAAAATGAATCCTTCCAACATCAGACGCAGCCCCAAACCAGGACTGATCTTCTACCATGCTTAATCGTATGTTTAGAATTTTTATTGCAAAATTCTTCATTAGGTTTTCGCTTTCCATCTGAACCATATAAATAAAATAAACTCTCATCGGTAAGCAAAACCTGTACTAAAAGTTTATTGTTTAAAAGTGCTAAAGATCCTAATGTTTTCTGTTTTATTAACCTTAATCCAGAATAGAAAGTCTTTGGTCATCTGCTCATACACGAAATTGGGGCGTTCTATTACATTTTTCTTTCTAATACAGTGCTTTTTTTGTGCTACTCCTCAATTTCAACATTTTTTTCTCAAAACTCTTCAAAATGTTTGTTAGTGTACACACTTTTTCAATTTGGTTTTAACATGACCTCTAGTCTTAGTGCAAATAAAAATTAGTATTTTATTATTTCTCTTAAAAAATACCTTTCATCTTTGGAGCTAAGTTTATTTTTAGTTACTGTACGTTCTTTATTGCATATTCTCTTATCTTGTATATAACGCTTGATTATATCGTGCACTGTTGATTTACTGTTTAAGGCGAATTGTGAAATTTGTCGCTCGAATTTTCCTTTCAAATAATAATCTATCACGGTCTGCCTTTCTGCCAGTGTTGATTGATTCACTTTTAGAGAAATGTTTATTTTTTAGTTTTGCGTTTGACTGAAGTTATTCCAACAGAAGTAAAAAGTTATAAGCTGGAATAATGGTTTAGTAACCACAATTTGCATTTTTTCTTTACTTGTCCGACTTTCAATGTGAGCTCGTTTTTACAGGTTTGTTTCGATTTTAATTTGTTTCACCGTTATGTTCTAATTTTTTAATTATGTTTCTGTTCAATTTTTCACCAAAAAATAACGTTTTGAAAAAGATATATATTGCAATATTCTTCATACATTTTCATTTCTGAAATCAATGCGAAAGTGCTAAGAAATGCCTGCCCGACTTTCGTTGTGAGCCACTGTAGCTAAGTTTTATGAGTGGTAAGTGGACGCATGACGCAGCCAATTATTTTTTAAATGCAATGTAGCTGCGAGGCGTCCAACACCTGCATACAATTCTGAATTATATTTTTTCGGACGTGGCCGCTAAAACACTAATGACATCTACCTTACACAGTAAACGACGATGGGAGTAGGTATGCACAATATAGAAGAGAACAAAAACATGATGCACAAAATTGGAGAGAACAAATAAAATTATACGAAAATCCCCTCTAGGCCAAAAACAGAACAAAACAGAACACACTGAAAAGAAGCCAACAAAAACACATGACGCCACAAATAACTATACTGTGACAAGAATTTTTACAGTTTAATGAACGAACGAACCTTTTACAAAGCATTTCAGAATAAATGAATTATAACACTTAGTTATGTAATTCATAAAACTTTGTTCTTGCTTAAACATAAAGAATAATTATTTTCACAAACACACTTCACTGCAAAATTTCCTGCTAGAAAGCACGATGTTGCTACGCAGACAAACAAAGCTTAACTGTTGTTTGAACAATGAAAAAAAAAAAAAATAATGTGAGCACAAACAAGAGGATTTTGTTTCAGCTTGCAGTTCTGTATTGCAATGTCATCATCGACAAATTTTTGCAAGCGGGTATATTTGTCAAATATCTCAACTCATTTGCTCACTTTCTATAGATCTTTTTAGGAAAGCACCATGAATAAAAAGCAAAAGCAATGGCACGATGCGGCATCTGATTGCAGATACGGCATTTTGGCTCTGTTTATGTTATGCAGAAACTGTGTTTTATCCTAGAATGAATCTTAAGTTTTGCGTAGACACGACTATTTAAATTAAAATATTTAGACTTTGGGCAAACAATTTACGATTTTTATTTTGCGATCTTAAAGAGGCTTGGTAACTTATTAGGAAAATACAATAAGAGCAATTTAAATTAAAAGCAAGAGCTGTTGCTTATGATGGCAGCATAGGTTTGTGATGTACTGGTTTTATGTTAGTAACTTCTAAATTATGTATAAATTTAAAACGCATGTTTGATATTACTCAGTCAGAACTTTTAAAACGCTGATAAACGCGGTATTAAGTTTTTCTCTTCTTCCTGATTCCTTTGTTAAAATCTGTTATATGAATATTTTTGTGATGCACTGTGTTACCTGATCAAACAAAAAAAAAAAAAAAAGGAAAAGAGAATTGTGTTATTGAAAAATCATTGTATTCTAATTGTGAGACCTCTGAAGCCTATTGCATTTGTTATCTAAAACACTGATAACATCTACCTTACACAGTAAGCTACGATGAAAGTAGGCATGCTGCTGCCCGCTTGTAAAAATTTGTTGGTCATGACATTGTAGTGCAGAACTGTATTTTCTGTTCTCACAATATTTTCTTTTCTTTGTTGAAACATCAGTTTGACTTTATTTCTAACAGTAAATTAGAATGGTTGATTTATCAACCATTATGTTTAAACTAGAATAAAATTGTATGTATAAAATATCTAAAAGTTATTAAATATCAATTCTAAATTCGTTCATTAAGTTGTAAAAATTATTGTCAAAATTATTTGTGGCATCATTTTCTTCTTTTCGGTGTGTTCTTTTTCGTTGCGTTTTTGGCGTTGAGAGGATTTTCGTTAAATGTTGTTTTTCTCCATTTTTGTGTGTCATTTTTTGTTCTTTTCCATCTTGTGCATACCTGCTCCCATCGTCTCTTACTGAGTAAGGTAGAGATCAA
Source organism: Dichetophora obliterata (assembly GCA_963920525.1). Classification (NCBI taxonomy): domain Eukaryota; kingdom Metazoa; phylum Arthropoda; class Insecta; order Diptera; family Sciomyzidae; genus Dichetophora; species Dichetophora obliterata. Next base: position 173,100,607 of record OY986435.1, on the reverse strand, counting down.
AAGTATTTTAGCGGCCATGCCCGAACGAATGTAATTCAGAATGGTATGCTGCATTGTATACTTTGGCGTTGGAGGCCTCACAGCTACATTGTATTTAAGAAATAATTGGTTACAAATAAACAGAAGCCTAATAGAAGACTAATGATGCTTGGTAGTTTGTTATGTAAAGAACTTGTTATTGTTGCTTCATGAACTTAGCTCCAATATAGCTTAAATTTAATTCTAAAAGTTAATTCTAGAACGCGGCAAGCCATCAAAGCCATGCAGAACCGAATTCGAGTTTCAGAAAGCATGATTTGGGAATCGGAGTATACAAGCGGCACACCGTGCACCTACTCACGGAGGCATTGAAGGTTAATCGAGAGCGAAAATCGATAGTTGACGAATTCTGTTTACCGACGAGAAAATTTTTACGATAGAGTGTATGCTGTGACACAACGATGCCACCATCCGGCTGGGTGGGAACGGGGTCAGCGGGCTTCGAGCTGTGCGAAAAGGGCGTTTGTTAATACTGCGGCAAAAGTGTATCAAGTGGACGTTCAAAACAACATTTGACAAACTATTGACCCTTCAACTAGACACCGCTCCAGCTCATAAGGCAAAAACGATTAAAATTTAGCCCTAAAACTATGTTTCAAACTTCAATTCCAAAGCGCGCAGTGCAAACTCATCCGAGCAGTGCCAAACTACCCATGCGTACGAGGTGCATATTTTTGAAATAAGTTGTTCTACGATTTGTAGCTATTGAGTAACCCAATAAAAAGGAAAAAGTAGGTTTGGAAATCATTCATTAGTTTTAATTTTATGTAAAAAAAGTGTATCAAAACAATTGAAGGCACAAAAAATACTCTCACCGCCTTAATAAGGTTAAATATTTTAGTCGCGTTTTGATAATCCGATGATATTTCACTAACTTACTTTTTATATATCCGCCACTAAAAACGTGTTATTTTTATTTAACAAAGTAAATGTTGTATCACCAAGATGATAAGCATGAGTTCCGCATGGGTCAAGTTACCCATTTAATTATTTAAGCAGCTACTATATTATATGCTGACATAAGCTTATCTACAAAGATCAGAAAAGAGAATAGAACCACCAGTCAACACCACACGAGACTTAATCGTTACAAATTAAAGTTTAAGAGGTCAATATATCTGTTTTAGTATTTTATAAATTAATTGTTTATCCGTTAATTTTCAAGTGATACGTTTCACATAAACCATGAGGTTTCACCAATTTTAATAGCGTATATTTTTTATTAAGCTATTTATGATTTCATGTGGAATCACAACAAACACACCAAATAAAAATAATTATTTGTCTTTTTGGGACTTTTAAAAATTTGTAATTCAATAAACGAGTCCTTTTTTATCTATAAAATGCAGCATTGTTTTCTGTTTGTTTATCAGTACTTCTTGAGGACCATATAGCACAATTTTAAATTTCTGCTGTTGAATTTTGTTATTTTTATTTGATTTCTTTTGTTTTGATTTTATTTTTTTTATGTATATTTTTAACTTTTATTTAACACGTTTCTTTATTTAAATTGAATATAAGGCTAGAATTTCCTAAATATGCTCTTGTTTCCCCTACCTTTTATCTTCTTAAAGTTGCTAGCTATGCATGTGGCTTTGCTTTGGATCTCTTGGAGACTATCTTGGTATCTCTTAGCATCCGTTTCACACGAAACACATTTACAAACTGAACTTTTCTGCGCCGATGTGGCCTCTAAGTAGACTTCCGTTGCTAACATTTTTGGTGGAAGGCAAGAAACAACACAGTCTCAATCGCATGTGTTGGCAAGTGCCGTTGTTGTTTTTATGTTTATAATTTTGGTTTTTTGTATAATTATTCGGATTCAGAAAACATTTTCTTCTTAATGCACCATCTTCGTAACTTTTTTCTTTCGCGTCTTCTTCCTCTTCTGAGTAGATATTCTTTTGTTTGTTATCAAATTTCTGTGGCTTCGTTAAGGGGTCTATCAAGATTTTTAATGTAAAATAGATTGATCTTGTTTTTATATCTCCTTAATATAAATAAATAACGAAAAAAGTTTTTGTGATAAAATTTATAACAAGTATATATTGGAAAAATTAAAATTAGTTAGCCACTATCATCGACTGGGCCGAAGATAAAACACCCTACAGTCGAATTTTAGTGTATTCGAAATGTTGAATGCTGTATTAAATTGATGACGTCACTTTTTATGGGGGGTGATTAAAACTGAGAGTGCCTACGTTTTGAATATCAATGTGTACAATCAGCGCCTGTCCAAATTCATGTGCAGGTCGTGCAAGGCACGGTTGCGCGAGCTCGACAGGGTTTTGATAGTTAATTTTATTTAAAACTAGCTGATATACCCAGTGTTACTTGGTAGTTCGTATACATAATTATTATTATCCTATATTCGTTTTTAATTTATTAATTTTTTGGTGAACAAAAAGAAAAATGTAAATCTTTTGAAATTAGCTGCAATTATATGAGTTCATTCACCATTTATAATTTAAGTTTGATCTATAGTAATAAAACTCATTTTCTGTTTGTTTGTTTGTTTGTTTGTTTGGCCTTTATACAAATCTAAACGGCTCAACGGATTTTACTCAAACTAGGTACACATATTAAGCTTATCCCAACTTAAAATGTTACATACTTAGTTTCTGCCACGGCCCTCTGAAATTTTTCAACTAACGGTAGTTTTGTTATTATAACATTTTTTACTATAGGAGATTTTTGTATATTTAATTTTAAAAATGTTTTGTTATTTTGACATCAAAAACACTCACATATCTTCAAAATTGGAGAAATTTTCAGTACAACGAATTTTTCATAAAACATCGTTACCTAAGAATGAGAAAAAAAGACATGAAAATCAAAGTTTGGTCTTTCAATGCAAATATCTCCGCTGTCCATTAATATATTTCATTCAAATTTTTTTTGTTCAAAATATCAATAAAATCACTTCACAAAAATAGGTTGAACTGTACCATTAAGTCAGTGTATATATGTTTTATGATTATGTCAAAAAAATTCCAAAATATTGACTTTTTACTCAAAAAATGACACAAAAATTGTTTTTGTTGTAAAAATGAAATCAATTAAAAATTGCACATCTGGCTACCTTTCATATAGCATAGCATTTATTTGCAAAAATTCTTCCAGCTAAGTGCAAAAATTATTTTACTGTTTTTGTCATCCTTTGATTTTTTTCGCGAAATTTATTTTTTCCAAAATGTTGTTTTTATATTTTTTACAAAAAATTCAAGTCTCAAAAATAATTTATGTGAAAAAATTACCCCAATATCTCTTTCCAATCAAAAGTTATGGTTAAAAATCTATTTTTTTATACCAGACTATTAATAAAACTTAGTTTTGTGTTAGAATTCTCTATACAGTTTGAACGTCCCCATTTATCTCTAAGAATGCAGTTGTGTGTGTCTGAAGTAATTACGATTATTTTGGATTATATAAAATCTTCGTTATAGTGGGATCTACTTATTTTTTGCCCCCTCCTGTTAAAATTGTTTTGTTGTGTTGGCTCTATTTTTTCTCACTATTGTGTCACCGTTGTCACTTAGTTCTTTATCAATGGTACTTTAAATGTTGTATATATATCACAATTTTATCGACAAAATGACTGTGAATAAGAATGCTGTTAAAGTTAATATTTCCATGTAATCAGTTTTAGCTAACATATGCGCTAACATATGCGCATATAAAACATATGCGCATCTGGTCAGCACAATTATTTCATTAGTTTTGATCTGTGCGTTAAATTCACAGATAGATGGCGCCACCTTTGTAAGATGTGTGGGTACAGACTATACTTACACCTTGCGGTGAAAATCTGAATACTGTTTTTTCAAAAGTTTCTTCAAATTTAACCCCACACGTTTGGAATTACAGACAGGTGGCGCTATTTTCTGCTTACAGAAAAATATCTGATGTTCTTATACAGCCAGCAGATAAGTTTTGCGAAGTATTTTGCGACAATGCTATTGCTACCAAACTTTTAAAAAGTAAAATAATGCAGTACTGCCAGTTTTTTCAGTCGCAGCGTCATCTAGCGTCATTAACACTTAAAACATAGAATTGGATCAATTTAAATGTCTAGCTCACTTGCTGGACTTTTTGTTGTTTTTGCTTTGCTTGCAAATGCGATTATATGATCCTGATCTCCAATGAAAAAACGCAGCTAATAGAAATTTTAGTAGGTACAATCATTTTTAGCACAACGAATTTTCATAAAACATTGATAGCTAATAATGAGAAAAAAATTATATGAAAATCAAAGTTTTTAATTTTAATGCTAATAACTCCGCTGTTTTTAATATATTTCATTAAAATTTTTTTTGTTAAGAAGTTCAATATGTTTTTTATATTAATCTTTGTTTAGACGTTAAAATGTCCATATCTCAAGGACGCATTGAGTCCACCATAATTTTTATTTTGTTGAAAAGGTAATTGTGCTTGCTTTAAGATTAAGTAAATATAAAAATTCTTTTTAATTTTTAAAATATGTTTTTCGTACCCCTTTGAATTCAATTAGCTCACCGCAAGAGATGGAACCACCAACAACAAAAATTTTCCTAAACTTTTTTAGATTAATGTTCGTTCAATTACCTTTCTAACGGTAGATAAATAAAATTAAATAAAATAAAATTCAAATAAAATTCAACATGTTTTTCAATATTCCCGATTTTAAAAAACAATTAATCGAGAAGTGTATTTTAAAATGTTTATATAAGTGACGCTCGAGTAACACCGGGTATATCAGCTAGTCAATTATATTTGAATGAAAATTTTCAACGATTTTAATTTAAATACACATCTTATAATACACTTTTGAAAAAAATAATTTTAATTGATTTCATGTCATCAAAGCTTGAATTAGAGCTATTCTTTTTCAGGCAGTATCAGTTCATAAAAGAAATGCACGGTTAAAAATCTTGGATTTAATTTTAAACTTTTTTGGATTGCATATAGGTCAACACCAAAACAAAATTCTTTTTAATTCAAGGACAAATTTAAAGTGTTTTAATCCAAAAAGATTTTTTTTTAATGCATAACAAAAAGTATAAAATTTGGAGAGTGCATGTTAGTTAGCAAAAAAAAAACGATATACTTTTAATACATTAACTTGGAATCCAATTAGTCAATGACAATTTCCTGATTTGAACCCAAGTCCTCTCGTCTACCGGTCCGATATCTTACCCACTCGTCTATCGCTTAATTTACTTATTTAAAAATGGAAGTTAGCCTTCAGGAATGTGGATTCGAGACCCAGCTCATACAAAAAAATATTTTTGTGTTCTCTCTCTTAAAAATGTTCTGTTCTTTTAAATTTTTTTAAACCTTTTCTAACAATATCTTCACACAAAACCTTAAAGTCTTATCCCCTCGTCAAACTCAGTTGTTAACAATTTGTTTTTTTATATTTTTTAAAATAAGTTTTTTTATAAACTTTTTACATGAGAAAATTCTAAGTCATTTAATATAATGTTGAAAATATTTTATTTGAATAAAAATTTTGTTTTAATTTTTATCTGCAAAAAATACCTTAATACAAATAAAAAAGTTTTAAAATTATTTTCACAAAATTTTGTATGGATCCGAGATCTCGTGTTTGTTTCGAGTTCGTTTACTAGTCTGCGATCTCGTGTTTGTTTTGAATTCATAACAAAGCTAAATTTTTGACATGTAAATATTTTATCTTAATAAAAAACAATTTTTTAATTGTTAGCTTCTAAAAATAAGTTAATTGAATTAAAAAAAAATTCATAATGTTTATATGAAAAAAATGCCAAGTCTTTTCATATGATTTTGTTTGACAAATTTGTATGAAAAGTTTCTGTATAACGAAAATGCACACCAACGACAAGCAAGACACGAGAAGCAATAGAATTTCGTATAGAAAAAAGTATTGCTTCTCGTGTCTTGGTTGTCGTTGGTGTGCTGCTTCGTGATACAGATTAATGCCCTAAGTCTCTTAACCCAATTCTTTATGCATCCGAGATCTCATGCTCGTTTTGAGCTCGATGAAGAGTTTGACTTTCTTATATGAAAATAATTAATTTTAATGAAAACATTTTTGTTTTCGTTGTTAGCTGCATAAAATATGTCAATTAAAATAAAAAAATGTTCAGAATTTTTATATGAAATAGTTCTAAGTCTTTTCATATCATTTTCTATGTAGAGATTTATATGAAAAAAATCGAAGTCTTTTCACATAATTCACATGGAAAAATTTTACGATAGTCTGACGATATCGTTACGATATCTTAACACACAAATACGCGATATCGTCCCGATAGTACAGATAACAATAGCATTTCGATATCATAACGGTATCTATATTACAAATTTCTAGATGTCATCATAATAGTATAATTACGATAGCATTGCGATATAGTAACGATATCTATACACTGAGCTAAAAAACAACGTAAAATCAAAGGTAGCCACTTCAATTCAAATATTTTTCAGAATGATTTGGCACCAAACACGAAAATATTAAGTTCAAAGTGGAAACACATGTATTCAGTTTTATGTTGTTTCCACTTTAAACTAAAGTGTTATACACCTTAAAATGATAAGTATTCGACTTAAACTTAACGTAGATTCAGATTTAATTCAAAGAGGAAGCGTATTCTATTGGAATACTAACGTATTTATTTTAAATGCGTTATAGCTTTGAAGTAAGGTATTTTCTACTTTGATTGCACGTCCTTGCCATAATAAATCAAAGTGATTTTCACTTTAAATTAAATACTTAACATTTTTGATATTGAATGGTTACAGAGTCTGTGAAACACAATCAAATAAATAAAACAAAATTAGTTTTTATAGAAATGTTATTTTATTAAAATATTAGAATAAATGTGTTAAATTTTTTTAAAAAATTATATGATAATTCATTTATATACGAGAATTATGATTTTAAAAATGTAGTTATAAAAATTTATTTCTCACATAAGTTTTACCATTATTCATTTAGTAAAAAGTTTCCAACTCAAAATCTTTAAGCAGACTAGCGAATTTCTCATCGTCTTCTTCCAAATTTGTAATATCATCCACACTGTTGACAAGTATTGTGTCCAAGTTAAGAACTTAGCCAAATTCATTTATATATTGAATATTTTCCATTTTTATTAACCTTCACTTATTTGAACTTAATTTCACTATTTGCACGCACAAACTTGAGCGATACTCGACAATTCTGTTGAGTAAATTGAAATTATTTCAATTAAGTCAATCAGAGTGCATTAAATAATTGTTGCTCTTAGAAAGACAGATAGAGCGAAAAACGTAACTGTTTGCTTAACTGTTATTTAAACGATTGCAACGAAATTATGCTGAACACATACATACAAAAATATGCATCCAACTTCTTCCACTTTAAAATATATATTGCTACTTCGTTTTCACTACTGACAACTTCAATATAAACCATGTTATTTTTCAACTTAATTTCGAAGTGTATGCACTTTAAAGAATATAATAACTATAGGGGACCACCATTATTTTGAAGTTTTTCTACTTCTTATTGGAGATCAAATGTTTTCATATTTGATTTAAAGGATTTCAATGTGAATTTATAGATGATTTCTTAAAAATGGAGCAACGTTAAATTAACATGATATTATTTCATTTTACGTTGCGATTTTTCCCTGAGTGTAATAAATAAGTACTCGATATCATCACGATAATATAAATACAATAACACTGCGATATCGCAACTATATCTAGATTAAAAATGCAAGATATAATTTCGCTGTTACCGATATTTAGAAAAAAATTAACGTTACTAGGACTAACCTATTTACGAACGATTATATTTTTATGATGAGTAACGAAGAAAACAATTTTAAAAATTTTTATATGAAAAAATTCTAATCTTTTCATATAATTTTGTATGGATCCGAGATCTCGTGTTCATTTTGAGCTCGTTTACGAGTCCGAGATCTCGTATTCGGTTTTTTATTTCTTTGTACATTTTTTTAAAAAAACTTTTAAAAAGAAATCATTTTTTTAAGTGCGCATCTATTATTACATGTTTTAAGCAAAAAATTTTTTTGATATATAAAATCAAAAAAAAAAAAAAATTTATTAAAAATTGTATTAAAAATTAACATTTCGAACTTTCGGTAAAAAAGTTTTGTGTAAGAAAACATATATTTTAAAACAGCACAACAAAAAAAAAAATTTCCCTGTTGAGGTTTGAACCCACGACCGAAGGCTAGCTTTCATTCTAAATAAAGCAAATTAAGCGACGGTTAGTTAAAAATTGCGATGGTCGTATGGATAAGCTGATGGACTTACACGCTCGCGGCCAAGGCAAATCTCCGGATGGTTATTATTTCTAATATCGTTTCGATATCAAGGATTAATATGCTTTAGATATCGTTAATGATATGTCCATTTTAATCGAGATCTGCCTTTTTTCGATATCATAACGATATCGTCTCGTGAAGCGTAACCGAAAGAGGCTATCACCTTTACGATATCATCTCGATATAATCTCGATACCTCGTTTCGATATCGCAATTAATATGTTTTCGATATCGTTTACAATATGTACACTTTATCGAAAACAGGACTTTTGAATATCGTAACGATAAAGTCTCGTGTGTCGTTAGCAATAGAAATTATCACTATACGATAGCATATAATACGATATCAGCGGAATATCGTTTGGTTTGCTGGGTTGTGTGTAGATCCGAGATCCCGTGTTCGTTTCGAGTTCGTTTACGAGTCCGAGATCTCGTGTTTCTTTCAAATTCATAACAAAGCCAAATTTTTGATATGAAAATATTTTATTTTACTAAAAAACAATTTTTTTAATTGATAGCTTCTAAAAATACGTTAATTCATACAAAAAAATCAAAAACTTTTATATGAAAAAATTTCAAGTGCTTACACATAATTTGTATGGATCCGAGATCTCGTGTTCGTTTCGAGCTCACATACGAGTCTGAGATCTCGTGTTTGAAATTTCATTTCCTTGTCAACATATTTTTCAAAAACCGTTTTAAAAATAATTCTTTTTTTTTAGTTCGCTGTTATTATTTCATGTTTTAAGCAAAAAAAAATTTATAGCTATAAAATAAAAAAAGTTTAAAAAGAAATTTATAAAAAAATTACATTTCGGAATTTCGTAAAAAAAATTTTGTATAAAAAACCTATATATTAAAACAATACAACAAAAAAAAAATTTTGTCCCGGTTGGGGTTTGAGCCCACGACCATAGGCTAGCTTTCATTCTTAATGAAGCAAATTAAGTGACGATTACTTAACAACTGCAATGGTTGAATGGATAATCTCATGAACTTACAATCACGCGGCCGAGGTTGAAATCTCCAGATGGTGGTAATTTTTCAGTTTTGTTTAATGTTAATAATAATAATGTTTGCAGTTTTTCGCCAGTAAAAAAAAATCATAATTCTCATAAGATGCTGTTTAAAATCATACACAATTGGTTTTTTTTTTTGCAAAAAAGTTGTTGACAAATATCTAATGTTTAAGGCAGTTCGAGAAGGATTCGATATTTTTAACTGACGAATCGTTCTCGAATCGTATTCTCGGACTCGGATTCGAAAACGATAATCATTAACGATTAAAATGATTATCGTGCGATGAAATGAACGACTAAAATGTCCGAGAATGCGGATTCGTTTCGGATTCGTTTGGCTTATTGGGCTACTGAAAAAAATATGTTCAAACACAATCGATCACCATCGACGACTTTACTACGCTATATGTGTAAAGCTCTTGTGTGCATATGGTCACATGACATAATTTTTTTTATTGTAAGTAATTTTTGAAATGTCGGGAATATGTGACGAAATGTGGGAAGAGCTTGACATTGTTCTCAATTTGTTAGGCTGCTGACAAACCGGCAGCAGCTCACTTAGGACAGTTTTTTTGCTACTTAAAACCAGAGAATGAAGAAGACTATCCTTTCGGAAAAACAAGTCTTATAAATTTCCGGATTACAACGAAAATAAAGCAGGTGTCAGCACTATGTACCAGATGCACAGTTGCTGCTCTTGCAAGAGTGGCAAAAACCTATAAACGAATAAACGTCGTGAATTTCTAAAGGTTTTGACTTCCAGTTTGTTTTTTCTCACATTAACAATAGGGCAATGAATAGCTATGTTCAAATTTCAATTCAGTGTTTTTGTCAATAATTATAAAAAAAATATTTTATAAATTCCTAATTTTACCTTTATATTATTACAATTGCAATACCCTGAATTGTATGAAACGGAGAGACTATGAGTCGTGCAATGCTCAGAACGGCAAAAAGAGGCGCAAAACATTCTTGTCGTGTAAAAAAAATGAAAAAATATTCCTATGCCTTGAACACGACACCACACAGAAAATTTATAACAAACAAATACAATAACAAATAGGTCGATTTTATTGTCAAAACATCAGCATTTCAACTTTAAAATGATGCAAAAAATTTTAAAATTGATAAAATAAAAAATCTGGGCGTTAATTGATAAACTAATTAACTGAACAAAACAATTTGTTTTTTCATTTGAGATAATCTAGTGCTGAGGAATCACGGTCACTGCAATTAATCCGTTATTTCTTTATATTTTGGTACCAACATTTTTTTTATATATTTTTTAAATTTTGTATTATAATACACTAATTTTCAAAATAAATCTTCTATACCAATGTGTTATAAAAAAATTCTTAAAAATAGGCCTTTTTTTACCGAAAAACTTTACCCTCCCCACCACTCCCTTAAAGTAGATAAAATTAATTTGATCCTAAGCCTAAATTCAGATAATATTGGCCGGTTTGTTATAGAGCACTTTAAAGAGGGGAAAAATGAGGGAGCCTTTTGCCGAAAGCATTTTTTTTTCTTTTTAGAGCTTAATTTTTTGTACACTTGATTTTTCAAAATACACTTTACTTATTAAAGCAGTGTTGAAACATAAGTTCAAGTGTAAAAGTGCAAAAAGTCGGGATTGGTAACAATCATATTCATACACAACTTTAGAAACTGGCCTTGCAACCTTTATTTAACTACGTAGCAACTCAGGTGTCGTTTTGCGGCTGATACAATAATATTTTTGGCTACAATCGACTCAAATCGACTCAAAAGAATTTCATTAAATTCGTCATAACTTTTTTATAAAAGGATGAAAAAAAAGGTAGTTAGACCAAAAACGTACTATTGTTAAAATCCAGTAATGTTTCTAATAAGTATCAAATATATTTTCTGTGCATGCTTTCAGGCTGAACATTTTTGAGAACAGTTAGTCTTGTAAAATTACTTTTCTGTCAAAAAATAACTACAATTTCAGAAATACTGTGTGCGGAGCAGCATACTTGCCTCTTATGTATTAAGAAGTGCTCACTTTCAGGTTTGAGAGATGTTGGATATGTAGCAACGTGCTTGCCTTTTATATGATGCAGACCGTTTGGGTACCTTTTCTTTCAACGGAACGTTTGACGCCGTATTGACACTACAAATTACATTTGTATGTAAAAAAAAAGTTTCTACACTTTTAGAGTCAAATAACTCAAGGTGCTCATTTGCTTCCTTCTATGAAAAAAAAAAGAATATCACCATGTTTTTGAACCTTTAGACAGGCCTGTAGCCAGGGGTGCAAGGGACAATGCTTCCCTACTACAACCGTTTGCCCCCTGGCCAAGTCAGACAATGAAAAACTTTAAATAAACAATTAATATGCATTTCGTTGATATATTTGTTTATTGCTTTAAAATAAGTTTAGTTTAAAATAACAAAAAATACACACATTCACCTTATTCATGACTTGAATATGTATGTGAAATTTGTTTAACAAAGCATTTCAGACAAATTGTTACAATTTTTTAAATTTCTACTGGGTCGCCAACATTTGCTACCAAAACATAAGATTTAAATTTTAATAATTTTTAACCCGCATCCATAGGAACTTTCTAGAAATGAAAAGCACGTTGTGCACCAATTTGATGCAGATACAAAAAGAATATATAATTCATTGAAATGTTTTTAATTTTTAATTTTTTTTATGCATGATGGATGTTAATTAATTTTAAAATAAGAAAAAAACTGCAAATCTTAATTCTAGCAAAAATTTAAAGAAAGAAAAAGATTTAAAATAAAAGGATATAAATTTGAAAAAAAATGCAAACAACGGATGTGGATTAATTCAATTTTTTTATGTTTTACTTAAAAAATGTCTTATATATATGTTAGCCACTTTAAATAAATCTTGTAGATTTACCTTCATTTTATTACAAAGTCCTGAATTAATTTTTATATTACTTTTTATGTATTAATCTCATGTATAAAAACATCTACATATCCATGTAAATTATATAAAATTAAATGCTTTTTAATAAATATGTGTAATGTATTCATTTCGCACGTAAAAAATAGTTTTTTATTTAAATGAAAAAAACAAAAAAAATTTCTCCCCCCCCCCAAAGATTCATGCCTGCCCCCTCTGTCTTGTTGGTCTGGCTACAGGCCTGCCTTTAGATGACAAGCTGCCCTTAAGAGACCTTTTTGATAAAATCACTTTGTATGGGAGATTGGTGTGATTTTTATCCAATTTAGCTAATTTTCGAACTTAATCTGGATTTTCAAAAAGAGGCTTATACTTATTTTAAATTTTGTAGCGATATTTTAAGAATTACCGTGATCACAAATGGATAGAAAGACAGACCGGCCGAGCCGGCTAAATAGACTCAGGGGGTGCTGATGATCAAGAATATATACAATTGTCTATGCTTGCCAAGCCTTCTTATCGGCGTTACAAACGGAGTGACAACATTAATATACCCCTTAACCAGTATGAGTTTGGTTGCAAAACTAGTACGTGTTTGTTTTAACTCTTAATTGTACAGAAACGCCTTAATTGACTTAAAATAACCAAAAATAATTTTCCTCTAAGTTAACACAGGTTGCTTTGAAATATAAAAGGAGCAGAATTATAAATTAAAAACTCCTTGCAAGGGAGTAATGAAGAGTGTTTGAAAAAAACAATAAAAAAAAAATGCCAATCGTTTCAAAACAAAAACCCAAAAAAAAAACAAATTTTTCCTATTTATTTTTTGACTTTAACGGTTAATAAAGGAATAAAGTTAATTTTTAAAAAACAAAATTGCTCCTATGCTTGCTAGCTTACTGATTTAATATGAGTGTTGCTATGTATATTTCAAAACCGAATTTTTATTCATTGAAAATATTTTTGAAAACTTTTTCATTGGTTTGCGAAATATTCTCCATTATGATAAATGCACTCAGGGAAAAATACTCGTACCTGATGCAGGTTACTTTTACCTGACGAATTTGGATAGGAGAGTCAACCACATCGTATTAACATGATCCACGTTACTTTCACCTGACGGATGTTGTTTACAGAAATACATGTAGAAAATAGCACTCAAACTTTCTGAAAATATCCCTGAAATTGTGCATTTGCACTAAAACTTTCTGAAAATATCCCTGAAATTGTGCAATCTGTGAAAATTTTGTTTTTGCAAATCTAATCGTATTGCATAACGCTATTGTGAACGAATGTCTTAATTTTGCATTGAACTCAACCACCGATACTTTCTGAACAGTCCTTATTAAACAATCATTTTCATTGTGTACATTTTTAGCGGCAAAAAGTTTCATCTATAGTAATAAAACTCATTTTCTGTTTGTTTGTTTGTTTGTTTGTTTGTTTGGCCTTTATACAAATCTAAACGGCTCAACGGATTTCGCTCAAACTAGGTACACATATTTAATTTATCCCAACTTAAAATGTTACATACTTAGTTTTTGCCACGTCTCCTCTGAAATTTTTCAACTAACGGTAATATTGTTATTATAAAACTTTTTAGCATCGGAGATTTTTGTGTATTTAATTTTAAAAATTTTTTGTTAACTTGACATCAAAAACACTCACATATCTTCAAAATTGGAGAAATTTACAGTACAACGAATTTTTCATAAAACATCGTTACCTAAGAATGAGAAAAAAACGACATGAAAATCAAAGTTTGGTCTTTCGATGCAAATATCTCCGCAAATATTCAAATTTTTTTTGTTCAAAACTTTAATAAAATCACTTCACAAAAATAGGTTGAACTGTACCGTTAAGTCAGTGTATATATTTTTTATGATTATGTCAAAAATGGTCCAAAATATTGACTTTTTACTCAAAAAATGACTCAAAAATTGTTGTTGTTGTAAAAATGAAATCAATTAAAAAATGCACATCTGGCTACCTTTCATATAGCATAGCATTTATTTGCAAAAATTCTTCCAGCTAAGTGCAAAAATTATTTTACTGTTTTTGTCATCCTTTGATTTTTTTCGCGAAATTTATTTTTTCCAAAATGTTGTTTTTATATTTTTTACAAAAAATTCTAGTCTCAAAAATAATTCATGTGAAAAAATTACCCCAATATCTCTTTCCAATCAAAAGTTATGGCTAAAAATTTTTTTTTCATACCAGACTGTTATAATAAAACTGAGTTTTATTTTAAAATTCTCTATATAGTTTGAACATCGCCATTTATCTCTAAGAATGCAGTTGTGTGTCTAGAGTAATTACGAACATTTTGGATTATATAAGATCTTCCTTATAGTAATCTACTTAGTTTTTTGGGAAAATGCTATTGCTACCAAACTTTTCTAAAAAGTAAGATAATGTAGTACTGCCAGTTTTTTCAGTCGCAGCGTCATCTAGCGTCATCAACACTTAAAAACATTGAATTGGATCAATTTAAATATCCAGCTCACTTGCTGGATTTTTTGTTGTTTTTGCTTTGCTTGCAAATGCGATGATATGATCCTGATCTCCAATGAAAAAACGCAGCTAATAGAAATTTTAGTAGGTACAATCATTTTTAGTACAACGAATTTTTCATAAAACATTGATAGAGGAAAAATTATATGAAAATCAAAGTTCTTACTTTTGCCAATAACTCCGCTGTTTTTAATATATTTCATTAAAATTTTTTTTGTTAAAAAGTTCAATATTTTTTTTAATATAAATCTTTGTTTAGACGTTAAAATGTCCATATCTCAAGGACGCATTGAGTCCCACCATAAATTTTATTTTATTGAAAATGTAATTTTGCTTGCTTTAAGATTAAGAAAATATAAAAATTCTTTTTAATTTTTAAAATAAGTTTTTCGTACCCCTTATTTGAATTCAATTAGCTCACCGCAAGAAATGGAACCACCAACAACAAAAATTTTCCAAACCTTTTTTGGATTAATGTTCGTTCAATTACCTTTCTAACGGTAGCTTACAAATAAAATTCAACATGTTTTTCATTATTCCAGATTTTAAAAAACATTTAATCGATAAGTGCATGTTAAAATGTTTATATAAATGACTCTCGAGTAACACCGGGTATATCAGCTAGTTTATAATAATAAAAGAACTAAATAAATGGAGGGAGTTTTAAAAAGGAAAATACCGACAAAAAATAGACGAAATTTGTAAAATTTTGGATTTTGTAGAGGAGTCCGACGTAAATGTAAACAAAAACAGCTGTTGTTAAGCATTTGCAACATCATAATATTTAAGGTGTGCTCACAATCATCTACCCTTGCAAAAACGCATTTGCAACAATGCAAAGAGATCATGAACTGCCCTATTATATTATATTATGTTATCTATACTATTATATAAAAGGAGACTCATGAAGATTCATCCAAAATAAGGTCGGTAAGCGCTGAACCGATTTTAATAATTCTTTTTTCATTCGATTCCTATGACAATATAGATTGTCATAGCTTACCAAGGTTTTCGAAAAATGTATTCTTTAATTATTAAAAAGTCACGCATTTTATTTGAAGCCTACATTCAACCAGCAGCACAATACAACAGCAAACAAAGCTTTTTTCTCTCTGTCGCGAGAGCTTCTCTCAATATAACACGGCAGCCATGTTGTGTAGTTGTTTTTAGTGAGATACTTGCTGTCATACAGTGTTGATTCATTTTCTTTGCAAATGTTTTGAGGGGAGTTGCCAGAGTTGAGTTATAAGCATAAATAATGTTTTGCAGCCTTGCCAGCCAGCTTTTCCTCACTTGAGATTGTGTTAGTCTATCTATACAAATATATAAAAGCGTTGTGATACTGCACGGATGTTTGACAATCACGCAAGAAACACTGAACCGATTAGCACGATATAAGTATCAACGATATGTTATTTCAACTTAATCGTAATATGTAATTTTACATTTCCCACGCCTACTCTTCATGCCCATTTTTTGCAAAAATGCTATATTTCAGACGATTTTAGTCGTATGAGACCAGAATTTGATAATCTATGTTGTATGGTTACTTTCGTTAGTTTTTAATCTGTACAACATTGCAAAAATTTTAACAACAACATCTTAAGCAAATTAATTTTTCAAAAAATCATAGGAAGGATAGGTGGCCCATGATTTTTATTGATAGAAACAGTTTATGTGTCAAAATGGAGCAGTTTTTGCAGATACATAATGTTATATGAAAGAGTAGAGAAAATAAAAATTAAAAAATTAAAATTAAAAAAAAATTTACAACAAAAACAACTCTTGGCCTATTTTTGAGTACAAATTGGCTTTTTAAGAGGTCTTTTGAAAATAATATAAGACATTGCATTGGTGAGGTAACGGTTAACCTTTTCTCATATTCCGAATTTACTTAATTGAACTTTCAGACAAAGAAAATTTTATGAAAATTGATTTGAAAATGTCGGAAATGTTTGCTTGCTAAGTCAAATCTTGAAAATACAATAGTTTTTTCTCATTTAAGCTTAAGAAAAGGTTTTACTGAGAAAATCTGTAGTTTTTGAGATATCGCAATAGTTTTGATGTTTTAAACATACCTTATATCTGTACAAAATATTTTCGAAAAAATTTTCATTTACCGTTATTTTTATTAATCAACAACCTTTCATAAAAAAATTTATTTTACTGAGAAAGTCTATAGTTTTTGAGATATCGCTAAAATATTTAATGTCATTATAACGGTTTTTTTTAAATTTAAGATGAATATAATTACGTTCAGAATCTATGTCAAAAAAATTAAATTTTTTAACCAAATTTTTTATATGACCCTGTTATGCAAGACTTTTTCAACAGTAAAAAAAAAACCCAGGCAAACGTATGTCATAACAATTACCGTTTAAATAAGGTATTCAAATTATATAAAGAAATTTTTTAATATTTATACCATTTTTTTCATAATAAACAAAACTAACACAATCATTTTTATATTTTGCATTTGATTTAATACAGCTAAATACTTTAATTTTAAGATTTAAAATTTGTACATGGTATTTAATATTTTTATCGCAGGCGAAGCAGCTGGTATTTGCTAGTTTTATATATATTCCTTGCTTTTTTATTTTACTATTAACTCTAAATTATTCAGTACCTGATAGAAGGCCTGAATTTTTAGCATTCCCTTAGACCTGAATTTTCAGAGGAATATTCTTGGGGATATTCAGGCCTGAGTGTACGCTATACGATAGCAGGTGTTACGTAAGAATGAAATCTTAATGGAAAAAGGAAATCAAGTTGTGTGTTGAATAATCAGGCCATACCATTACCGCTCAGGCCTAAGAAGAATGTATTGTTTCAGGCCTATTTTAATTGCTGGGTACTGCCTCTGTAGCAACACGCATCTGTATTCAGTATTGTATTTATCTTGCTAAAAAAACAATTCCAATTCCAATAACAAACGACAAACACGAAAGCAACTGATGTGTTTTTATGTATGGGCATTTCCATTATTTGCAACTAATTTTAAAATATTTTGCAATAATGTTATTTTATAATGAATTTTGTTTGATTTTAAATATTCTCTACTTTTTTTTTAATCAAAATCTGATTCGATACGTGACAATTCGAACGTGACATTTTTTCCATTATGATTCAGTTGAATAACGATTTGTATATTTTTGTATTTTAGTAATTGTAAGTAATTAACCTACAAGTTTAACATATTGTCCTTTTCTTGCCTTAACGATTTTTCTAGCCACTGTGCAGTCGATTTAATCATCGTGATAAATGAATTTATGTAGCAATTGCTTAAATTAGTAAAATTTAAATGTATTTTTTTTTAATAACACAAGAAGGTTTTAATAACACAGTTTTTAAAATAAATGTATTTGTATTTGAGAGACATTGAAACTGCATGCAAAAACAATGTCATACACACTTTCAGTTGCTGACCTAAAGTGACGTCTTTGCAGTCAATGTAGCTGGGGAGTTGTTACGAAATTTTAAAAGCCAATCATTAACCCTTTCAGTAGATTTGCCCAATATATTGGACACGTCAGAAAGTAGTTTTATATATATTTTGCAACGCTTTTTTTTCATCAAATCGTTTGGTTCTATGAAAAAAAATGAGCCAACATGATAAAAATAAATTTAGAGAGATATTTGACATTAAATTCAGTTGTATTTTCGATTATGTGCTGAAGAAAGTAAATTTTTTTTTTCATATTTATAAAATCAAGCGGACAAAAATCAAATTTATGTTTTTTATGTTCTTTTTTTTTTAATGAAGAGAATAGTAAGAAGGCTTAAAACATGATAAAAATAAATTTAGAGAGATATTTGACATTAAATTCAGTTGTATTTTCGATTATGTGCTGAAGAAAGTAAATTTTTTTTTTTATATTTATAAAATCAACCGGACAAAAATCAAATTTATGTTTTTTATGTTCTTTTTTTTTAATGAAGAGAATAGTAAGAAGGCTTAATTCCACATTTTCCACAATTTTAGTTGTGGATTTTTAGTTATCCATAATTTTTAAATGAAGAAAAGAACAAAGAAAGTGAAAAGAACCATGCCCGAGCCCGGATTCGAACCAGGGACCTCTGGGTTGATAGTCTAGCGCACTCTCCACTAGACTAAAAAGGCCGACAAAGTTTTTTTTTTAGAGTATTAAAACCTAAATGATAGGATAGTTACCTGAAAAAAATTATTTTGTTCTTAGTTGAGTCTAGTCATTGTAAGGGTACATCATGAAAATTTGAAATTAATAAGGAAGTAAAGGGCTAAGGTGAGAATTTGCACCCTAAAACAGTATTGTTAAAATAACAATAAATATATTTTAGAACGAGAGATATTTTGTAAGATACACACAGAAAAAAATCATTGTAAAATCAACTAGAAACATAATAGGGGTATTCACACTGACTTGGGTAGTTAGTAGTTGGGTAAAGTACCATTCTACCCAAGCACCCATCTACCAATCTACTGACCCCCTGACTTGTTTGGGTAGATAGTTTTCTTGCCAAATTGAGTACTTTTTCCATGTGCTACCACCTTTTGCAAAAATAGGCAATAGCTGCATTCCCGTGGCACTAGATCAGATCAAATCTCAGTAAAACAACGTTAGTTCGACTTTACATCAATTTGTCATCAGAGTCTTGAAACAGCTGTTTTAAGAACATAAACAACAGAAAACAACAATATCAAAACGCCTATTGAGCGGTGAAATGTCAAAATAGGAAAATGAATACTTATTCTGATTTGCCAATTATGTTCGTTTTGATAAAAAATGCTTGAAACTTGGCAGCATTTTAAGATCAGAAATAGAGCTAGAAATCGAGCTGGTTTTAATTTTTCTTTTTGTTTTGTGAATAAAATTGAGCCGCGCTCTAGGTCAACGACCACGGGAATGTAGGTATTAAGTCACCTAAGGGCATCAAATTTACAATAGCCTTTGTTGTCAAGGCTAATATCTCGAATAATACACAAAAAATATTACCACACCCCCTATTTCCAGCCACAAGTTAATAAAAACACTATATTTCAGACAAATTCGGTAGTATTTGACTAAAATTTTGTAATTTAGTTCGTATGGCTACTATCGACAATTCAACAAAAAATGGGCTTGGTCGAAGTATAACTACGCCTACTTTTCAGAAATTATAATTCCTGAGTTGTGCATGTTTTTATAATGAAACTTGGTTTATAATTGCTATGAGACCAAGTGGTGGTCACTAAAATATATATAAAATCGTTCAAGCGGTGTCTCTTAAGATCTCAGAAACGGTAACACTTAAGGCCACCAAATTAACAATATCTGCTAATATTTCGCTTAATCAAGTTAATATCTCGGTTAACAAAAAAAGCCACACCCCTTTTTACCGCCAAAAAATCAATAAAAATGCTATATTTCGGACGGTTTTTGGTAATTTAGCTTGTATGGTTACTGTCTGAAACTATATTAAAAATGGGCGCAGTCGTACTACAGTTATGCCAGTTCATATATACAAAAAATTTAATTTTTTTTCCGATTGGCATGAAAATTCTTATGTGGCAGTAAGCCGGTATGTGACAGGACAACGTTTTATCCTGGATTACTAGTAAATGATAACATGCTGCGAAGTTCACGTTGAAAATTACTCGTATATAGAATAACTTTTTTACGCCCAATTAATGGCCTAAATTTTTAACGCATAAAATGACAAAAAAAGATAGCAACCCTTTTCCAGCTGTCACTCATCTACATAAACCGGAGAGATCAAATAAACATGCAGCACTGCCCAAAGCTATTCTACAAAGTACTCAATTGCAATTTAGGGTGCTCGCAATAACCAAAAGTACTCAATCTACCCATACCCAACTAACCAACTACCCAATTCAGTGTGAATAACACCTAATGATTTTACATGTTTCCCCTGTGATTTTGCTTCATAGAGATTTATAGTAAAATCATTGTGATTTTCATGTAAAAATCGCAACAAATTTTCATGCTGAATCATTATGAAATCATGTAAAATCATTATGATGGTCATTTTGAATCATTATGAAATCATGTTAAATCATAATGAAATCCAGCTGAATCCTAACCTCATTTTGAAATAAAAAAACTCCTAGTTGGTTTTATTTAGTTTTTTATTGAAAAATATAAATAATACGACTTATAATTACAAAACATGCCTCAATTTTTTTCAAACTAAATAATCTTTCTCGATAACGTGCACGAAGTCCAATGGGTGGTATAGCTTCCTTTATATTTTCCTTAGATAAGTACCTTGAACTTTCCTAGTTAATTGGAGCATCCAAACGTAATACAGCATTTTTTAGTCACATATCACATTACCTTGTTCATCTGTGTCGAAGTTTATGGATCCATCTACTTCCACTAGCATTTCACTTATATTCACTTTTTCAGTTACAAACTAT
This sequence comes from Dichetophora obliterata, assembly GCA_963920525.1. NCBI lineage: Eukaryota > Metazoa > Arthropoda > Insecta > Diptera > Sciomyzidae > Dichetophora > Dichetophora obliterata. The sequence goes on along the minus strand of OY986435.1, from coordinate 173,079,436 downwards.
TTTAATTTTTTCAAGGACGCTACTCCTCCCTATAAAACTTCTAATGTGCAGAAAATTTGCAGAAACAACGAAACTTCTTTAGCAGGCCAAAATATTTTTTTTTACATGATACAATAATGATTTTACTAGATTTCAGAATGATTTTACATGATATCGTAATTATTACACATAAAATCATAATGATTCTACATGAAATCATGTTGATAAACTTTTTACGTGATGCAATAATGGTTTTACTGGATTTCATAATGATAATACATGAATTCATAATGATTTTTATGTAGCTGCCACCATGAAATATGAAATCATGTAAAATGAAATCAACTATGCATCACAATGATTTTACCATGCAAAATTTTTCTGTGTGTAGAGATAACTTGATATTTTAAATTAAATCTAATCAATCGAAGTGACTCGGCACTTGGTCGCACTATGACCTGAAGTCATAAAACTACAACACTGACCTAGCGGACGTAGCTGTGTATTGTGGCTTTGAGTTTAACAGCTGTTTCCTTTATATATTTTTTCAGTTTATGACTATATATTTAATGCATTTTTATTACTATACAGACAAATTTTATTTATTTTCAACGCATAACATGAGAATCTTTCAAACTATTGAATAATCTGTAACTAGTTATAGCTTGAATGGAAGTTGTTTGCTGATATATGCACAATATCGCAATGTGTATAATAACGTGCAAATTAAAATATCAAAACGAACTCCACACAAAAGACCGGAAGAAAGAAATGAAGTATCTTAGCTGTAGTGTGTTAAAGTTAAACATAGCTTAAAACGCTTAAAGCCATTTTAAGTAAAGTGTTATAAAAACATAATAATCGTATTTTCAAAATACTTCATTGACTCAATTAATTATAGAAATATAAACAAGAAGAGAAACAATTTCATAGCAAAATGCTGAATATTCGAAGCAATATCATATATAAAGTTATTGAACCCAACGACCTTGTAACTGGGCAACAGGTTTAGAGGGCAATTTGCTGTTTTAAGGTATAGGCAAGCCTGATTTCTATTTTTATCAACAAGCTTGCTTTGACATCAACGTGTCGTATCATAGTGTCATCCGATATTATGCCAATATTAATAGTAGTTGAGTAGTAGGACACTAAGAATTCTCAAAATATTCAAAATTATTAAACCTGTATATCAACTTAGAATCAAAGTTGATTTTACTGAAGCCTTTGCTTATATCAAAAATAAAGTATTTCTTCTACTGTATGTCGAGATTTATTTTAATTTCTTCCGCAACTATTTTTGCCATATATTATAGTATCCGGTAACAGGTTCGTTTCTCCTTGCTTGACGTAGATATCAAGTATGTAGTTGTATTGTTAATGTATTTACGAATTCTATACTGTCCCAACAAACTATATGTGTATAAATGAGAAAATTAATTAATCATTTTTAAAGGAATGATTTTTAAAAAGTTTTCTCAATTCAGCCGTAAAAACTTTGACGTGACAATGTTTCATTATACTTGTTGGAGTCACTATGCCAATCCTTATCATAACCTTTGAAAAAATTCAAGAAGTCTAGTTGTCTCCTTGTCCCAATCCCAGTCCTAATTCTTGTTCAAATCCTTGTCTAGGCGCTTTTCCTAATCCTGCTTCAAATCCAAATTCTCATTCTTGTCCAAATATTTGTCTTAGTCCTTATTCTTATTCTTGTTCAAATCCTTGCGCCAAACCTTTATCTAATCCTTGCTCAGTCTCTTCCCTTTTTTCCAGGCCTCATCACCAACCTCTACTGTGGAGCACCAACATTTACTTTAATGCTATGCATTTAAAACATGGAGAAATTAATATTTTTATAATAATAATACAAAATAGAAAAAATTTATAGTTATAAGATTTTCATTTTAATAATATTTATAAATAAATTAACAAATTTGACCAAGAATTAATGTGAAAAGTAATTTAAAATTATTTTTTACTTTGTAGTGGTTTTGAAGTTGTTTTTTTTTTTTTTTTTTTGTTAAAAAGTTTTTATTTCTTCCTTTTTAGAGATTATGATAACAATTTTCCCATTTTTGTAACGAATTTTCGTACCCTAGTGTCAACATTAACTGAAAAACAGTATTTTTCTTATATTACCACGCCCTTTTTTCCAGTAATGCCCACTTTCTTGACCGTAAATTTTCATAATTATGCCTACCCCTGTACCTAATTTCAGTATCGTAGTTTTAATATTATTCGAGTTATGGCATTTTTCTAATATTGCGATGTCTTTGTCAAACAATGCCCACTTTTTTGACCGTAATTTGTAATAATTGTTCCAACCCTTGTACCAATTTCCAGAACACTAGTGCCAATATTAACTAAGATACAGTATTTTTCTTATATTGCCACGCCCTTTTTTCAAAAAACGCCCACTTTCTTTACAGTAAATTTTTATAACTATGCCTACCCCTGTACCTAATTTCAGTACCCTAGTGTCAATATTATTCGAGTTACAGCGTTTTTATTATGTTGCCACGCCATATATATTTATCGAATTACGCCCACTTTTTTGACCATGATTTGTTATCATTGTTCCTAACCCTGTACCAATTTCCAGTACCCTATTGTCAAAATTAACTGAGATACAGTATTTTTCTTCTATTGCCACGCCCTTTTGTCTAACAACGCCCACTTTCTTCACAGTAAATTTTTATAATTATACTAACGCCTGTACCTAATTTCAGTACCCTAGTAAGAATATTTTTCGAGTTACAGCATTTTTATTATATTGCCACGCCCTTTATCGACTAACGTCTACTTTTTTAAACATAACTTTTTATAATTGTGCCAACCCCTGTACTAAATTTCAATACTCTAGTGTTAATGTTATTCGATATACAAAGTGTTTCTTATATTGGCACGCCCCTGTGTCGAATACCGCCCACTTTTTAGACGGGCACCTCCGCGTCTGATATCTCTATCTGTTGACAAAAAATTGTGGCAATCGGGCAAGTACTTTAGGAGTTTTCGATGTACATACATTAAAAAAAAACCAACCAACTTGAGAACCTCCTCCTTTTTGAAGTCGGTTAAAAAAAATGAGCGTGGTCATCTTATAGTTACGCTCACTTTTCAAAGGATAAGAGTGGAGTGAAGCAAAGCGCACCAGGTATAACCTGAATTGAGCTGAAATTTTTGCAGTCGATTTGTTTCGAGGACGAAATGGTTTGAGGAAAAAGGTGTCGCCGCACTTCTTTTACCGCCCTCAAATTCAGAAAAATGCTTTATTTCAGACGGTTTTGGTTGCATTAAAATTAAATTTAGTAATTTATTTTGTATTTTTTGTGTGTTTTGTTTGAGGCCCCAGAAGAGTGGCAGAAGGAGCGTAGGTGTGTTTAGGAGTTTCATTTCTGTACTGTAAATACGCTTTACTGTGATTTTATTTATAGCATTTTTCAACAAAATAAAATCTTTTTTCAATTAAATGAAAACGTTTACCAATTGAATGAAACTTTTTTCAAAAACAATGAAACCATTTTTTAATTGAATGAAACTTTTTTCAAAACCAATGAAACCATTTTTCAATTGAATGAAACTTTTTTTCTTTCAATTTAATCTTTTTTTAATTTTATTGAAACTTTTTTTGGATTATATTAAACTTAAACAAATATTTTACAAAGGATAATTTTTATTAAGAAAGAAAATAACTTAACATAATGAAGACTTTGACGTTCTATAGCTTGTGGAATTTTCAGAATCATGTCCATTATGTAGTTGGTGCAGTCGTTCCATGAACTTTGTTGTAGGTTTGTGTTAATAACGTCAACGATGCTGTGCTCTGTATGTAAGTCAGATAATATTGCACGAGCATGCCATTTTAATTTAGAAAACACTTTTTCTATGGGGTTTTACATAGGTGAGTATGGCGTCAAAAACTTCAAAAACATGCGCTTTGTAACACTATGCCTTCCGTCTCTCTTGACTTATATATCCGAGCATTGTCCATAATGAAGAAAGAATTAAACAGACGTTCATCGCTAATGACTTTTTCAGCAAGCTCTCTCAGGAATTCTTGGACACGATACACATTAACTAGCACTGGTGGTGGACTAACTGAATATGTCGAACATTTTTCGATTACTTAAGCTAGTTGCTGTTTTCACTATAGCTATTCACTTCTGATGATTACACTAATACTGAAGACTGGCGTGCACGCAACAAGTTTGCGCAAATATCAAAATTTTTTTAAATTTTTTGATCCTAAGGGGGGATCTAACCCCTAAAACCCCCGTGTCTACGGGCCAGCCTTAAAGCACATTAAAAAACAACAGCGTTTAAAAATGAGTCCAAGAGTATTCTCACTAACAACCGAAATACATACTATGTTGCCCTAAGAGCGAATTTATACACTGAGAAAATTAAGTTGTTAAACGCATATTTTAAAAACTAAAATGAAAAAAAACATTAATCATGAAAATGAATATGAAAACTGAATGTTTCAAAAACAACAAGATTTTAGTATGATGATTTTTGTGAGGAGAATTTAGCTATCATACAGTTTGGAATTGAAATACCCAGTTATATTTTTCACTTTTATACACAAGCTCAAACACTTTGGGGGATATAAATAAGATTTGTGAAGTTTTCAATGAAGTAATTTATATTTAAATTTTTGTTTAAATTTTTGAAAGTCTTAATTATATTTTAAAAAATTAGTTTAGAAAAAAAAATTATATAGTTGTACGTAAGTAAGTTTTTGCGACTTTTCAACAAAGTTTTTTTTTTGTAAAATATTAAAGCAGTTCAAAACAGAAACAAGTTTATATAATACATAGATTTTGCTCAATTACAATTTGTCTTTTAAGTTTAACGGTGTAGAGTTCGGCCTCGCTCAGCCTAGATAGCTCACGGTAAGCTCACTTTTTAAAAAGTTGCAACAGTCGAATACGGTATCACACATGTTTATTACAAAAATATTGCCATCAAAAATAATTTTTAGGAAAGGAAATTCTTGAAAAATAGAGAGCAATGCAATGTTTTTTTTACGTTCCAAAAACTGAGTCAAAGAATTTCGTTAAGAAGAAACCTGGCTCTCAACCCGCATAAAAGGTTATTTTAGTCGAAACCGTGGGATTTTGGGTTGTGGCTGTATTGCAGAAAATGAGCGATATGTACCTAGTTTTATATTAGTTGCAGTGAGCGAGGTTGTACTGTTTTTCTAAAGAGAGGCACCGTTATTTTCAGCTGTCCAACCCAAGAACATATCAGCTTATTTTTTGGTCAGGTCATACCGAATTTGTCATCATCGCGAACAAGTACTAAATAACACATAAGTTAAAATGAGCAGTTGAGATTTTAGTTCCGGAAGCTCCAATTTATGGCAACTAAGCCAAGAAATTACTAGACCTAGTGAAGAAACTGCGAGTAAACCGAGTCAGTAGTCTTCGCAGCAGCAAAACCAAGATTCACTGGAGCAGAGTCAAGCCTCCTCATATCGCAAGGGAAGAGGCCGGAGCACCCGAAGAAGAGTGGGAAAGTATTCAAAAGTAACATCAGACATAAAAGTTCTTTTAATAAAATTGTATGAAGAGGGAAAGAGGATCAACGAAGCTGCTCAAGTAACATCGATAAATATGAATACGGCGAAAACAATTATATCACGTTATAAAAATATAATAACTACGCAGAGCGCGAACGCGGTGGAAATCGTACTAAAAAAGTATCTGCCGAAGTACTTGAGTACATTGAAACGACCGTAGAAAGAAATCCTGGAATCACTTTAAAAAATATAAAAAGAAATCTACTTAGAGAGAAAAGTGAAAATCTATCCATATCTTCGATTTTCCGAGCATTGAAAGAGCTTAAAATAACATTGAAATTGGCTTCAGTTGAAGTAGATCGAATGAATTGCCCACGAACTCTAGAGCTTCGACAACAATATGCTCGCGAGTTTACACAGTGGGCTCCGGAGTGAAGAGAAAAGTTAATTTTTATCGATGAGTACGGATTTAACCTCCATCTGCGGAGATCACATGCACGCTCCAGAGTGGGTACAAGAGCCCTTGTTATTGTGTCCACCATAAAAGGAAGGAATGTGACATTAGTTGCAGCAATAAACAACTAATGGACATGATTCTGCAAATTCCGCGAGCTATAGAACGTCAAAATCTTCATTAAGTTATTAAGTTATTTTTTTTAATAAAAATATTATTTTTTAAAATATTTGTTTAAGTTTAATATAATTCAAAAAAGTTTCAATAAAATTAAAAAAGTTTAAATTGAAAGAAAAATGTTTCATTTAATTGAAAAATGGTTTCATTGGTTTTAAAAAAAGTTTCATTCAATTAAAAAATGGTTTCATTGGTTTTGAAAAAAGTTTCATTCCATTGGTAAAAGGTCTCATCGATTTTGAAAAAGGTTTTATTCAATTGGTAAAAGGTTTCATTCAATTGAAAAAAGGTTTTATTTAATTGAAAAATGCTATATATTATTAATAATGAGCTGGCTCAAGGTTCGATTTAGTAATTATTACAAACTCTTTATCAGTTATTACCAGAGCTAGGATTTCGATCATATGTCATCTTTTTTCTACTACTTCTAAGACATTTGCTTGTTATTTAGAACGTCCATATATGTTTCCTAAATTACAAATATGAAAAGTTTTAGGTAATTTTTTTCGTCATTTTTTATCGATTTTAGTTATCAGGTCATTACTAGATTTAGGGCATTTTTTGGTAATAGTTGTAGAGCGATTTTAAAGTTATTTTATTGTCATTTTTGTACATTTTTAATTTTTATATAATTTTTTTGGTTTTCTAATTCATTTAAGTGTAATTTTAAAATAGTATTTTTTCTTTTTTTTTTTGTACAAAAAAATGTAAAAATGCACAATTTTTAAACATATTTTTTAACAATAGAGTCCCTTCAATCAAAAAATTTACCACTCGAAAAAAGAGTAGCTCTATGATAAAAACCTTGTAATATACTGTAACGCTATGTATAAAAATTATACGTATAAAAAAAAATTTAGAGTGTAGTAATGTTTTGTTTATAAATCTTTATTTATTTTATATGTAATTGTTTTCCTGTTAAGGTAGTTTTTGTCAGTATTTAGGTCATTTTCTGAAGTCTTTGGATCAATTTTATCATTTTTTTAGGTCATTTTTTGAAGTTTTTTAGGTCATCAAAATCGGAGCCCTGGTTATTACTAAAGCTAAAATAGTGCAGTTTTATATATGTATATTAAAGCAATATTTAGCAAAGCCAACCAAAACAATTCAAATAAATAACTGCTTTGACTTAACCTATACGAACGAGTTTAAAGCTACGAATGAACTTGGTTGCAAATATCAATTGGCAGTTATTTTTCACAAAATATGTATTAAAAATTCATTAATAGTCAATAAATATTGTTAGACAAGCGCCAACTTAATACATTCAGTTAAAGAAACCAAATTTTTTTCAGTGTACCGTTGTACTAATCAAACTACGCAAAAATTATTGTTCAACCTTTTTTGCTCTTCTTCATATACAAATCAATTTGTTGATATGAAAAATCTTCTAAATTATATGTAATGTAGGACTCTTCCATTCATTCTCATTCCTTATCATCGACTTTACGTCCTCAATTAACTTTTAATTGGTTCTTCCTTCAAGATTGCCACATTTATATTAAGAAACAAAAGAACAACTTATATCTAATTTCTATATATCAAGACAGGGTCTTTCAAATAACAGTTTTGCTAATGTGCAATTTTAGCAAATTATTCCAACTAATTAAGATACACGAACTTTTACTGTTGCTTGTGTCAATTCTTCAACAACACACAGCTGTTAAATAATTAGCTCAACGCATTGGCTTAAATCAATCACTACATCGATTATATCAACATCATTCTCACAAGCTATGATGCGTAATTTCCGCACATTCAAATTTCACGATCAAGGTGAAGCAGAAATACAAAATCAAAGACCACAATAATAAAAACAATTTTGTTCGAAACACTTCCGACATATACAAAAATACATATTAATAAAAAAAAAAAATTTGTTTTCATCAACTTTAAAACTGTTAAAATATATTAATTATTCTCTTAAGATTTCATATTTAACTTAACTTAAATGCTATTAAGAGATATTAATTATACTTTCAAATTTCAAATAAAGGCAGGTTCCATAGTTAACTCGGTGATTATTCGGGTTTAAGAATTCAATACATACATCTCAGAACGAAAGACTATTTCAAACTTTGTACTAATCAGCAACTATTACTTATACATTTACAACCAATTTACACAAGTTAGATATTAGGGCTATTCCCAGTTACGGGCAAATAGCTTTGCAAATGTATGCCCTACCAAATATTTGCCATCAACTGTGAGCACACTTTTTAGAACACTGTTGTAAACAAAACTCACAGCTGTTTTGGAGGAAAAAAAAACAACACGAACAGTATTTGTGGTGTTTTTCATTATTATTTATCAAAGTGTATTATTTATCAAAGTGAGTTCCATATCAGAGTCTGTTAATTTTGTTTTATTAGCGGCGTTTGGTTAAAATGTGACAGCTGATTGATTGGCAAATAAGTTTTGCCCATGCTCGACTGTATGCAATGCGATTTTAGTGTTGCAAATTTGACACAGTCGGGCAAATGCAAATCTGTACATTTTGTTGTTGTGTTGAAAATATTTGCCATCATATTTTGCAAATGCCACGATGCCACGCTATTTGCCCGTAATCGGGAATAGCCCTATTGTATTGTAGTGGCGGACGTGGCATATTGGCTATGTGCGTGACCAGTAAGCCAAGGGAGCCCAGGTTCAATCCCATCTTACATAGAATGTTTTTTTTTATTGACAAATAATTGGTTTTCATATTTGGATATTGATTTGAATAATACCATATTAGAAAAAAAATTGTTTGACTGTAATGTCAGTATAATGGTGGTATGTTTAAGATATGGAAGTTCAGAGGACATATTGTTCCTAAAGGTGGTAGTTTGGCGAAGAATCAAAAAATTTGTAAATTTAAGTAATAGATGCATTGATAAATTCAAGCATACGGTAAAATCTCTAGAGCGAGAGCAACTTCAACCCAACTAACAATTAACCTTCCAACAGGTTCTATTTTAAAAATTCTTAAAGATTTCTACCTCGATATAACTTCTAAGAAACATGTAAATACTTCGAAAGTACTGGTGAGGGCAAGTTTAAAATTTTAGTGAGTTAGCTTCCAATGAGAGCTTCGCTACAAGTTTATCCGAAGCACCTTAACGAGGAACCTATCTCTCAACTTGCGATCGGAAATATTAGCCCACCTCTATAGTACTTCCAAATAATTTGCAAGAAAGAATATAATACTAAAAAAATATATATATTAGATAAGCCTCGTGGAATCGCATTAGATTGAAGAGTGACAAGGTCTGAGTTCAAATCCCAGTGATTTTAGACTAAAACAGTTTTGACTAAAATACGTTCCTTGTTTCTCTTAGTCATTCTATACATGGAAATATTCGTCCTTATTCTTGAACCCGCGCTCGCTCTCAAAACGACGTCGAAAGAAAATTGTTAAATTCTTGAAACTTTCAATTTCGACGTTGAGATCTGCAGTGATTGTTCATATCAATTATTGGGCAAACGTCTTCAAATAAATATTTAAATTTTTGATCGTCGAAATGATCTTCGACGACAATTCATTGGTGAAAGTGAGCTCTCGACGACGATATTTAACCGACGCGTATTCAAGAATAAGGGTGATTAATTTCCAAAAATTTTTTAAACTTTTGAGAGCGACTCTGTGTTCTTTGCGAGAGCCGATTCTCGTGAAGGCACTTCTAAGAGATATTATTTTGAAGCTTTGTGAGCATCCAAAAAATTTCTTAATTGCTTATGAGAGCGAGGCTGTTTATGCAAGAGCAAAGTTTAGGTACTTCGTACAGGCTTAAACGATAAATAATTTTTAAGCTCAGTAAGCTTTCAAGTATTTTCCATATTAATTGTAAGAGTAAAACTGTTCATGTGAGAGCATAAACCTGGTTAAGGTACTTCGTAAGGGCAGTAGCAAAGCAAGTCATCGAAGTTTAGTTAGCTTACACCAATTTTATTTGTGAAAAAAAGCAGTTTCTTGTTTGTTTTATACGAGATCTTACCTTCTAAAGTGTTGCAACCGAGCTGCGAAAAGGGGAAATATACCTCGCAATAAGTTTATTTTAAGTTCAATTGTTAGTTGAAAAGTGTGAAAACAAACTTTTTGAGCGTGTTTTTCTCAAAACAGTTTTTTTTTTGGCCTAGCTTTAAAGAGTTTTTGAAAACCACTAGTCCGATTGTGCGAAAATTAAATACCTTTTTCTTTATTTATTTGTCTCTTATTCGAACCGTAATAAAAAAAAACAGTTGCGTTGTTGGTTGGACACACGAGAGATAACACAGAATTAATAACACAGTGTGACCGCTAAAAAGTCAGAAGTGCCATTTTTAAAAATTCTCATAGAGGGATATGTTTCTAGTCCATCGCACCTGGTCTGACCTCTCAATGTCGTCACAATTTTTAATAATTGCTATTGTAAATTTTTGTATTAGAATTTTGTTGCGCCAACTTCTGATGATTGATGTTCTACACACATTTGCCATCAAAGAAATGGAAAACAAAATCCACTTATACTAAATATACTTTAATGTAGAATATGATTGGGTAAAAGGAAATTCGAAAAACCAAATGGAGCGTGTAGCGAAGCCAATTATTATAATTTTTGAAAATTTGTGAAAATTTAAATAATGTGCCATAGAAAACGCATTTGTCATCGAACTTGTGGTCAATTGTTAATTTTTCCTTCGCGCTACGCAACAAAAAAAAAACAATAACATGTACGAAGAACAACACAAACGCATTTACATCAATAAAATAAAGCACCTACTTAACGATGCTGATGACAACGTGCTAAATATGTAGGATATGATGATGTAAGGAAATTCTTTGGGCACAAGTCATAATCAAACTGTAAATAAGATACAAAATATGTTTCTTTTCAGCATTTACAAGTTTTGATCATGTATTGTAATATGTTCACAATTTTTGCTATAATTCCGTATATGAAATATATAAAACACTGATAATATATTATTTACCATACTTTTTAAGATCAACGAAACTGCATGTATTATGAACGAATTACTTTTAAAAGCGATTACAATTTATAAGCGTTGATCATAAATTGGTATCAAGTGCTTATAACGAAGAGCACAAAGAAAACAACACAGAATCTTTGTGACAAAATGAAGCAGTACAGAAAAGAAGAATTGTGGAAAATTTCGGCTACAGCCTGGTGTAAACAAATAAATAAAGTTAATAATAAAGTGAATTATAGTGAATATATAAAGGTTATAGTTTATAAGATATTGTTTTTATATGTATGAAGCAGTACAGAAAAGGGAAAATTTTAAAAATTCCGGCTACTTCCTGGCTTAAGTGTGAACAAATAAATAGTGTTAATAATAAAGTATATCATAGTGAATATATTAAGAGTATTGATTATGAAAAAATTTGTATTATATGTATTCAAATAAATAGCTTTCGTGATAAAAAAACAGAAACTTTTTTCTAAAGAGGTTCATAGTATTAAATTCAATATCAATTGCACATGATCAATGAATAATTTAATCATAATTTATGTGCAAGTTATCTTCATTTTACATCATTTGCGCATGATCCAATACTTAAGCATCACATCTAACGCCAGTTGCTCGCTCATACATTATGAACACTTTGGTAATATATCTTACACAAGTTGCTCATGTACAATGGTTTTGTCATGCTGCGCATTTATGAACACAAATGCTTTTTTTATGATCAGTTGCTCATAGTCGATAAGTGTAGGATAGCCAATATACAATCCTTTAGAGAGATTTTTTATGTTGCAATATAGCTTCAGTTAATACATAATATTGAATGAACCACTTTGCGTAACAAAGGATTTTGTATTGGTGGGTAGTGTGTAAAACTACCAATCAAAGAGGCATGAATTGGATATTCATGGAGTATAAAGAAATATTTCTTATAAAATTTTTTATTGTAATAGATGCAAGTAAACAATTCTACCTCAATTCTAAGAAAACGGTATCGGAAAAAAGTGTCGTTTTTGAAATTTCACAAAATATCAATATCAAAATATTAGAACATCACAAAACAATTCGTAAAAAGCTTCGCTGCGAGCACAAAAAGAAGGTTTTTTCATTGTGCTCAATCACCTCCCCCCTTAAGTGATCAATCAGAGATCTTTTGTTTTATAACTATAAATACTTTTATTCAAAATTTGAAATACAAATTTCTATGTTTCTTAAAGCATTTTTTTTTAAAGTAAAAACTAAACAAACATAAATTAAAGCTGACAAAATCACGCTTTGACATGATTTATGAGCAGTGGAGAATAAGTTATACATGGTTGAATTCTATACTCAGTTGCTTAGTTGCTCTGCAACAGGTTCATTACACATCGTTATGCAAATGCTATACAAGCACGTGTGCATACAATTTTGCTATATACGAGGGTGATCTGAAAAGTTTCCGAGCTAAACCCATGCAAGGCGGCTACTAGTTTCGGTAGTACTAGTATTTATTATGTTATTTATTATGTTGATTTTATATGATTTAAATATTAATTCTAAATGTTTGATAGTTTAAATCATACTTGATTTTAAATACATTAAATTGAAAAATTACCATTATCGGGAGACTTGAACCTTGGCCACGTGAGTGTAAGTGCATCAGCTTATCCATTATACCATCGCAGTTGTTAACTAATCGTCGCTTAATTTGATTCATTAAGAATAAACGTACGAGCGCAGAGTAAGAAAATTAATGCGTTCGCTATTTAAGTAATTTTAAACCATTTTTTCAAGAAATTTAAGAAAGCTTGCTTAAAATATATAACTTGTGGAGTAAAAAAAAAGAGAAACTTACAAGTATTTTTATAAAATATCCAGGTATTGTAACTAACATTTCTTAAGATTTAAGGAATCATGCTGCAGAATGTTTCAAGCGGACTTGATATCAATATAGTTTTTCTTCAAACTATTTCTTCTTTTAAACAATTTTTCTATTTTTTTTTAATTTACAATTAGCACAGTTGCTGACAGTAACCATATAGACTAAATAACAAAGTTTAAGTCTTATACGACCAAAACACCTGAAATAAAATATTTTCATTGATTTGTGGGCGGTAAAATTGAGCGCGAACACCAATTTTGATCAAAGTTGCCAACAGTAACCATACAAACTAAATTGCAAAATTTGAGTCTTATACGACGCAAACCGACTTAAATATATCATTCTATTGATTTGGGGCGGTTAAAAGGAGCTGTGGTAAATTTTACTAAACCATTTCGTACCAAAATTTCAGGTCAATTCGTTTCGCCTATTTTGCATCATTTCGAATGCAAGTGCATTTTTGAACAACTTTTGAAGCGAAGCTTTTTATGCCTCGTTTTGTAATTTGCTTGAGTGAAATCTCGAAAACAACACTTTTTCATACACCTTTTTCTTAGAATTGTTGTGGTTTTTTTACTTGAGTCTATGACAACAAGGGCGTAATCCGCCCACCTGAATGGCGTAATTTTAAGAACACGTCAAACGTCAAAAAGAAAATACGAGAAGAAAAGTAATAAAGGGAACTTACAAATATCATTAATTATATGTACCATTTCTTAATTGTAAGAAAATCATTAGAGAGGGGGAAAAAGTGGCGTAGGAGTTAAGAAGAAGTGGCATTGGAGTTAAAAAGGGCATTTCGGAGTCGAGATCTGCTCAGGTGAAAATCGAATTCGCTAATCAAATTGTTGGTTTCACGAAACATCCTGGTTACAGGTTCACTGCATCCATAGTCGGTGCGGTGAAAGTTGAGGTGGAAGAGAGGAAAAGACCTAAGATTACGTGGGTTGCTATTAAAGGATATTAATTGGAGTAGTGCTAGGCAGTTTATGGTTCCACATACAAGTTGGTGAATGCAGAGTACATCGGCAACTTCTCTTCGTTTGGCAAGAGTTTGCATGTCAATCAATTTCAGGCGGTCTGCATAAAGAGATAAGTTGAAATTGTCGGAATGCGAAGACCGCGATGTGCGAACCGAATGAATCTTCGTTGAACGGCTTCGATTCGGACAGAATGGGTGTTGTAGATAGGAGACCAAACCTAGCTGGCATATCCAAGGATGGGTCTAACAAAGGTAAAGTAGAGAGATTTAGTCACGTAAGGATTGGAGAACTCTCTGGACCAGTGTTTAACGAAACATAGTGCAGAGTTGGATCTACTAATGATATTATTAATATGAGACCTAAAATTAAGTTCCTTGTCACATATTACGCCTAAGTCCCGTAAATTGCTTACAAGAGGAACTGGCTTGCCGAAAAAGTAATAAGATCTCGGGGGAAGCTGGAGACGCTTTCGTGAATATGTAATTGCTTGACATTTACTGATATTGAGCTCAAGAAGATTTTTTTTGACACCAAGTGGAAAAACTAACCAGATCATCTTAAAGATTGCAAGAATCGGCGTTTGTTTGTAGATACACATTTGTGTATCTCTCACATACACAGAGGGATTGGAATCTTTGATGATTCCATCTACATCAGAGATTGTTAAGACGAACAATAAAGGACCAATGTGACTACCTTGTGGGATACCAGAGGTAGCTGTACAAGACTCTGAATTGGAAAATCTAAAAATGGCATTGTAAGTACGTTCTTCGAGACATGATTTAATCTATGATATAAACAGTGATGGAAAACCAAAGGCTTTAAGCTTAGGAAGAATGATAGTGCGTGAGATTTTGTCAAACGCTTTACTAAAGTCGGTATAAACTATATCAACTTCGTACCCGCTTACCAATGAGCATAAAGCGTTTGAAACAAATTCTGTAAGATTATTGGTAGTCGATCTTCCCTTGAGGAAGCCGTGTTGACTAGGAGGAAAAATAGATTTGCAGTGGAAAAAGAGAATGTCATAGATAATACTTTCAAAAATTTTGGGAGTACATGAAAGTTTTGCAATAGGTCTGTAATTGGAAATAACATTTCTAGGTCCTTCTTTATGCAGAGGTTTTATGTACGAGCTCTTTCATAACTTAGGCAAAACTGATTTAGAAATAGAAAGTTGAAAAAGATATTTTGATATTTTAGATATTAAAAACCAATAATTTCATTAATAAATTTACATAATAATAATTGAAAACATTTACAAAAATAATTCAAACTTAATGTAAAATAAAAATGTAAGGTAATTAAATTTACTAGTGGATTTTTTTTTGTAGTTAACATTATGGTATTTAAAATTTTTTAATATAAGTTTTTTCTAAATGACCTTGTTATTTATTATGTTGATTTTATGTGATTTAAATACAAATTCTAAATGTTTGATAGTTTAAATCATAAAGTAAAGCAAAAATACCACAACAAATGTGAGCATGTGAAATGGGAGAAAAACTGAGAAATTGACACTTCAAATCTCATCGCTTCTGTGGTGCAGTGCGCTATTGCGCGCTTGCACGGGCATCACAAAGATTTCTGATGAAGCCTTTAGCATGGCCGAAATTGCAATAAAATCAGCTAGTGATTTTTTCCTTTTCATATTGAAAAAACTTTGCTTTTGTTGTTGTTGTTGTTGTTTCTTTGGAAAGATTCGTTAGAACAATTAATTGTTCTAACTTTGACCTTAAGCTCAATAAACGATTTTAAACTATCAAACAACTAGAATTTGTATTTAAAATCAAATATAATTTAAACTATTAAGCATTAAGAATTTGTATTTAAATCATATAAAACCAACATAATTTTTTAATATAAAAATTTGTTTGTTAAAAAACCATTAAATTATTAAACTTATGAAACAGCGAAAAAGCTTCGCTTCTCTCGTGTGTCCAACGACGCATCTGTTTTTTTTATTTTGAGTTCAGATATAGAAATTATTGTATTTTTTTACTGCGCAAACATAGCGCAGCTTTTTTTTTTTATCAAATCTTAAGAAATTATAAATATTTTGAGAAAACAATAACAATTTCGCTTGCCATCACTCACGTCACAACTACATGTCTACATACATACTCAAAATACACACATTTTTAAGCTAATTGAAGAAAAACAAATAAAAATATTTAAACATACTTTTTAACAAAACAAAACAAACACGATTTTTCCAAAATACCTGAGCAAGTAGGCTTCATTTAATTTTATTTTAAACATTTACTTTAAATATATTAGCAAACAACTGAAAAAAGTTAATACAAAAAATTCACTCTTATCACAGCTACCACAAAAAAACCTCAACTTTCAAAGCGCATTGCGGTTAAACGGTACGATGTTTTGCAACAATTGTTTAACTTAGTGAGGCAGAACTTTATTGCCTTTAATCAGGTATTTGGGGTTAGTGTGTACCTTAGAACTAATTTTTTTGAATTAATCTACAATTTCGCTCCCAAATACTTTACTGTGCGTCCGTAAAAAATGGGTTAACAGGAAGGTGGCAGCACTGGTCAAGAAAAGCTAGGGAATTTGGATGCGCATCTTTTGACTGGTATTCAACAAAATGTCTGTCATTTTGGATACGCAGTTGTTGTTTGACAATGGTTTGAGTGAGTCGATGCAGTGTTGTGCAGCGATGAAGTGTTTTTGTAAAGATGGGGAAAAAGTCGAGTATCGAGCTATCATAAAATATTTTTTTTAAGTCAACATGCTTAAGCAAATCAAAAATGCGTTGGAAACTATTTTCGGGGACTCTGCACCATTACAGCTAGCTAGTTATAATAAATACACGTGGTCGTACCAGCCTTGGAGACGATAACATCGCTAAAGGTCATCAAATGCCAGTAATAATACGTCCAAAGAACGTGTTTGTCGCATACTGAATCAAGATTAAGACGTGTCATGATTCAAAAACGTGTTTGAATGAACATTTCCAACTCTCTGTTGGCACAGTTTATTCGCAATTAATTGGAGTCTTGGCTCCGATTAATTACTGTAGATTTAACAAACTTTTAAATGTTTATGTAAAACGAAACGAAGGCTGAGTGTCGTGATAGAAACGAGCAATAATATTTTTTGATACATATAATCTTTCATACATAAACATGCAGTAAGATACACCATTTTACGCCCTAAATGAAAATACAGTCAAAACAGTGAACTCGGATAAGGCGCCAAAAAGAGAAAAACTATTACAGCAGCATACTTCGTATCATTACTTGACAGGCTGGAGGCAGAAATTGCAAAAAAACATATGCAGAAAAAAGATTCTGTTTCACCAAGACAATGCGTCGTGTCACAGCTCAGCGGCAGAAATCCATGAATTACGGTTTAAACTGCTTGACAACCCTAATTTCCTTACTCCCTAGTTCTAGAACTAAACGACTTCTTTTTGTTGCCTAACCCAGTGCACGGACTTGAAAAAAATTTTAGTGGTGGAATGGACTCAAAAAATGTGGTAGATTGAAGTAAAATGTGGCAGATTTGATATTTCATATGAGAACTATACACAGAGCTGTGAAAATATATAACCTGTGGTAACATGTTGTAACTTCACTGACGAAGCGAAGTTTTCGACGTGGCAGTATGTTGTAACATTTTCGTTCGACAGGCGATTTGGTATGTTTCGAAGTTATGTTCGAACATTTAACAACTGGATGCAAGTTTTTTTTCTGATACTTGGCATGTTAATAACGTGAATCTATATATAAAAATAAATATTATTAAAGCGCATATACTTAATTTTTTTCTCTAATTTCAAAAACTGAAAACAAGTGGCGCGTGGGCGAGACAGATATATATTGTTGGAAAAGGATGAAAACATGCATCATGCCAATTTTTACATCTACGCAGCGTTACTATTTTATCTCTGTGTTCTTCTTGGCTGCGGAAGAAAGAGCTTAAGCTTGTTTTTATTTGATAGAAACTTAACGACGAACGAATTGAGAGAAACGTCGAAAACAATGCACTGAAAATGCTGTCCGTCGCGCATTTTTTTTTGTCCAATTCGTATTATATGCATATACACTCACACTTCTTGAATTTTAGCTTTAGCACTATTTCAACTGCTCTAGTTTCTGGAGTAAAAATTGGACAATACAATGAAGTATCATGCGGGCTTAAGAAAAAATTTAATTTAAACTAAAAATGATAAATTAGTAATAATCAACAATTAACTTTGTTTAACAAAAAAAGGGAACTTAGTTTGAACAAACAATTCTAAGGTTACCATACACACACATATGTATATACTCTAATAAAAGCCAATACTTTTATTATTTTACTAACTTAAAATCATTTATAGACACTTCTGTAGGAAATAAATAATAAATAAAACGTTGCTAAATGAATACATATTGGCTTTTATATTTACTTTGCTTCTAGATCACTGTACCAAATCAAAGTGATATTTTATCGCTAATATCGCCTGTCGCAAGTGTTACAAGATACCGACTTTCGATAATTTCGACAACTTCGAAACTTTGCCATGTTGCCACTGGTTCCCGAGAGAGAGCGTGGGTTCGAACCCCACATCTGACAACTGTATATTAATATTTTAAGCTGCATGAATTATATTCCAGATGCCGCAGATATAGATTAAACTCCCTCGGGTGGTGATTCTCCTTGATTAGGCGACTAAAAATATGCAAGGATGAGGTTCACCCCTCTCCCTTTGGGAGCTAGAGAGGAAAAACTTGAAAATATGTGTCATTTCATTTTACTCCATATTTAATGTATCTCTTAGCCGATTTCCAAAGTTTATATTTTGTTGAGAAGAAAATCAAATTTACGTTAAGTTGTTTCTAAAAAATAAAGTCACAATTAAGAAAGTTATGAGCAACTAAATTCTAAAAAAGTTTTAATTCAACATTGATAATAAATATCTCGATTATTAAATAAATCTTTTGATAACTTTTATGATTTAATTTTTTTTATGATAAAGTTTTCTAATGGCTTGGTTTTTTATCTTGCAATAGTACTTGAGTACTCAATGCAAACATAACTCTTTTTTCATTTTAAATTACCACACGTAAAACAGTTAGCTTTTAGTGTGGTATGATTAGAAAACGGTTTTTGTATCATTGGTTTGCAGGTAATTTAGTCTCTTTTTCAAGGTGCTATTGACTTTGAAGATCGATTAAGAGATAAATTTAATATGGAGTAAGACGTCATGACACATTTTCTCAAGTTTTTCCTCTCTAGCTCCCAAAGGGGGGAGTGGTGAACCTCATCCTTGCATATTTTTACTCGACTAATCAAGGAAAATCACCACCCGAGGGAGTTAAATCTATATCTGCGGCACCTTGTATATAACTCATGCAGCTTTAAATATAAAAATACAGGTGTCCATATTTATTTTCACATCACTGTATATTTATTAATAAAAAAAATGTACATAACGCAGATTACAATAACAAAAATAGTATATACATACATAATATAAAAAACAAAAATAGATTAAAAACGAACAAACTTTCAGTCAACAAAACAAAAACAATAAAAAACAATATGGAACACATCTAGTTTAGGGGAAGGAGCCGAATTTTGTTTTACTTCCTTAAGGCTCAATTTCTTCACAGAAATGGAGGTATGATTTTTCAGCAAATAGTGAGTTAACCGGGACGGTAAATTTTATCGATTCGTGCCGCTTCCCGCGCAAACGTTTTGTTAACAGCTGATAGTCAACATCAAAATATCAATTGGGGTATTCACGATTCAGTGCACTTGCTTGTGCAGTTGAGGACCTGAGAAATCTTCACAAGTGCTTTTCTACTATAGCCTTCAATTTAAGGACTTGAGGACTTGAGCACTTTTGCACTGGTGTGCATTGAAAAATTTTGACAGCTCTGAAATAGTGATGGTAGTGTGTTAACGAAAAACAACTGCACAAGTCCTCAACTGCACTGGCAAGTGCACTGAATCGTGAATACCCCTAATGTCATTCACAATAACAAGCATATCGTCGTTGAGCGTGCAATACCGCGTACCCGCTACTTGCACATACACACATACGGTGATAGTAAAATTTTGCAGGAGTGCAGAAAAATCGATTTTGTTTTAAAATATTGAATGGATTTTCAACTGATATTTATTGAAATTAGAAATTTGCTTTCTTCTCAAATATGCATTTAATGAAAAATTAAAATGAATGAATGAATTAAATGATCAAAATGAAAATAAAATTAATTTTGGACTTTTTGCAATATACGTGGTATTGCAAGTGGCGGATACGCGGTATTGCACGCGTAACGACGGAATATCAAAATCTAATGATATTCACAATTATGCTTTCTAGTGATGTGATAATATGATAGAAGTTTTAAAAAAATATAAAAGTGCATATCGTCACCTGCATGCCAAAACCATGAATATGCTTTTTTATAGTTTTTGGGAAAACGAGTTTAAAGGTTTGAATGCTTCTGAAAATTAGGGAAGAACAATTTTTTTAAATTTTCCTTTGCCGAATGGTAAGTATTTATTTATTTATTTATTTATTTATTTATTTATTCATGCTTACAAAGAATCGAGTAATGTAGTATGAATGTTGAAGATCTGGTATTTATTGATACTTTGGTTTGCAGATATGTGGGCATTCAGTCCCTAGATCTAAATAGTGATAAAGTCCGTGCCCCGGCCTTACCTTAATATTGCGCTCGGAAGAACAGACGTTGTCGCCAAATGAAAAGGCCATCAGTTTCATAAGCAATTATGTGACGACTTTGAAGTCAAATATCTTTTGAGCCAAAAAAGTTACAATTTTGAGGTTCCATGACATCTTATAAATAGTCGTTTTCTATCGTTTTTTCGCATATTTTTTGTTGGTTGTAGAGCCGATCCAAATTCAATCATTCCTTACCCTCCTGATAAGGGTACCCGGGTACCCATAAATTTCTTCACACATTTTGTATGAAGAATGTGATATAAAAGTAATTTTGGGTTTCTTTTAAGTCTGCTTTTTTATTTTATTATTGATTATTAATGAGTTGAAGTTGTTTTAATACAAAATTTGTAGTATAATCTGGATATATAAAAGCAAAACACTCTTTGCCATCCTGCTGCTCTGTCTGTGTGATGTCTATAGACTCTAAAACTACTGGGTCGATCGAGCTGAAATTTTGGCAGTCCATTTGTTTCAAATACGAGATGGTTTGGGAAATTTTGCCACACCAACCTTTTACCGCCCAATCAATAAAATCAATAAAAATGCTGTTCTTTAGACGCTTTGGGTCGTATTAGACTAAAATTTGGAAATTTAGTTTGTTTGGTTACTGTCGGCAAACTGTATTCAAAATGGACTTACAGTTATTGCACGATTTGGGATCAATATCTACGCAAACGATCCTTCGATAGTAACCGACCAGGTTTCCCTCAGTTGAACCGGATGGAATTGCAGCGGATCATAGGCTCAAAAGCAGTCAGGTGGCCCTTTCATATGGTTTTCATGTTTTACGTCGCCAACTCAAAGCTAAATGATGCAAAAAAAACCTCAACGAGAGATTCGTCTTTTTTTCGCATTTGGATGAATGCTAGAATAGACACAAAATGCAACCAACGCAGCCACGTTGATCATGTTGTAAAAAATGGCTAATGGTCATCTTTTTGCTTTAAGTTTGGTGCTATATTTAGACAACATCTGGTCCATTACGTATAATCAGCCTTTGTATTTGTTGCATAAAACATTTATGTCCCTTTTTCCATTTCCTGCTGGAACCCTTCGTTAGTAATTCATAATTGACAAAAAGAAAATGGTTTTTTCTTCCTGGTAACGACAAACAAGAGTTCCATTTTTGTTGAATGCATATCGGGGCTTACCTAAATCATCTGTAGGGTGAGGTCTTAGCTCTCTTGGATGTAAGTTTTATTTTGTCATAGGGTAACGACGAGTCTGATTCCTCTAACTCGTTGCTGATTGGTCAACAAAACTTACGTGGAGATACTTAGATAACCATTTCGTCATGGTAAATTGTCCAAAAAACTTGATGATGGTACATTTTTTCTAATTTGATTTGCCATTAGCATTTTGCGTAGCAATATATGATGACGCTGCACTAGAAGATTCGCCTAAAGAAACAAAAAGTTAATCAACGTGCACGGACATGCCTTATCTATGATTTTCAGTGCTTCCACACAAATTACTCACGGGTGCCCTGGTATCCGGAGTCAACGAGTGTAAATGTTATCAAGACGGTTAGGGTTAAAGAGATAGGAGCATTGCTGGGAGAAGAGTGTAGACTTACAAGCAGACAACGTAGAAAACTAAAAACAAATTTAAAGAAAAAATGTCTTACGTCTTTGCTAGGTAGAAAACTTTTCAGACCACCTTCGTTTAGTTGAACTTATGATTGTGTGATTTGTTTATCTTATCTAAAATTCTTTTTTGTTTAGAATTAAGAAGTGTTCCGGCACTGCTTAATTGAGGTATTCAAAATTGTTTTAATTAAAGCAGCATTACTTGATTTTTAATGTTGCTTATTTTTTTTTTTAATATCAGAATGCGTTAAAGAGTTGGATCGATAGACAGTTATGTGTCGTAGCTGTACTGAAGATCTTTAAGATTGATTTATAAACAATGCGCTGTTCAATGTATTTAATTTGAATGTAGGAAGCAAAAGAGTTTTGTTAACACACAAAGCATGCTTTAAATAGTTCCGAGCCAATTAATCATATTAAAAAATAACAAGATTTCATAAAAGTGCGCATAACAATAGACAACACTTAAGCTTGTTTGTATCTTAACCAACTTAAATACTAAAATTTTGTCAAAACTGCCTGTGCCTTGGCTTAAAAATTTGCTTAAAGAAATCACTTATAAAAAACTCTCAAGAAATTGCTTTGTTACTGGCATAAATAGCAAGTCAAGCTTTGTTTTGTTTACTGTGTTTTTTTTATTGCATACAATTAGGATCAGCGAACAAAAGAAGTGCGACTTTGGCCAGAGTTGCCAAGAGGTGATTAGTATAGAATTTCCAATTTTATTTTGCTTTGACAGACTGAAGAAGCTTGCAATTATTAGTTTAGCCGTGGTAGAGACTTTTGACAAAGCATTTTATAAGCATTTAAGTACTGACTAGTCACATTGTTTAATATAATGTAAAAGATATTTTTGTTCACAACATGCGTTGAATAAATACCCCTTCCCAAGTATATTTGACATCAATTACATATATGATTAAAAAATTTTCCAACCATTCATATTATTAAAAAGATAAACAACAGCGCCAGAAAATTAAAGAGATCGAGATTGATTGATTAATAATGTTCTAAGACAAAGTTACATGTGTGATTAGGACCAAGTTACATAAATATAAAAAGAGTGTAATCAGAAGTTTTTCTTTATAATTTACCGTAATAAAAAAATTTAAATAATAATAGAACATAAATTAACTGTTTTATTCTGTATAACGAAAATGCACACCAACGACGAGGAAGACACGAGAAGCAATAGAATTTTGTATAGAAAAAAGTATTGCTTCTCGTGTTTAGCTTGTCGTTGGTGTGCTGTTTCGTGATACAGAATAATGCAGTAAATAAAAATAAAATAATAAACTGGCCATTTCAGCCCTTGGAAGGACTTTGACCTAACTTCTATTGATCAATTTTATTGTGCGTGTTATTAAATATTTGATCACAAATAACCGAGAACTAGACCTACGTGTTTTATGCCGACTCCGAACGGCTTTTATTCAAGAAACTTTACATGGCAATTTTTACTCTCTGAGGATTGCCATTGTTTGTAGAGAGGTGACGACCGAACAGAAAAATTAATTCAATTGGAAAAACTTTCTGTCTGAGCTAGAATTGAACCCGGGCTTCCGCGCTTCTTTGGCTTAGGGGCCACGCACTCTACCCACTAGGCTACGGCCGCCACATAATTTAAATACATGACACAAATTCACTTCGACACATTTCAGAAAATATATTATTCGATACTATTAATTCTTTAATTTTTTTCAGTGTGAAATTTTTCAATTACGGTATACACGGTTTCGGAACAGAGAAGACGAAAGTGGTTCTACATATGTATTATATATAGGTAAAATATATATTATATCATTGGCGTCGGAAGCGGGGGGAAAGGTGGGCAGTTGCCCCCCCACTTTTTTAGCTAGATAAACAATTTAAAAGGAAAAGTTATTCAAAATATCAGTTTTTTTACAATGATAATATTTTTGTATTATATATTTTCCTCTTCTTTCTCTCTTCTTCATGTTTCATGTGAAGAAATTTTGGTGAACTTTTTTTGCACCACCATTTGTACTGCCCCCCAGATGAAATTCGCTTCCGACGCGCTTGTATTATATATATGTAAAATTTAAAAAACATTTCTTTTTCTGATAGCTGGACTATATTTTTTAACACATTAGCCTATTTTAATTGCCTTTAAATGATTTGAATTAAAAATACTAAGCCTAACTATAACTGTTTACAAAAATTAATTGTCTCTTTTAGGTTTAAAGATATCAGCTTTCAAATTTCAAAATTGTTAAATTTTTTTCATGTTTGCAACCCTGCATTTTTTTCCTTCCATTTATTTTCAAAAACTTTCTTTTGCCAAATTGAATATCTTATTAGCTTTAGCAAACTTTTATTTTTTTGCCAATATCTTTGACTTAGAAAAATCTGAATTTTCAGCCGCTTGTAGGCTCCAAACTATCTAGATAGATATCTAGGATATTTAAAAGGTAAAAGTATACTAAAACTTCAAAATTATTCTATTAGACAAAAAGGAAGAATAAACAAAAAATGTTCATATCGTTTTTGTTGGCTGATCGCGTATTAATTTAAATTGTGCTAAAAATTAAAAGTAATTAATAAAATTGCAAAAATCAACGTGCAAAGTCGGAGCAAATTCTTTTTGTTGAGTTTGTGGCTGGTATATTCTTTCCAAAATGGGCAAAGTAATAGCTGGTGTTATGAAAAATGCTTATATGCACTATTTTGGATTAAGTGTAAGTGATATAGGAAAGTCATGTTTTCCGAAAATGTATTGCAACCCATGTCGAACCAAGCTGTACAAATGGTTGATGGACGAAAAAAAAAATTTCATTGTCATCGCCGATGCTTTTACTGTTTTCGCCGATTTTGGTTTGTCTCTAATATGTGAAATGGACCCTGACAATTAAAAACGGCACAGTTCCATCGCCCTGACCGCTGAAAGATATTCTATCTGACAAAAGAAAGTTTTTGAAAGTAAATGGAAGGAATAAAAAAAAACAGGTTACAAACATGAAAAAGATTTAACAATTTTAAAATGTTTGAACTTTGAAGACTTTAAAACTACATATTCTTAAAACTACAAAAGGCAATGAATTTTTGTAAGCAGTTGTAGTTAGGCCTAGTATTTTTTAATCAAACCTATTAAAGACAGTTAAAATCGGCTAATGCGTTAAAAAGGTATAGTGCCGTTATCAGAATATGAAATGTTTTTTAATTTTGCCTATAACTTCTAAACTCAACCTGGTAGAGGAAAACGGACTGCGGATTTGAATTCAGCGCGCAAAAATAAATTTAGCACTACTTTCGTCTTCTCTGGTCCAAAAGTTGACCCGTATTTGTAAGCCTGCGTTAATTTAAATATTTTAAAGTTTTTTTGAAAATTTGGCTCAAAAAAAAAGACAGAGAGAAAGTGTATAGTAATATAATTATTATATTACGATATATTGTGATTATGATTTATATATAATCAGAAAAAATTTTGATAAAATATCATGTACCATTAAATGGAATACACTTTCTGGTGCTATAAGTTGCATTATTATCGTGTCTCTAAAAAATTCAAAATACATGGAATCTGTAATTAGAAACAATTTTTTTCTATAATTTTTCTGTAACGAGGATTTAATAGTTTGTTTTTAATGTTCATTTGTTGGTGAAAGTGATAATTTTTCATTCTTTGAAATATACACTGCAGTGAAAAATCGTATTAGTTATGAATTTAACTAGTTAACTCACTAGTTAAAATAGAACTAGTCAAAAAAATACTAGATGTAAGTCTAATGAAATCTTACTAACCAAAAAGTAACTAGATAAGTTACTATCTGTATTCCAGCAAGTTTAAAAATACAAGCCTCGAAACTCTGCCATTTTGTTTTGATTTTTTCCAAATGTGGAATGAGTGTTACAATATAACTTAAAAGTTTAAATAAAAGTTCATCTTTTAACCTTTAAAAAAAATCCTAAAAATACCTCAAAATGTGTTTTAAAAAATTATATTAACCCGATTGAACTGAAATTTTAATACGTTATTATATACGCCAATGACTCTAGCAAGTAGTAGAATTTTACATTTTAATTAATTTTTTCCTATCTTCCCTCGATTTTCCACAAAAAAAAAAAACGATTTTTTTAAATTTCTATTTAGATGTTCGCCAAATTGTTATTTTTTAATGAAAATGTTTAAATCAACTACCTGCCAGAAGGACACGTATACAGAACAATATTCTATTTAAATTGTTTGTTTTAAATTACTTCGAGTGCTGTTATCACTCGGGCCACCAAAAAAACACCTTTTTTTCTGTCCACTTTGAACAAATTAAAAAAAAACTAAATTGTGAAATAAAAAAGTGTTCTTGTACTATTTGAGATGTAAATAATAACATATAAAAATATTTAAACAATTTTTTTATTTTCTTATAAAAAAATCATTCCGAAACCAACCTTGAAAATTAGGGCACAGCACCGGACTACATCCTTAATTCAGCACAATTATTCGAAGTTATTTTCAATTCAGTTTGTGTAAGATAAATGTGCAGCTTTGTAAAAATAACAATCTGCTGAAAAGTAGAAATCTAAGTATAGTTTCAATAACACAAGAATAAAGTCAGTTTACGTAGTACTAGCATACAACTGGTATACAACTAGTATGAAAACTACTAGAATTGAACTGGCTAAAATTATACTAATATGAAACTGGTCAGTATTAAACTAGTATTTAACTAGTTAATAACATACTAGCACAAAGGTGGCTCAAATCATACCAGTAAAAAGCCTATTTTTGAGTATACTAGTATTTTACTGGTTTAAAAGTAAAATACTAAAAAGTATAGCAGTGAGGGGACTGCCGAACGAAGCGAAAACCTTTATATAAAATATTAGTATTCCCTGGAAGACGTCGTCCTGCCACGACCGCCTTACTGCTATAAAAGAATTTTCATGCTAATATAGGGTTTCGGACTATCCTACATGTAGGATGGATTTGGCAGGTCGAATGGACATGTAGGAATGTGCGAAAGCTCATTCTGCAGCTCATACTACATGTAGGATGAAAATCAAAAAGTTCTAAAAGTTACGCCATGATCCTGTTCTTCTCTGTGCGTCCTTGTTTGCAGATTTCCTTGGTAATTGTTGTTGGCGCACTTAGTTGGAAATTTTTTGCAGACATTGTGAATTCTAATTGTGTAGCTACAGTCGGCATATGAAATTAGAATTATTTTTGTTAAGAGCTTATAGCAATTTATTAAATTTTTATATATTACTGAAACTATTTCTTATTAGCAAAAGTATTACCATATCAAAAAAACATATAATTTAAGTAATTTATTTAAATTATTTCATTATTGAATTAATATAAAAAATTAAAGCTTATTTATATCTATTTATATCATGACACTACAACAATATACATGTTCACCATTTCTATATTGCGTTGTGTATTAAAAATAGAATATTATAAAATTAAGAAATATCTATTGCATATAAATTATATATAATTGATATAAGAAATTGATGCTAAACAGTTTAAAAAATAGAATGCATAGGATAAGTAGACTTTAGCTATCCAATTACTACTGAAAATATTAATTATTTTGCAGGTTTATTACGTAATTGTTATTATATAAATATACATAAATACTCTTTATATTTCATCAATGAGCTAAATTTTTCATATGTATGAACAATATATATATATGTATATATATATATATATATGTCTATATATGTATTTATGTATTTCCGATACGGTAACACTTTTACAAAAAACAAATAGATTTACCAATATTATATATACTCTTTAATTCATATGTATAAACTGTTTTCTAAATTAGTTCGATGTCATATGCTGACTGTAGCTACAAATAAACATCTACAAAAAATTAAAGCTTACTGTACAACAATAACTACTTAAGGCTGCTTTACATTGTCCTACTGTGTGTTACCACATGTGAGATAGAAAGTATTATTGAATTTCATCATGCTGTCATTTTTAATTTTTGTATGAAGAAATTAATTTTTCGCTTTTAGACTATCTCACAGAGTCGCACCACATTTTTATACTTTACACTATACTAAAACGTGAAAATTTGAGTAATGAATCGGTTTTTTATGAATTTAAAGCCCCAACAAAGTTCAATAAGCTGTAAAACTGCTTTCTTCTGTTATTCCATTTGAAAATACATTACGAGTTTAAAATTTTCTCACTTAAATAATAAATTTCAAGTAAATTTATGGTAAAATGCATCTCTGGTGGGATACAATGTGTGATGATATTAGAAACAAACCAAAAAATAAAATGTGGTACGACATGCCAAAAAAATCAGAACACACATTGCTTTCCGTTGTTTACACCATCTCACTTTCTATCACACATGAAAATTTTGACATGTGTTAACACACTGTAGGATAATGTAAAGCGGCCTTTAGCAAATTTACAACACAACGCAAAGAGAATGACAAGATCCCAGCGGTTGCGCAGCTTTAGAGGGGATGAACCGAATTGGCGGCGTAAAATATACAGCACTTTGCATGCTATATTTTCTGTTTGCCTGCTAGCAAAATCTCAAGTGGAGGGAGGCATTAAAAGAGACTTCAGAGCTAACTGCTGAAATAAAATGAAATTTCAATTTTTCATATTTGTATTTTGTTTGACTGTCGTGAAGTCTCTTTTAATGCCTCAACTTTAGATTTTGCTAGCAGGCAAACAGAAAAAATAGCAAGCAAAGTGCTATTTATTTTTCGCCACCAACTCAGTTCATCCACTCTAACGCTGCGCAATCGCTGTGATCATGTCATTCTCTCTTCGTTTTTGTTGTAGATTTGCTTGGTAATTGTTGTTGAGCAGTTAGCTTTAATTTTTTTGTAGATGTTATTTGGTAGCTACAGTCGGCATATGACAATCGAAGTATTTTTATAACGCTTTATATATATGTACAAAAAAACACTTTTACAAAAAACCTGCAAAATAAATTTATATTTACAGTTGTAATTGAATTACTACAGTCTACATATCATAAGCGTTCTGTTTCTTACCGCCTAATGTTGTTAATCGAAAACGCAAGCAAACGACAAGTAAGACACGAGAAGCAACACCTTTTTTTATACAAAATTCTATTGCTTCTCGTGTCTTGCTTGTCGTTGGTTTGCGTTTTCAATTTACAATAGTTAAACTATCTACGTACATTTATTATATTAAATTTATATATATTTTTTATACTATATCTATTTCTTATATATTCTTATTTTAGTACACAAAACAGTCTATATATAGTGTGCATGTACATTGTGTTATTATATAAAGAGATATAAAAAAGATTTAAATTTTTAAATTAATTCAATAATGAAATAATATAAAAAAATTATATGAATTGTATGTATATATTTTTGATATGGTAGTACATTTAGTTAAAAGAAATAGTTTCAGCCATTTATACAACATTTCAAAAATTGATTTAAACCCTTATCTAAAATAAATCAGTTGTCATATCCCGACTGTAGCTAAAAAAGTCTAAAAAAATTCCAGCTAACTGTACAACAACAATTACATTTCAAATAAAGAAAGCCAATTTAACTGATGCACCGGGAGATCGTTGGCCCACACACACGCACACACAAACTCAAGCACTTTCGTTATTTTGTTTTATTATTTTGTTATTTTTAAGTTTTTTAAGTTTACAATATTACAAGTTTACGAAATAAGTTGCAAGTACAAGCACTCGAATGAAATATGTCGCAAGTTGAATAAAATGCAAATTAAATAAAATATTTGCGCTAAGACACGATCGAAATGTGAAACGTCAAAATTTCATAGTCCATTTGAAACAGCAAAAAAGACAAATTTATTTCAACACACACAAATTTTATTCAACCTGATATTTTCTATCCTACCACGACCGAAAAGGAAACCAAAGTTTCCTTTTGACACTTACCCTTTACACGGAGGTTACAGAGACAGTTCTGTTAAGACAGTCGCAACACATTCACAACTTTTTACCCACACACACTAACTTTTGCTACTGTCTGCTCTACTGTCTAAAGTTTTTTTTAGACAGTTGGCGGGACAGCACCTAGGATAGTAGAATGATATTAAGCATATCAAGTGACAGAATACGTAAAAATTTAATAGAATTAATGGAAAATTTTCAATACTTTGGCGTACTCGTAGTTTTAACAAAAATTTTCTTCATAAAATAGAAATTTTTTAATATTTTGTCTACTGTCTTGCCAACTGTATTACCAACTGTCTGTACTCTTTTTCACAGACACAAAGTTTGACAATTAAAACGTATTTTTCACTGTCTTAACAGTACTGTCTCGTGAAACTCCCGTGTTATGAAATGTTTAAATGTTAAATGTTAAATGTTAAATGTTAAATGTTAAATGTTAAATGTTAAATGTTAAATGTTAAATGTTTAAATGTTTAAAATGTTTAATGATTAAAATGTTAAAACACTCAATCCATACATTTTTTTCTTGTTTGCAAACGAAGTTCCAGCAGAAAAAAGCAGAAAAAGATCTTTCAATTTTTTAATCTCACCATGCATAGCAGCTGCTTAAGTAAAAGCAAATTTTTCGAAAATGTTGACAAATACAACAACTGAAGAAATTGCCAAACTTTAAAAGCATATATAGACCAATATAAAGCGAATTAATAATAAGTTTTGGTTGCAAACTTCTTATTGCAACCTAACTTAAGTATTTATATACAAACAAACAGACTATATGCATTAATTTTAGGAGTTGCCAAGTGATTTCTTTGTGAGCTTGCGGCCGATTAAGAACAAGAGTGACGATAATTGTTGATATTTTTATGCACAAATACATGCAAACATTTTTTGAGGTTATGTTTTCTAATTTTCCTATCTTGTTATCTTTGTTTTTGTATTGATGGCGAGAGTTCCTCGGAAAAATACGATGACGCAAACCAAAGATTTACCCTCTACCAAAATCGTTCAACGCGCCTAAAGAAGTTTTCACTTCAAAAATTTACTACTATCACAACTAATTTAAATTATGCCAGTAAAAATACTACCTCAATTCACATCGAGAATAGGACAATTGTCTTTTCCTATAACATCAACACAAAAAAGCAACCACTTTGCGCAATGTAAAAAGCATTTGAGCTGAACTAGTACTGGTATTTTTTGACCTAGTACATTTACTAGTACTTTAACTAGTTGGCTACACTGCAGAGTAATTAAATATATACTCATATTAACACTATTTGGCCTGAAAAAAAGAAAATCCCTTCAGAAAATTTGACCAACTTTTAAATAGTTCTGAACTAGTTCCAAAAAGGACCAGTACTAGTCCCTCTACAATCCCTTTTTGCATAGAGCGAACTGACGCTTTTACGTGTTGATGTCATAAGAAAAAAAATTGTACTCAAAAATATCTATTTTTTTTCTATATTTGAACTAGTTCTATTATAAACATTTTCAAACTCGTACTTTTTGCTAAAGCTTAGTATGCTGTAGGAACGAAAATTTTTAGGCATTTAATTCTACACACGAATTTTGGTGCAGACTCAACACTATAACCTGTTTGTTGAATGTGTTAGTTGAACATTATTGTTGAATGTCAAATTTCCACGCCTATTAAATGTACCGACACATAAAAGTCAGCAAAATTTTGACATTTTAACTCTCCAATCATGGTTGTAAACTTGTCTGCATTGAACAAATTTTTCGGTTCAACAGCATACTAACCAACGAAAAAAAAAATCGCTACCTTTTCGCTGTCAAAAACGCAATGCATTTCTTTTCGCTTCTACAGCATACTAAGCTTAAAGTCTTAAAGTAGATCTTTGTGAGCTTGTTGTAGACTGGATATTTTACGAGTATAAAAGATATGGGGTTCTATGGAATGAATTTCCATAAAGAGCTGATTAAAATTTGCTGATTAAAAGGAACCATTTTTTGTAACATACCTTCCAATCAAAAAATTTGTTGAATAAATAAGAACGATTGTTTTATAAATGTTTATTGTTAGTTAACCACCAAAAAATCAACACAAAACATTAACATGAATACACAACTAAAGTTTAAGATTTAAATCATATATGACAAAAACGATACAAAGCATTTATAAAAGGAATAGTAATTTAAAAGATGTAGAAGATAGGTGGTGGCCATAGCCTTGTGGGTAGAGTGCGTGGCCCCTAAGCTAAAGAACCGCGGTAGCCCGGGTTCAATTTCAGCTCAGACAGAAAGTTTTTTCAATTGAATTAATTTTTCTGTTCGGTCGTCACCTCTTTGCAGACAACGGCAAACCTCAGAGAGTAAAATTTGCCATGTAAAGCTTCTTGAGAACATAAGCCGTTCGGAGTCGGCATAAAACACGTAGATCCAGTTCCCGGTCACTTGTGATCAATCATTTAATAACACGCACAACACAATTCATCAATAGAAGCTAGGTCAAAGTCCTTCCGAGAGCTGAATTGGCCAGTTTATTTTTTTTTTATTTTTAATTAAGAAGATTCAGAATTAAAGTTCAAGAGTTTATAAGAAACCGAGAAGATAACATTTTGTTTTTTTATAGGCTGATAGTTAGTTGGAGAGTGGAAAGATGGAGTATTGTCGGTAAAGATTTTTTTTTTAAATTTGCACAGCTCAAAACTGCATGGAAACATGCTCGCAGGGAGACTATTCTACAACTTTACCGTGCATACCAGTCATAATGAAATTAACTAAGGGGCAATCTACATGCTTGTGGGTTAACAGACAGCACTGGGTCTTACTTGCATTGAATTCTACTCTATTAGCAAAACCCCATTCGAAGATTTTTTGTAGATAATTAAGTGTCATTCATATTTTGCCTCTTTCTCTCAATGTCCATAGAGCTTGGTCGTTTTTTGAATAAATATGAATGACAAATGCTGCTGTCGTCCGCAAACGAATGTATTCGGTTGTAAAAGTCGTTGATAAAAACCAGAATTAAGGTTGGCGATAGGACTGAACCCTGTAGTACTCCTGCGTTGATGGCGTGCTCCTCGGACGAAATAGCGTCAACTACGATCCGAATCTTTCTGTCCTTGAGGAAAGACGTGATCCATCGAGCAAAGTTGCCCCTAAAACCATATGCAACAAGTTTTGACACAAGCGCTTTATGACACACTCGGTCAAACGCTTTTGAAATATCAAGAGCAACAACCCAGGTCTTGCCAAAAAAGTGAACGTTGAAGTTTATTACGCTCTCCATAACTTTGGAAAGCGTAGAGCATATCGCAATGGGTCGGTAGTTTGCAGAGTTCGAGCCCTGAGGAAATGAATTGGTTACTGCTACCAAAAAAATGCCCAACTGAATTTTTGAGGTTGCAGCAACTTAAGATTTGTAGTTACATTAACATATTTTTTGATTGCCGTTTATAATTTCGATGTAATTCTGAACAAATATTGATAAGTATAGTAAAATCTGGTGCTTTTTCGTACTGAATATCACAACATGCAACCGAAAAATCGATTGGTGTTTTAGTGAAATGGCTGCCACAACTGATTTTTTTTTTATTATTTTGCGTAATCTCAAGTAATCGTTATAATTATTTGATTATTTGAAATCGTAGTCAATTATTAATCAAAAACTTCTCTCTCAATGATTATATAATCCCAGTAAGTCCAGAGTAGCTTGCATACACGAAATATGCATGCTGTATGCAAGCAGAAGTATGGACAAGGCATGCATTGTCATAAAAAAAAATCCAAAAATTATCCAAAATCGCTAAAATGCTTGTTTTGCCGATATTGTATGCTAGAAGTATGTGTGCCGTTTATACACAGTAGCGTGCATACTAAAATATGCGTGCTGTATTGGTACTAAGGCATGAAACCTGCATGCATAATAGTCTTGCTAAAAAAATATTAGCTCCTATTGTTCGATAAAACTTTAATGAGTGCAGTTGTACTTTATTAACAAAATATAAATTAATATAACAGCAAAATACAATTAAAAACAAAAATAAATAAGATGACTTATTAATGACACAACCATTTTTTATTGCATGCAGTATTAATGGCAATGTATGCATAGAGTGCTACTAATTCCCCATGCATGCAGCATTAGTGATTATGCGGGTGCACAGTAAACATGCTCTTGTATGACATCACCATGTAAAGCTTAGTATGCTGTAGGAACGTACATTTTTGGGCATATAACTCTACACGAGAAATTTTGGTGTAGAGTCAAAATTTTTGTGTAGAGAAAAAGCACTTCCTGTTCTGGTTGACAGATTCATATTTTTATTGCTGCAATTTTATATCCTATAAAAAACCAGACTACACATTAATAAAATGTATAAATTCAACAATAAATTTTTTAAATAACAAATTCAACACTTAAACATAGTTTCTGCTTATTTTTTATTGTTGAATGGCAAATTTCCGCGCCAATTAAATGTACGGGCATATAATCGACAGAGAAATTTTGAAATTTCTACTTTCCACTCACGTATATAAATTTGGCAACATAGCAATCATTTTCGCTTCTACAGCGTACTAGCTGGCGAAAACAAATTTAGCTGTCTGTTCGTTATCAAAAATCTTAATATATTTCTTATGGAATTTTTTTTTCGTTCCTACATCATACTAAGCTTAAAATGGAAATGAGCTTGCATTTATGCTGGCATGCATACAAAACATCAAAAGGATGCATACATCATCAATGCTGTATGCGTGAATGTACCTACTGGAATCATTACAATTCTTTTTAAAATATAATAAAATATAATAGTAATCGCAAATCAATAGCTATGCTCATAACATAAAGGATGGGAGATATCGTAATTTGTGTGGCCATCATTCTTTAAATGCGTGCACAAACCGATACGAAAACATACATAAAATTGTATATAATCACTTTCGTCGCTAGCCAAATTAGAAACCAATTTAAATCGACTACGATGCAGTAAATAGAATAAAAATTGTATTCATAGATTAAGGTCGGATTTTCACAAACGATTGGATAATACTTTACAGTCGGCGAAATTGAATGTATTTTAAGTATCACTTTACCTTGTCGATTCTACAATGAATTTTTTAAAGTATCAAAAAGTTTTCTATTGTATGCAGTTAATATGTTAAATTTTTCTAAGAAAAGTAAAATTTATTGTTTTGGAATACCATTGCCCTACATTTTCTTGACCGTTTCATCTGTTGAATTGTTCTAGTTGGCTTAAAAACTATAAATTGTATGAAGAAACAAAGTTTTCGTCGTGGTAGATGTTACTTTGTTTTATAAACTGCCATTTAATTGAAAGAACTAATCATTCAATCAGGTATCCTTAGTAAATTCAAGGTGAACTATATAGTAATGCAGCCTTTGTGTCAGAAACTATCTTTTTATTTGCTTAGACGAATATCTGCTAAAGATAACAATTTTTATTTTTTACTACCGAATGAAGTTTCTCATAAGCAAAATATTTTTATGACAACGAAAATGTAAAAGACCTAACAAAAATTTTGTAGCCCCAACTAATCTATTTTCTGTGGGTGGCAACGCCCTTTTTAGGTACTGGCTGGACATTACCCACCTTCCAACAAGATGGAAATACTCCTGTTCTGTAGAATGTAACAAGACGCTACAATTAGGCTTACAATAAATTAAGTATATTTATTTATATATGCAGCATAGGGTAGACAACATTGACATTGCAAAAGATTGCAGAAGATTTACCCTCAGCAAAGGTCAGTGGCTGATTGCTAGAGAGTGGAATTTTGTGCAAACAATTTATCTAATAGGTTCGCTTTATTAGCCGAGTCAGTGAAGATGTGGTCTTTTAAAAGAGCTGGAATCGTTGACGATGTCTGATTCTTAACTTTTTTAACCAATGACTAAAAATTTTTGCTCCCTTTGGGGCAGAGAAGAACCTGTTCTCGAATGCGAGCTTCTTGCAGAAACTTTTCGTGTTTTAAAATTGCATAACAGTGATTCCTTGCCTCGATGCGAAATCTTTTAGTATCAGTATTCTTCTTAGAACGCCAATTCTGAAAGGCTTCCTCTTTTCTCTTGCTTCTCATCTCTACCGTTTTCAGTAGATTCACTACTAGATTGGTAGATTTAGTAGATTTTTTCAAGTTGCCAGCATGGCAGAATAACCAGGTAGATGCAATTCGGAGAGCAAAAAACGAGAGAGCAAAACATTGGCGTAGCTACAATGTCACTATCGACAATTTATGTTTATTCGTTCAGACATAGCTATGTATAATTTACTAGTAACCGTATAAATCAATTGAGTACCCAGATTTTATGTATGAACATGTAAAAAAACAAAACAAAAATCTTAAAAATTTCATAAAATGAGCCGTGTTTTAAGATATAGTACATAATTAATTGTAGTTTGGCCTTAAATGAAGCAAATGAAAGTTTTCTTTTAATATAATTTTCATTCGACTACTTATTCGATTGTGTAGTAACCAATTAATTTTTGTAGCTAGTTACGGCTGATTTAAATTGTCAAAATATATTTTGACAAGTGAAATTGCTGTTGGAAAACATAAAATTTATAAAATGAAATCGACAATTGTTTGCTAGTTTTATCATGCTGTAACGGAAGCTAACAATTGATGAATTGTTTTCGAATTATCGCGACTAGAAGCAATTATAAGCAGTCCAGAAAAGCCATTGTCAAAACTGAATAAATAAGTAAGTAAAAATTGATAACATTTTCAAAACAGCTCATTTTGACTTTATAATTAAGCCTTTGTTATTGTTTTGTTGTCGGAGAGAGCGTATTTCTAGTGCATCTAGTGCATTTACACAAAAAGTCTCGACGTAATTTTGTAAACAAAACTTTCCTGTTTGTTATGTAGTAAATATTAGTAGTAAAAAATAACATTTAGGCGCACAACATTGCTGCTAAAAGCTAACGACACTGCTATAGTCAAAGCTGCTTCCTTTTTTGCTCGTTAGATTTGAAAAAAATATTTACAGGGTATAAAGTGATTTTATAAAATTCAATAAACTTTTGCGATGAAAAGAACATTTGAGCATTCATTTCGCGATGATTGGAAAAAAATGAGAACTTCAAAAGCCGGCTCTGTTAGAACTAAGATGGCAATTGCATGGCGTGCAGTGAAATATATTGAGTCGTCTTTGGTTTCAGAAGACGTAATAAAACTTAATTTTTAGTCCAACTATGTTCTACCGATCATTAACAAGTTTATTATTATTTTACAAATTCAATCGTGCGTTATTCATCGCCTTTATAGTGGTATGTTGTATATGTTTAAATAGTTATTAAGCTTCTACTTAACCCGTCAATTCCCATGCTTCTGCCTGATAGCAGAATATTATTTTTTTTTTTGTGTTAATTGACGTGTTTAGATATATAAAACATGAAAAATAAGAAAAAAAAATGTACATCCCTTATTTTTTTTGTAAGGTGGATTGTCACCTACAGATTACACTGGGCGTAATTTATACTTATAACTTAACCCTTAATAGCCTGATTTGTTATTTTGAGCTGAAAAAAATTGACGTTATAAATGTTGTTATTCTAAACAATATTTGTTCTACGATTTTTTTGATAGGTGACATTTACCTGAGCTAGATAAAGAATACCTGGTTGGTTCTTTGCGGAACCACTAGGCTCCCGGGCATCAAAAATTATAAAAGAAAGTTTATAGTACCGAAATTTTTTGTTTTATAAACATTAACCAATTTTATTAAGAAACATTAAAAAGTGAAAAGGAAATTTAAAATTGTTTATGTATATAATAGTGTTATTAAGCCAATTAGTTTTGATGAAACTCAGCGAAGCAGTTTTTTTCAGCTGAAAAGCACAAATGTATCCCACATTTTTGGCACCGGACCTTTGTACGAGATGTACATTTTGGAAGTTTGCATCGTGGCTTCCCTTCCTTTATAAATTCTGGCAAATGCCCAACGTTATCCAGGCGAATATCACGCGGTGGCAGCGGATCAGACATTGGGCGATGACGTTTTGCAACAATTTCAACTTCAACATTACTTGGCCGCCCTTTTCCTACTCGCATCTCAGTACCAGATTTTATCAAGCAATGGGCAACTTCGCACACAAATTCATGCAAAGTTTTCATCGGTTCCGTTTGATTAGTTGCTGCATGATGTCGCTTATATAAAATCCAGACATTAATCATTGTCATATCACACATATGGTAGAACAAACGGTTTGTCCACTTGCGAGACTTTATGCGGAGATGACTGCGGCCTAGTGACGAATCCAGAAGATCAACACCGCCCATGTATTTGTTATATTCATGAACAATGGCTGGACACGGAATGGTTTCCATTACCTTTTTCTTTTTGTTATATCGCTCAATAGTTGGTGCATTTTCAGGAGTTTGACCATCTGGCGAAATATATGGTTTCACTCCGGCCATTGTTGATGCCATATTTACAACCTTATTGTCATTCCATGCCACTGTTGAGACGTCGATTCCATGAAACGTTCCAACATACTCTTCCCAATCACCTCGATTGTTAAATTTCTGCGGTATTTTGCGTGACGGAAGTCGTGGGCGTCGAACCGTTCCAAGCGTATATATGCCTTGTGTCCGCAAATACACCATCAACGGAATCGATGTGTAATAGTTATCAAAATAGATGACGTGATTTACGAATCGAGGAACCGAACGCGCCAATCGTACCACAATATTCGCAGACGCACCCAAATTGGGCTCGTTTTCCTCACGATGGTCGTCGTCGCCAGAATAAATTTCAAATGCATAGCAAAATCCGGAATCATCACACATAAGAAACAATTTGTCTCCCCAAGGATGAGGTTTGTCTGGCATGTACTGTTTCAGATAGTGCTTAATCTTCGTAGCACAGATTTGCTCGTCAACACACAATCTTGCTCTACTCGGCACTTTTTTAAAATTTTTGTTCAGTGCGGTGATGATCGGACGAATTTTGTATAGTCGATCATAGCCCAAATCGTGCTGGGGTATGGGTCCATATGTTTGAACTGCTTCGGACACACGATTACGTCTGCGTTTGCGTGCACCGTTAGATGATGTCGATGGCAGGTGATCAGACAGCGATGGCTGTTGATCAGATGTTGATGGCTCTTGCACACGATGACTTCGCGGCATTGTGTCGTTGTTATTGAAGTGTAAGAATTGGCGAATTTTTTCATGACGATTTCGTGTCATGCAATCTATAATAGGCTTAAAACCATATTCACCCCAATACGATCGAACGCTCGGGTACTTAAAAACCGACATATAGTAATTTATTCCCATAAATCGTTTGATCTCATCTGGCGTGGTATTCAGTGGTTTATCAACGTTTTTTTGCATCGCGTACAAGTTGCTCTGTTCGACGATATTTGAAATAATATCATCCGTCATGAAAAAAGAAAAAAACTGAATCGGTGAGTTCAATGCTAATATTTCTGGTGTCAAGTCATCATTTCCTTGAAATTTAACACAATTCGAATACAACTGAAGATTTGTTTTTCGCCACAATGGTTTTTTAAAAACATTAGACTCTTTGTCAATCGATACGCCTTCAAACATTGTCGCATATTCTCGCCATAGGGAACGATCACCAACAATAACTGGGTCTTCTACAATAGCTATAGCAAATATATGTCAATACAGACCAAAAATAGGTTTTGTTGTAAATTATCACCTTGATTTGATACAGTGTTCACTTCAATACTTAAATTGCCTGAATCGGCATTAGCCATTTCGACATCGCTCACGTCTACTGCAGAATTGTCTTGAATATCTTCCAACACATCACTGTCTCCTATTTTATATACTATACTATTTTTACCTACATATATACTATTTGTTTTGTGTTAATTGACGTGTTTAGACATTTAAAACATGAAAAATAAGAAAAAAAATGTACATCCCTTATTTTTTTTGTAAGGGGGGGTGTCACCTGCAGGTGACACTGGGCGTAATTTAAACTTTTAACTTAAAATGGTAATAAGATGAATACGACTTATTTCTATTACAAGTACATTTCTATTACAAGTTACATTCAATAACAACAATTTGCAAAAACAAGTACTACAGTACTTACCGTTTTGGCATTTTTATAACAAAAAAAGTTTCAAAACCACTTCGACGCACAAAAATTTCAAAACTGTTTGAGACAAATGAATAATTTGACAGAAGATGTATGTATCAGGATTGCTAAAAAAAAATATAAATACTACCCTGTGTTTACTTTATAGTAGTAGTAAATTTTTTCTAATTTTTTTTGTTTTATAAAACAATAAATAAATCTTCAATAAATAAATTCTTCAATCTCTGTCACCTACAGGTGACACTGGGAACTAAAAATGGGTAACGTTGATTGACTAACATTGTCGATAAAAGTGTCAGGGGTTTTTGAATAATTTATGCTTACCAGTAAAGAATAGGTTGCTAGTCGATGAACCAATTTTAATAGGACTAAAATTTTTAGATCCACAGGTTCCCTAATTTAGCAATTAATGGAAACATTCAACAATCGATTGATGAAAAATATCGACAGTTAAAGCAAGATATATATGTTAAAAATCTGTTAAGTCCCACAAATGGAACTATAATTTCCATTAAAAAGTTTTGGTTTGAAGTAGAAGGTTTGAAGGATTTTAGCAATTCCTTCAAGTACAAATATCTTTACAAATTTTCTAAAGCCATAATGGCAATACCAGAGTCAAATACTGCTTGCGGACGAGATTTTTCGTAATTAAACCTTGTTAAATCATTTAATCGAAACAGATTTCTTAATACACACGTGGCATCAATTTTGCAGGTCAAGCAAGGATTGTCTGGTTGTTTTACATATTTTAAGCCAGCAAAATCGATGATTAAATTAGTTCGCATTGAAAATAATTCCAAAGAAACAAATGCTGGTTAATTCTACTCAGTTTTTTTAGAGTATTTTCATTAAAAACTAAAGTTTTTCTTGATCTCTTTGCTAATGCTATTCAATGATATCATATGGCCGGCCCTATAAAATCAACTCTAATATGGACTCTATAATAAATAAATAGTTTGTATTTATGTGAACTCATAAACATTTTATGTTTTGTTAGTATAGTTAGGTAAAGCTCCTTTTTATAAATAAATACATATATGTTTATTTATGTATATAGTTATACATTATTTATGCTATTTGTCTGTGAAAAATTATGCTTAAAAATGTTAGTATATTTTTAGTAGTTTATAAGAATTTGTTAGTAGATTTTGGTAGATTTCTACCCTTCTTGCGGTAGGAAAGCAGTCTGGCAAAATGGTCACCCTGAGGGCATTCCTCAATTGAACATCGGGTTTCCCATTTGGCAATGTTGTTATTACATCTGCAAAGTAAATAAATCATTAGCAAATAACTCATGTATCTATTTTGACCGACCTCAAAAGTCCAATTTTATTGTTGTTTACAAAATAGTCTATTTTAACACTTTTTTTGGCCAAAACAAAACTGTAACATACCGAATAAGTTCCTAGTTAAACACTTTATGGTCCATTTACACCAAATAACAGTGAAAAATTGATGACTATGATTCTAAGACAGACATTCTAAGTTCGTATTCGTAAAAAAATATATATGATAAAAAAACAATGTGAAAAAAAACAGAAAATTAATTAGAATAAAACCAAAATAATGATGAGATCAGTACAAGTTCAAGATGCAAGTTCAATGCAAGATCTTTGCACAAGTTAAGTGTTTCAAAAATTTAAAATTGATTGAATTAGCCAAAAATGTTCACAATTTACAAAAAACTGCGAATTTTTAGCCCAACAGAGACTTTGTTGTTTCACTCGATTTTTTTTAAATAAAATCCGAATAAATTGAACAAATAGATTTTCTTTTTTTGTATGAAAAATTTCAAAACAATTTTCTTAAAAACCCAAATATGGATTTGTATTTTTTTTTATGTCT
This sequence comes from Dichetophora obliterata, assembly GCA_963920525.1. NCBI lineage: Eukaryota > Metazoa > Arthropoda > Insecta > Diptera > Sciomyzidae > Dichetophora > Dichetophora obliterata. The sequence continues at coordinate 173,037,395 of OY986435.1, read as the reverse complement.
TAAGTAATATCATCTTTTATCAACTTTTAATATATTCGTTTTGTTTTTTTTTTTAAATAAAGTCGTTTAAAAAATAAAATACAAGGTACTTTTCAAACTATTTTCAAACTATTTAATACTTTATTTAAGGGGTAGTTTCCATTTGAACGGCTGAAAAAAAACTCTGTTTCGATTTTTTTATGGAAAAATAATTGACTAAAATTTAAAAAAAAATTTTGTACATACCAACTATATATTATTAAGTATATCCATTTATTTTAAAAGTGGGGCAAGTGCATTTTATGTTATTGCAAGATATGTAAAGGTTTGCATTTTAATAAATTTCAAAATACTGGTAAGCACTAGTAAGTTTATTGTCCAATAGTGTTTATAATGCTGAATGCTAAAATCATCTTTAATAAACTTTTTCTTAATATATTTTTTAATAAAAAAAAGTTTTTTTTCATATTAAAATCGTACGAAAAATAAAACACAAGTAAGTTTATGAATAAAAAACTTAAAGAATTAAAGTCAATGAAACCGACTTCGAAACGTATATCGGTCATTCCATGTCAAATCGGACGCTTTTGTCCAAAAGCTAATTTTGACGATTCCGATTTTTTTCAAATTTTTCACGTCAACTTTAACCCTAATCCTACTGCGGCATTTTGCAACATATCCCACTGCGATATGAACTTGAGTCACACATGCAAAAAAAACTAAAAAATAGCGGTTGATGCCACGAAATTTATATTACTCTGAATTTGAAGAAAATTAATTCATTTGAGAATACAAATAGACTTCAATGCAAAAAAGTACTTATTTAATAATTAAAATCTTTTTAAAATCAAATGTGATCCAAAGTCACACCGTAGTAGGATTAGGGTTAAAAACAAAAAATATTTACATACTTTTTTATAATTTTTTATTTTATTTTTTTGCATTTATACACAGTGAAAAATTAAAAAGAAAATCAGAAATTGTCATTCAAACATGCAAACATGTAGTCAAACAACTATATCTTCGAAACCGTTAGTCGTTCAAAAAAATGCTTCGGACATATTTTAAAGATCTTGAATTGGTCTTTATTGTGGTGTCCTTTTTTGCAAACACTTTCGTAAAAAATTTTAAAATTTTTGACCACTAAAAATTACATTTACATTTTTCATAGTCAGCACCACTATTTTTTTGGCACTTTGAAAATATTATCGTATTATCGTATTTTCATTCTTAATGCATTCTCAAAATTTGATGTTGGACAATCAATGTTTATTATTTTAAACGAAATTTTCAAAAATTGACTACACAATTTTTAAGTACAAAATACTTTAATTCTAAAATGTAAACGAAAGCTGAAAACGAAATACTGTTCTTATGCCTTCATATTTTACTTTCAATAAAACCTTAAACTTTAAACGAAAAATAATAGCTTTGAAAATTTTTTGGAACATTTCAAGAATAGCGACAGCTCTAATTAATATTTTTTTTTGATTATATGGATTTTGACCTCCTAAATCCAACTCTCAAAATTTCAGGCCGCTTACTTTTGGTATTGGAGTTAAAGGCCACCAAAGTTTGAAAAGCTTACCTAAAAATGTAGCTAGTTTTTCAGTTTTCCAACAAAACTAAGCTTTATGGGTATGAATTTTCGCAAAATCGCGCGATTTTAAGTCGTTGCATAGATACTCGCATTACCTTTGTTTTGATATCCATAAAGCTTAGTTTTGTTGGAAAACCTTAAAAAACAGCAAGATTTTTAGGTAATTTTTTAAAATTTGGAGGCCTATATTTTCTAAACCAATTGCGAGCGGCCTGAAATTTTTTCAGATTTAGATTAATGAGACCAAAATTCATATCATCCGTAAAAAATATTAAAAAAGAGAGTTGTCGCTATTCTTGAATTATTCCACCACTTTTCCTATACACAATCTACCACTATTTAAAATTTTCAAGTGACAACACTGGTGATAGCTAATTTTCATAGCAACAGTTTATGTGCGGTAAATTGGCTGATAAATTGAGTCTTTTAACGCGCAATTCTTTTTTTGTTCTGTCTTTTGTTTTTAGTGCGGTAAATTTGCTAATAAATATAATTTACCGCCAATTAAAAATATCTTACTTTTTGTAAACAGAAGCAGCTGAGTTAAAGTTTATAAGTAGATGTACACAAACGAATCAACACGAAATTGTCTACGTGCAATCTGCCATTTGCTACGGCCACCTTGCGTTGCGTTACGCGAACATAATTGGACCATTATGGGTCTAAAATAATCACGTATTGCTTTATTAAATGAGTATCGTAAATGCAATACTAGCATAACTAAGGCTTAGGCCTTTTCCACACTTGGTCAACGCAACTCCAACTCAAGTTGCTAGCCTGTGTATTTATACCGGAACCTTCAGATTATGCAACATGCACGCAACAAGTTCTCGACACGTTCTCGACACGTTCTCAACCTGTTCAACGCAACGCGGCTTTCCGCAATTTTCATCATCGACTTGTTGCATCAGTTTGTTTGTTTTGTGAATTCAATTATTTGTAGTGCAGTAAGCTATATGTTAATCAAGGTGAATAAGTTAATTAATTGATTTCTTTTTTCATTAATAGAATCTAAAAGTAGAAGAAATAGTTTGCAGGATTAACAAGCAAGTGTTTAATATTAAATTAGTGCAAGAAGTCGAACAACATGAGTTATTACATAATTAAAACTTACACATGTTGCATGATTTTTGAAGCAGGTCTGAAAGCATTCGGCTTATAGTTGCATTGCTTTTAAATTTTTTCGCTTTTGCATTAAAGTTGCGTTGAAATTGCTTTGACCAAGTGTGAAAAGGCCTTAGGCTAACTAAGGTTGCGGCCAGAGGGAACGCCTAGGTTACTGCCTGCGCTGTCTGCCTGCCTGTCTAAATAGGCGTAAACTATGACCGTAACCTAAGGCTGAAATCAGAGTGAAAGCCGAAGCAGACAGATGCAGGCAACAACCTACAGTCAAGTACTTAATAGTGAATCAACAATCACATTTATCATTTCAACGTATCTCAAAGGGTAGTACTTCCGCCTCTTATGATCTAGAAGGCAAAAGTTCAAACCCAGATAAGAAGAGATTTTTAATAAAAACTTTTGATAAAATATTTGCCAGTTTTTGCTATTTTCATCCAAGCAAATCATCGAAACAGGGCATAAGAAGCTTCTCTCCAAAATCCATTTTTGCAAAAACTTTTTCTCAGCTTCTTTTCTTTTTTATGACCATACATTTTTTGCAACCTTTAATAGTATGATTTAAAAAACAATTGTTATTATTTTGATTTTTTGAGTAATTTATAGAAGGCGCCACAGTAGAGTTTTTAAAATTGTCTTTTAACCTATCAGCTCTTCAAATTTATATTGAAATCAAGGCAGCAAGTCAATTGAGTACATAAATAATATATAATCAATATAGTATCATAATAATTATCCTTATGCTGCACCCAACCCACTGCTATTTAATTATGTTTGCTGACCTACTAACCCATTTTTCAGCATATCACAGACCAAATGAAAAACAAGTGTAGTGTGAAGACAAAAATAAAAGTAAACGATTAAAAATATTTTAAATACTAAGACTTAAAATAAACTACATACTACAATCTGCAACAAGTTCCCAAAACCAATACATCCGAGAAGAAAAATGCAGCAACCGGTTCCTATCCACGTGAATTCAAAAAGCTGTTGTCTTAAGCGAAAATGAGGCCTGTTTGAGTGGAAAAGGATTGCAAAAACTACAATATAGATGATGTAAACTTCACTAAAATAAAATTAATAACAGATTATGTTGAATGACGTTGAAGCTGCAATGAGCCATGCCTGTTCTGCACTTCCATTCGGGCACAAGTGCGACCAACAAGCAACAACTTGAGCTAAATCAAGTGAGCGCCAAGTGATCTTCCGTTGGCTCGCATTGATTTTTTTTTAGTTTTTGGCATTACACTAAGTAGCTCATGTTTAAACAATTTTTAAACAACATTTTCGCACACTTGTGTTTGCAACAGAAAGTATTGTTGTTATTGTTGTTGGCGTAATAGTGGCTATCTTATGTTGTTGAATGTGTTGCATGTGCTTCGGTGAGCTTTTACTTGTCGGTGGAGATTTATAGTTGAGTCTATAATTTTAAAAATGAAAAAATGGGAAAATAAAGTAATGCAACTGGCTACTTAAACGACCTTGTAGACTTTTACTTTTATTTTTACCTATTTTCTTTTACTTTATTTATTTTGTTCAAGAAACAGGTTTTTTTGTTGCTTTAACATAGGTGGAAGAGCAAATCATTTTTCAAAGGCCGTAAGCGTGGCTATTTTTGTAAGTGATGCAAATTTGAGCGGAATGCAGACAAAATAAAATAAAACTGTAACAATGTTAACAAAATATATGTTTCAATGATAACAAAGGCTTTATTTAATGATAACTTTTGTATTGTTTAAAGGTCAAGTCATGAGAAAAAACTTAAGTATCAAGCGATAAGGTAGTGTATAAAGTTGAATGTACCTACTAGATTTGAATGTGGTTGTAAGTCGTTCACATATTTTTACAAATAATTGGAGAATAGTACGTACAAAACTAAAAAATCCCAATAAAATGTTATTTGGGGCTTATTATATTTTGATTTTTTTTTTTTGGGGTTATTACGTTCGGTTTGTGGGTTATTTCATTTTGTAATTTCTTATGCGTCTTTTACAGAATGAATAATAAAGCCAATTATATGGAAGAAGTGGGCAAAATGGATTCGTTTTTAGTGTACTCACCAATTTTGTTATTGTTCGCATTTCTTTTGTGTTAAGACTTAAATAAAAGCTTTTTTCGCATTTTGTAAATTTGATAATTTTTGGCATTAATTTTTTCTGGATTCAAAAATAATTTGCTCTTGTACAGAATTTTGTTATTTCAGGCATATTTACTCAAGTTTGCTTTCTTTACATAGCAGTTGGGATTACGACTGTCAACTTTTTTTAGGCTTATGACCTTTTTGAAGCTGGCCATAGTCCGAATTCCAATTTAACATTTTAAATTTGGGATAATGTCCCTTGGGACTATGTCGCGCCACCAATTGCAGTATTGACTATTCATTTATTTTGGGGTAAATTTAATTTTGAGTTTAAACCTTTTTTTGAGCTAATTTAATTTTTTTTTTTGGGCTTATTTAATTTTTTTCGTTGGGTATTATTTCATTACGAAAATTTTTGGGGTAATTTAATTTTCCTTTTGGGTGTTATTTCATTGCATTTGGGCATTATTTCATTTTAGTCATTTGGGGTTCATTTAATTTTTTCTAGGGTTTATTTTATTGGGTGTTATTTTAGTGGGTGTTATTTCACAAACTGAAAGAAATAAGCCACTGTGACTCATGCGCAGCGCTAGAAGAAGATGCAAAACACATACTTTTTGAATTTTAAAAGTGGTTGGAAGAGATACAAGCTTTAAATTATATGCTAGGTGTTGCCTTATCTCAAGAGAATCTGTTGAGTGAAATGTTAAAATCCGAAAATGCATGGCCATATGAATAAAATATTGAAGGAAAGAAACTCTGTAGTTCTGAACCTCCTTACTTAAAGAAAGTAAAAAGGACGTAGGAACCATACGATAATAAGCCCTCCGTCTTGACGAAATGCTGATGCGATTGCGGGGCCACTAGATGTTATCGTGCTATCAATACGTACAACAAAAAAAAATATTTAGATATAGATGTAGACATAGATATAGATAATTCTTTTTTAAGTGTTTTTGTTACTGAACTCTTACTAATCGCCTGGGCCGATTTTGATGGAATTTTGTTCGTGTTTGAGTTGGTAAGTGGGTGGCTTAAATTTACAATTGCAGCCGGTAGAGGGTTCTGCGGTCGGGTAAACAGGCATAAACACCTAAACTAATCAAACAGTTAGCATGAAAATTTGTAAAAAGCGGTTTTCAAGTACGATGAGTGCTTTGGCGATATCTACTTTGAATCGTCGTTAACACCAGAGAGCGCTGTGGTACGCTCTCTGGTGTTCTTTCTGATCTTTTACAAATCCACCAAAAATTCCTGAACCGCTCATATGTTAAGCATAAAAATTTGTATAAAGAGGGTTTTAAGTACGTTGAGTGTTTTGGTGCTATCTTTTTTTAACACCAAAGGACGCTATAGTGCAAATTCTTTACAAAACCGCTTAAACCTTCTAAAGCACTCTAAATTTCTCTAAAACTTCTAAAGCATGATTATCATGCAAATTTGTAAATAGAGGTTTACAGGTACAATGAGTGTTTTGGTTAAAAATTATAAATTTGGCGGTTATTTCGAACAATAAGTTAGGATGCAGATAAGAGAGACGATTCTATCAAATACTTACTTACTTACTTACTTAGTTGGCGCTACAACCGTATGTCGGTCTTGGCCTCATCTAAGAATTTGCGCCAGCCATTTCTGTCTTTCGCTTGCTGGCGCTAGTTGAAAATTCCGAGCTTCGTCAGGCTGTCCTCTACTTGGTCTTTCCAACGAAGATGCGGTCGTCCTCTTCTGCGTTGACCGCCGCTGGGTACCGAATCGAATGTTTTCTTCACTGGAGCATCGTCTTTCATGCGCTGAACATGACCAAGCCAGCGAAGCCGCTCGATTTTAATGCGCTTGATGTCGATGTCAGCGTACAGCTCTTATAGTCTTCCACCGTATTCGGTACTCGCCATTGACGAAGATTGGTCCGTAGATCTTACGAAGAATCTTTCTCTCGAATGCTCCTAAAGTCTTTTCATCTAAACTGCTCAGCGTCCAGGTTTGTGATGCGTAAAGTAGGACGGGCATGATGAGCGATTTATAGAGCGTGATTTTCGTTCGTCGAGAGAGGGCTCTGCTTCTCAATTGCCTACTGAGCCCAAAGTAACACCTGTTGGCAAGAGTTATTCTTCGTTTGATCTCAATGCTGATGTCGTTGGTTGAGTTAATGCTGGATCCCAGATAAACGAAGTTCTTCACAACCTCGAAGGAGGTATTGTCAACGGTAACGTGGGTTCCAAGACGCTGGGACTCTTTTTTTGTTGACACCAAGTATTTCGTTTTATCTGCATTCACTGCCAGACTCATTCGACTTGACTCTCTTTCTAATCTGGAAAATGCTGCACTGACTTCGCGCGTATTATGGCCAATGATATAGATGTCATCAACATACGCAAGCAGCATAACACATTCTATCAAATACTAATATCAATATTCCATATTGCATCGAACTTTAAAGAGCTATTAAAACAAGGAGCAAAAGAAAGCTTATTGCACTTAATGGAATGGATTTACGTAAAATTTTTCCCCATTGTCCTTTTGAGTAGATGCACTGTTAGATTCGTTGTAACCAAATTGGCATTTTATTGAATAAGATTTCATGTAAGAAACCTGCATAAATACATTAACTTTTTTGACGTAGAATTTCGTCTTACGTATGGGGGTCATTTTCACAAATTTTTTCAAACACATCAGCCTTTAATATTCATCGTACAAAGAACAAATATATGCCAAAATATCAGTAAGAGTACGAATAAAACGAATATATATCTTTGGATTTTGTCACTTTATTCGATTGCTCAACCTTAACAGGTTTTATAGCAAATTTAAAATTATAATATAAGATATTTAATACAATTCAAAAATATAAAGTATGATTTTGATAGAAATCATGCATTATTAACAAACTTAAATGTTTTAATAAATTGCTTAAAGTATATAATTTTATTAAAGTATAAAAATAAAAAAAAAATAAAAAAAGTTAAGTCAAATCGATAATATCAGACAGCATAGCAGGGTTGTGTTTTCAAGACAAACAAGGTCAAGTTAGCAACAATTTTTGTATCCGGACGTCGGCGGAGTCGTGTGACAAACAAGGTCTCATACCCAATAAAACACTACTCCAATCAGTATATATATAATATATATCGTTCCTGAAGCCGCTGGGATCCTAGCTTGACAGGGTGGTTATTCGACAAACTAGGTCAACTTCACCAAATCAATTTTCAAAAAAACAAAGAAAACCAGTTGCGAACGCAGGCATCAAGACAAACTAGGTCTTATCGGCCACTCATATTAATATATTACAAATCGATCTAACGTAGTGTTTCAATAGGTAAAAACCAAGACACCACGGTACCGCCGACAAATGTAGTTACATTCATCATGAAGATATACGGCAGTTGAAGATCCCAGGCTTAGGTAAATTCAGATTATTTAGATGTTCATACACCAAAATTATCCATATTAGGCTTAGGTTCATTTATCCATTTAGATTGTTATATTAATGTGTTTACAAATATCACCAGATGCATCAGATATATGTTTGAGAGAATTTAATCATAATCAACGACGGTACTGCAGGTAATCTATACATGTATTCACTCACATGGATGAGTACATGGATTCACTTAAGGATTAAACATCAGATACAAAATTGAAATCACCGCAAGCTCTTCTAAGAGGTTCATTTTGCAAATAATTAGTTCTACAAAAGTTCATGTGGAGTAACTCAAAAGATCTTCAAGGACGAAGAGGAATATTAAAATATATTTTACTCAATAAATATGGACTTTTTATAATCCAACAGTTTTATAATCCAACAAGCATTTATCATAGTTCTCCGATTTTTTTAAAGAAGGAAGATATAAAAGTTGTAACCGATATTCATAAGGTGGTAAGTGAAAATCAGTATTACAATAAAGATAGCTTAAGCAAAACAAAAGAAATTATTTCTGCACTGATTCAATGTCGTCGGTGCAACAACCGTATCGTGGGCACCAAACAACTCTATGAAAGGCCGCACTAGGATAAGGTTTTCGTTATGAATGGATCATTAAACTTTTTTGCCCAACGTTTAATAAATCCTAAGCTACTATTTGCTATATTTATTATCCATTGTAACTCCAAGATCATTGAAAATATCTAAGGACTCCAATGGACAACCACAAATTTTGAAGGTACATTTAATTGGTGGTTTGCGCGAAAAAGACATATGCTTGCATTTCTTCATGTTGGGGTTCATACGGTTCATACGGAAAAAAATTCATTTATTCGTATGAGAAAAACACAAGCTGTTTGAGTAGCTACTTCAGTAGCTGCTTATGCTGTTGTTTTTGTTCGTTTGGTTCGCAATCGTGTCGATTGTTGTTTTGCTGCTTTTGTTTTGGTTGTTGATATTAATATATATGTAAAATGTACATACATAAATACACATTAGATGTTTTCGTTTTTGTAGTTCGTTATTGGTTTTGTTTATTGTCAGAAAGATAAATACAATAGAGTGGACCTTATTTGTATGGGGAAAATTTCCAAGCACTTCATGGAGCGTCCCATAGGCTCAAACTGCGCTAATGGATGAAAAAAAAATTTGTGTAAAATTTTAGTAATATCAGATGCATACAAGCCCGTGCGCACACGGCTTAAGGTTTGCACAAGTGCATAAAAAAAAATTTTTTTTCCAGGGGGGTTCCAGGCGGTGTGCCACTGGCATGGGTGGATCGGCCCTCCAAAGTTAGTGGGGGTCGGTCATACATTTGGACTCGATTGGGGCACTCTAAATGGGTCAAAGAGGAATTTTTCAAAATTTGACCCTACGGGACAAAAGTCAAAAGTTGGGGCATTAGAATTCGTTTTAGAGGTGTAGTTCTTCGGGCAAAGTTTCTTATTTTGATCCCTAGAATACGATTTTCACTGAGCAATGGGCGATTTTTTTGCCTCCCCACAAATCGACCCGGCCTAGTATGCATACATATCATGATACAAAGAGCTATAGGTAAAGTATTCCCGGCGCAACAAACAAAATTTACTGCGTACCTCGTCATCGGTGCTCGTCAAATGTGACACTTGATGAATACATTCAAAAGAAAATGTAGAAGAGTGACGAAGATAGCAAAATGAAAACGAACAAACAGTCAAAATTCTGTCAAGCACATCAAGCAACGTAGCCGCGTTTTGTGTAAATCGGTAAAAAAGGGAAAAAGCACCACTACAAAATATGCAAATTTTTCTTCACAAAACAGTACTAAAAAATATATTAACTTTATTTTGGACATGTGCTTTATATAACAATATTTATTTCATATCAGTAAAACAAGTTTTCATAAGAAAATGTAGGCATTTTAAAATCTTTATACCCTATGAATAAATTGTGACTACGTTTTAACCAAGGAGCACCTTGCACGTCACAGCAAAGATGGCGGACATGCGCAATACTTTATCTGTAGTTCTTTGTATCATGCATACATATATGTTCTTTACTACAGGAAAAATAAATAATTCAATTTTTTCCGATATTTATTTCCATTTATTAAACATAACTTTGAATTACATTTAGGTTTAACCAATTTAAAAAATGAACAAGAACAATAAATTTATCACTAAAAATATCAAACGAAACCTTTTTATAAAACAAAACAAATTCTTGCATGAATTTAATTGTGAACTTTTTAGATCAAGTAAGTTTGAAGAAGGCAACAACAACAACAAATTTGTTTTTGAATAATTTTTATTTAGAAGACGAAATTCTTTAAAATAGTTTTGAAAAATTCACTGAGAAAAAAAACATACTTTAAAATTAAAGAAAAAATTTCAAAATTGAAATTTAACTCATTTGCGTTTCTACAAAACAAAATTTAAAACAAGCGTGTTTAATTTTCGACTATAAACACATTTCTGTTTTTTGTATACTTTTCTCTTATTATTTCCTTTGAAAAACAAAAAATACGTCGCTATCAGATACTGATTTAAAAAATTATGTGCAGTAGAATCATTGAAAATTATTGCCAGACAACTGAGACCCCGATTTTACATTTGATTGATTGAAAATATTTTTGAATTAGTCTTACAAATATTGAACTTAAGATGATATAAAAACTAATTAATTATTTTTAGTATTTCAAAAATTTCAAGACGCAGTAAAACACAAACTTCATCAAATGAAGTCCAAAAATTTGTTATTCGGGGGATCTCAGGGGTCACTCATCACGAATCTTACTGCAAAAACTCGAAAAAGTTAAAAAAATGGCATCGAAAAATGGCGATTTAATTTATTTGTTTTTAATTTAATAAAAAATTTTTTAAATTTTGTTTTAAAATATTTGTTTTAAATATTAAATTTTAAGCATTAAATTTTTCGTTTAAATAAATGTGTTTAAACTTAAAATTTTTACAATGAAAGTATATTTAAAAACATTGTTTTGAAAGCAAAAACTTTTGTTTTAAATTAAACTTTAATAACATTTGTGTTTAACTAAAATGAAATTGTTGCAAGCTCTATTTCAAAAACAAATTCATTTAATATAAACACAATTTTATTTATTTTTAACACATATTTCCCTCAGTGCATAAATGAATAACACTAGAATTTTTCTATATTACTGTATAAAAAGGCATTCTACGTCTACACTTACGATACTATCAAAAATGTGTCTTTTTTTATATTTAAAGAAGGCAAAAGGTACAATGAACAAAATTTAAGATAAAACAAATTTGGAATTACCATTTTAATAACTACTAGTTTCTACTTATCTTCAGCTTGGCACATATTCGAAGTTATGCAGATTTTAGTAAATTGATGAAGTCACGTGGTTAATGCTATTCCCCATAAGAGACAATAAACGGGTCATTAATTATGATTTTAAGAAAAGTCAATAACCCTGCCATAACTCATAGTATTTTGACTTCTTTATTTTTTACATTAAAAAAAAAAGCATAACATTAGCATATTTAATTACAAAATATAAATTTATTTCGACTATTCTCTTAACTAATAAGCAAACTAGAATCACCGCAAACAAAACTGTTTGTAAGAAACATTCGGATAACACTTATACACACATATGTAGATTTCTGATTGTATAATTCAGCACCCTTTGTTGCTTGCCCCTTTCTTGCTAGTATGCGGAAATATTCTAATAGCTTTGACCAAAGATTCTAAAAGTTACACAAAGTTTTAAGCGTTATTAATACCAAATGCTTAAAATTTCTATAAGATTTCTGAAATTATGATATGTTCCAATATATCGATTAGCAAAACTAAATGACCTTCAAATTAAAAATCATTAAAATAACTACATTAACAGCAAGAAAACACTTCCGCTTTTGGTAAACTAAAAATGATAGCAATAGCTAGAAACAGTAACAATTACGATTATGAAATATATATAGACACTAAAGAAGTAATGTGATATAAGAGAAGAACCCACATTTCAATAGAATTTTTAATAATGACTTGGATTTGAAATGAGGTAGGAAATTAGTTATTTAGTTAATAAACGGTAATTTTTCATAAAAATTATTGATGTATTAATTAAATGTTTTTTCTTAGCACAATCTGTGTCAAGATCACTCAAGACAGCTAATTTTGCATATTCAAACAGCATGCTTGGCTAGAATTTTCTAAACATTACATGTAAATAAATGTATGTATTTTAAGAACAAGTGGATGTAGCTTGAGCTTACTATCATCAGCTGTAAAACAGAAGGAAAAGACCCTTAATCAAGGTCTAGTTAAGGAAAACTGTTAACTATGTGAATGATTTTTGTGTTTTGAGATTTTTAAGTGCTGTATCATCATTACGCCCTGCATGTATAAACATTTTGTGTAAAAAATTTTATAGTTGCCGACGTTCCTTCCACACGCTTGAGTTGCTGATTCCACAGCAACTTGCTTTTTTCTTGACCATCTAATTTGACGCGCTTTAGAGTCTTTATTTTATGAAATGTTTTATGACTGTGTCTTCACTGTTGTGTTTTTTTATGTTATGAGGTATGCAGTTTTAACGTTACTTTTCAGTCAGCACTACCATCTAGTTAGTCGAACTTGACCACAGTAAGTTTAGGTTTTTTTATAATTTTTTCACCATCAAGTTGATAATTTATTTTATTTGCTGCGGACATTGAACGGCAATCGTTGCAGTTAGTTATTTAAAAACAGATTTACATAGTTTATCTTCGAGCTACTTTTTACTTCCGAGTTTACATTTCAAGCACATTATTTAATTATTCCCTTTTGACCTCCTGAATGTTCCAAAATATTTTGACTCTTATATAAACACTTATTCGAGTAAATATTTTGGAAATTTTATGTGATCTTGATCTTGACATCAGATCTGATTAAAGTTAATTAAAGTATGATTATGTGATTTAAAGCTTGTTATCAAATAGATACTTTAAAAAATTAAAACTTTACGTGTGAAATTAGTGGAAGTAAGGCAAATAGTTCAAGTGTCATTAGGTATTAATACTTTGTTGTGTTACTCAAAAATTAATTTTTGAAAGGCGCAAACAGTTGATACTGAGTTTTAGTTGAACCCCTGGAAATCGAGAATCTAGCAGTCTTAAATGGCGCTCTGTTTCTTCACTTCAAAAAATATGATTAGGTGTTGATAATTTGAGTGGCAGTGTCAAGTTTTTATTTATAGCTTTATGAAATTAAATATAATTTTGGTTGAAAAAGTCAGTTAGCTTACTTCGGATTGTTTTTTAAGACCGAAAGCGTCTTAATTGCAGAACTCAGCTGCACAAAATTGGACGAGACAATTGCAAGAGATGCACTGTAGTTTGAGCTGGTGTCAACATTCTTTTCTCAGAATGTGATCGAGGTAATTTGTAAGTTTGGTGTCAACGTTGAGGTGAAAGTCAAGGGCAAGGCTGAAAATCAAATTATGTACGCATTTCTTGTGGGTTGAGGGGGGAATGGCCTCATTCAATTGTGAGGTATTGCTGAAGTAGCTATGAAACTTCAGGTGAAGATTGGCAAATTTTGTATATTAGTCAGTGAATGCTTACGGCTCGATTGAACTTTATATAAAATAGGAGAAATTCTACCACATGCGAGATGATGAGAGCTGCACTGGTCATTGCAACATTTTGCGACATTGCATTTAACGGTAGATTTTATAAAGGATGTTTTTTATAGAGTGATACAACTTAGAGTTCGCATCACTCCTTTATTTGACCACCCATTTAACAGCCGATAGTTGCTTTTTGTTTAGTTTGCTTTGAAATTTTATTATGGATCGACTTACACCAGAGCAACGCGTGAAAATTGTGGAAATTTTTAATCAAAATAATGGTTCCGTTCGTCAAACTTATCGTGCACTTCGTCCATTTTATGGGGTACATAATCGTCCTTCAGAGCTGCTAATTCGAAGAACAATAGATCGTTTTTGGACCACATTTACTGTTACTGATAATGTGCATCCCGTGAGACGCCGAACAGTGCGCACTGAAGAATCTGTAGCCGCTGTACAGGAAAGCATTGAAGATGATCCTAATCAATCAATTCGTCGCCGTTCTCAGCAACTGGGTTTGTGTCCTTCCACTTTATGGAAGATTTTACGAAAAGATCTTGGCTTAAAACCTTTCAAGATTCAACTTGTGCAGGAATTAAAGCCAAACGACTATCCTATGCGCCGCCAATTCGGCGAATGGGCTGAAGCACAAATTGATATTGATTTTGAATGTCCATGGAAAATTTTATTTTCCGATGAAGTCCATTTTTGGTTGAATGGGTACGTAAATAAACAGAATTGTCATATTTGGAGTGAGGAGAATCCACAAAATTTTGTCGAAACACCATTACATCCACAGAAAATTACTGTTTGGTGCGCTTTATGGGCTGGCGCAGTCATTGTCCCATATGACTTCAAAAACGATGATGGTCAGAATGTTACTGTCAATGGTGAACGGTGTAGGAACATGATTCGAAATTTTTTCGTACCTCAATTAGCTGGCATTAATCTTGCTGATATGTGGTTCCAATAGGACGGAGCCGCATGCCACACAGCGGGCGCTACAATTGATTTACTCAAGGAAACTTTTGACGAAAAAATAATTTCACGAAGAGGCCCAATTAATTGGCCCCCAAGATAGTGTGATTTAACTCCATTGGATTATTTTCTTTGAGGTTATGTAAAGTCACTTGTCTACGTCGATAAAGCACAAACAATTGAACACCTGGAAATCTTCACTCGAAGAGTTACCACCCGTGGCGGCCACATGACCAAAATCATATTTAAACATTAATGTCATAAAATTTTCTATCCAATAAAGCCCATTTTATTGATATTACAAATACATTACTATATTTAATTATGATTTAAACTTGTATCACTCTATAAAAACACCCTTTACATTGATGCATCAAACCATTTAGCTTCTTTAACTAGTTTTGTCGGCCCTTTTTTAAGGCAAACATTCGCGGTTAAAGTGGAATAAGACTGCAAAAATATAATGTAAAGAACCTAAAAATCTTTTATAAGTACTAAAAATAAGTATGAAATATGATCAAAGTAAATGCTAACTTCTAAATTAATATTATATCTGCAATCTTTACCGTTATAAATTAACTTAAATTAGCTTTTACTTAATAATGCATTAGTTTAGTTCAAAATCTTCGGTTGTATTATTCTATATGTATTTTTTTTTTATTTTTCGATAGTTTATACTTGCAAGAATATCACCTCTCCTGAAAAGGATTTTTCGAAATTGATATTGTTTTAAAAAGAATCGCTTATTGAAGAAAAGTAAGCTATAAGTATTATTCTACCAGTTAAACTGCCTAAAACTTAACTTGAAACTTTAGACGGATTTTTCTCCAAACTATTTTTTTCAAAACGTTTGTCATAAAAACTCGAGTTCTAAATGATTGATTTTCTTGAAATTTGGTATGAATATTCTTAATATCTATCTTATCTATGGTTTTAATAGATTAATAGCTATAAATCTAAAATAACAATGATAGATTAATATTTAATCTATGGTAAGAACCAACAACAAAAAAATCAAAATTTTTAATTTTAACTATTTTTTAAAAGTTCGGAAAAGTTAAAAGATAACTGAAAGACATCTACCTATTTTTTGAGTAGCCGTCATTTTGCAATAAATTTTTTTCTTTTTCCAGGTTCCTGCTATGACATTTGCACTGATAAATAATCTATCTTTTTTTTATTTTTCGGATTACCGGAAGGGTAGAAATCGTGAAAAGATGGACACTAGGGTGGTCCTTATTTTTGAAATTGTTGAGCACCCGGTTTTTTGTTTCTTTGCGTCTAAAAATAATTCCCAAATTATTTTTTTTACAACATTAATAACACATGTCGCTTGGAGCTTCAAGTTTGCACAGAGGCATCGCAACTGAATGAGCATTATACAATAGTTTTCTCACCTCCAGCCACCAAAATTTCCAAAATTGTTTAAGTGCAATTAATTACCTTTACAAATTTAGTTTAAACTTGAGATTCGATTGAGAAGTGTTTGAGATATGAATTTTAGTAAAAAAACGATTTTCGGCGTTTTTGCCGATTTTGGTCAATTTTGTGAACATGTAAATTCTGTAACTTCGCTAAAAATCTCGTCAAACTTTTTTCTTCCAAATCAAGTTTTTTATTTCCATCAGTGAAGCGCCATGCAAAATTTCACCCAAATCGGAGGTGGTCATTCCACAAGGCCGCTACGTTCAAAATTGAATTGCTGTTTTGTTTTTTTTTTTTTTTTCTCATAGATAATTTTTTTAATTTCAAACTCAACGCGACACTTGTTAATAAAGTAAAATTTTTTAAAAATTGTAATGCATTTTAAATATATAGGAACAAAATAAAATTGTGCTCAAGGAAAACAAACGAATTTTTTTTTCTCCAAACAAATAACAACCAGTCTAACGGACACGGTATGTTTTCCCATTCTACTTCAAAAATGTTTACTTCATTAAAAATAACGCTGTGCGGCACGTAAAACTGTATTTTATAATTTCAACGTTTTTCACTTAAGTTAAATATGAGGAATCTCGTGGTAACATACGTTTTGCCTCTTTACCGAAAACTTTAGTGCAAATTTTTTTTTTAATTAGTCCAGATATACACTCATTTGCATGTTGAGAACTCTTGAACCGTTAGGATTTTTCTTTGGGTTTCTTCAGCAAAGTTCTTTCTATTATTCTTGCAAACAACTTTGTTATAGAAATATATAACTGTATATATCAAGTTGCGGCCGTAGCCTAGTGGGTAGAGTGCGTGGCCCCTAAGCTAAAGAACTGCGGTGGCCCGGGTTCAATTCCAGCTCAGACAGAAAGTTTTTTCAATTGAATTAATTTTTCTGTTCGGTCGTCACCTCTCTGCAGACAATGGCAAGCCTCAGAGAGTAAAAATTGCCATGTAAAGCTTCTTGAGAACATAAGCCGTTCGGAGTCGGCATAAAACACGTAGGTCCAGTTCTCGGTCATTTGTGATCAAACATTTAATAACACGCACAACACAATTGATCAATAAGAAGCTAGGTCAAAGTCCTTCCAAGGGCTGAAATGGCCAGTTTATTCTTTTATTTTTTTTTATATATCAACGCTTCAAAGCAAAAAATCATTCGCAATGTTGTTCGAATTTTTTCGTTTGACTTTTTGTAAGAATCACTCGAAAAGACCCGCTGGAATTATAGAACGAGGTTTGCCGAAGAAACTAAAATAAAATCCTAATGGTTCAAGAGTTATAAACATGAAAATGAGTGCATATCCTTAGTAATTCCTTAAAAAGAAAATTTTATTCTAAAATGTTCGGTAAAGTGGTAAAACAAATGTCACCACGATATTCCTTATACCAAAATTAAGTGAAAAATGTTTGAATTATATACAGAGAAAAAAGATTCAAAAAAGCTCACAGTGTAATTTTTTTAAAATTTTTTTGTAAATTCTTAAAATATGAATTAATAGTGAGAAAAAATGGTTGGTAAAAATATTATTTGGTTTTTTTTATCTACCGTCAAGAAACGCCCAAAATTTGGGAATCTAGACTAGAAATTCCCCTTAACCATTGTGTTGACAGCATGTCTACGCTCCTTTGATGGACACCTGGCTCACCGTTGAGCCACCAAGCCTTCCATACATTTTTTATGCGGAAGTCAATTATACCTTATATTAACCCGAAACACCCTGTCGTTGCCATATGGCAACGCAAACACAAACACTTAAAATGTGCTTATTTTAGTTTAAACCGTTTTATATTTGCGTTAACAAGTCATTCTGAAAATTAAAAAAAAAAATTTAATCAAGGTGATTCGGGTTAAGGATGCGTATAAGTTCGGCCTTTGTAATTCAGTTAAGAGTGCGCTAGACTATCAACAACTCAGACGTCCTCAGTTCGAGCCAGGTTCGGCCATGGTTCTTTTCGCTTTCTTTTTTCTTTACTACATTTAAGAATTATTGAAACAAAAAATCCACAACTAAATTGTGGAAAATGTGGAATAAAGAACTGAAACAACTGAGGGCTGGAAATGCTTGCCGAGGTTAAGGCATAACACTAGCCTCGGTTATAAGCAATTCAAATTGTCTTTCGCGTTTGTTCCGCCTAATCGATAATTCAAATATTGTTCCAATCAATTCTTCTTCTTATAATCTATCCCTTTCCTTTCAGGTCGAAGACCAAACGTTGTTTGTATAAGGTGCATGCCTTGGTTCTTTTCTTTTTTTTTTTTTTTTAAAGTATTGCAAAAGTGGGTGGAGGCTTTGGGTATAACTTTTTTGTTATTAAAGGGGACTTTACTAAGTGTTAATTTAGAGTTATTGTGAACATTTTTTAATACTTCCCTATTAACCCAAAGTTCCTCTTGGGGGCAGGTCTGTATAGATAGTATATTGTTAGGTAAAACAAAATGTTTTTAATAGCAACAAATTTTATTTTAAAAGGTACAAAATTTGTACTACAAATCAAATGTTGTGAACAGCAAAATGTTTAAAATATATTTATGTATGTGCCATTTTTGATTAGAAAATTGATGCAGAAACCGATTTCAGCTGAAGTATGAGCCGCACAAATGAGTTTATTGGAGGCATAGTACTGCTTACGGGCTTACCAACGTTTTCCTATGCAATATCCGCAATTGCCTAACTCCTTCAGTCGTTCCTAGGCATTTTTATTCGGAGCTTGACAAACATTTGTGGCTTTGAAGGTGCCTAATTTGTATCCGAGCATACTTACTGAAGTTTCCCCTCTAGACTTTTTAATTTTGCGCCCTCTCTATAACTTGAGGCAATACGTGGGCAAGGGCTAGCTCCTAAAGATAGTTGCAGCGATAATTAGTTTCTTTTTCTGGCATTGTTTTAAATTTTAGAGTGGTAATAACAAAGGTTACCAATGTTGCAATGCCCAAAATATTTGAAAAAAAAAAATTCCGTGGCAGTGAAGAGTCCTCCTTTTGGTGGATTATTCAGTCAATATTTTATCCATGGTGTCAACAATACCTTTGTACTTGTTGTTGTCCATAATTAGTCCATAATTATTTCAGGTTCAAAGCAAAATGAAAAAAAAAACACAAAATCGTTATTACCTGAAATGGATTTGCTATAATGAAGAGTTGAAAGTAGAACAACAGATTTTACTGGTGTCTTTTTAGTGACATATGAACAAATGGCAATAGGCTCATTGTGCAGAAGTCCAACCTCTGTTGAGTGTAGATCTTTTTAGCGACTTAGTTTAAACTCTTCCGGCAGGTACGGCTTTCATATCGCGACTAAGTGAAATTCAGTGTGATTTTTACAATTCCGATGTTTTTTTGCAGAAATCATTTGTGCGATAAATAGGGTTATACATTCATTCAATTTGACACAAATCGATTCCAGCTGAATTAATCAAATTCAATTTGAGAAAATGTGAATATTTTTTCGAAGTGAATTGCTCCAATTCGTTATCATTTATCTTGGTTAGTTAGCGTTTCTTGGTTTGTTTGATCAACAGTGTGTGTCTTGGGAAATAAGAGTGTTTCGATGGAATTCGGTCTTTTTATTGACGATTTCTATAAGCTTCTTCTTTTGCTAGCACATCTTTTTATAATTTGTGTAGCAGCGAATACTTATTTCACTTAGTATTTACCAATCGGAGAAGCTAATATCAAACCACGAATACACAACCAGTTGAAAATCTTCTTGCACCTGAGGAACCAGTCAAACACCTGAGGAACGTGGAGAATCGAATGAACAAAGGATACGTGTTAATATGGCACAATTGCAGGCTAAACGAAGAAGACGAAGTATTTTCACAATAGCTTACAAAGATCTTCTATATCTCGATATTGGACCATTGGATGTAATGTGCTTCCATTTTCATGCTTTGAATTTAGCATCGAAAATGCCTGGATGTGAGTTACATGACAGGTAAAGTGAAATTTACGCCTTTGACACCACCTTCAGAGCCTTTGAACACTTTGCTCATTGACGAGACACCGTAATGGAATCATTTTTTTAATAACAATCAAAAATACAATGTAAGTTCTCAGACCTTCCGGGTAATGCTTTTTTTTCAAACATTCAGATTCAAAGACAAATCCATCATCGCGCTGGAGCTTTGTTGCCACAACCGAGCCAAGTCCATAAATTTCTCCAAGTTTATTTTATTGGCAACTCTAGCGACGAACTCGATCAGCTTTGTGCCATTTTCAACGCGATGAAGCGTGCACGAGCACAATGCATTGATCCAATTATAAAAAACTACTTTGGAATCTATGCACTCCGCTGATTAAAACATCATAAGATTTATGTTGTAATATTTTAAGGATGGAATGCTTAAGTAGTCGTTTTAGACACAATATCAAGAGCAAAACAGCATCCGTTATCCGTATCCGTAACTCAAGTTTATTTTGCCCGCAAGTTGCATAGCAAATATTCAATATAAAAAAAAAATCAATTAAATTAAAAAACATATGTTAAATTTTGTTGCAATACCAATATTAAATTATTTTTTTTTTGTTAAAGAATGCATAGAAATCTATTATTTTAAATTTATTTATGTTTTAAAATTACCATTATACATATGAGTTTGTGTACTGGATTTACTGGATGTACTGGATTTACTAAATAATAAAACACATTTAGTAAAAGTTGTTTTTAGAGAAAGAACTGGGTCCAGTTTAGTGTGCAAAATAGCAGAAGAAACATACTTAAATAAATTTTTTTTTTGCTTCCGCAACATATTTAAATGTCATATTAAAAAAAATAACAATAGAAAAATTTGAGAATAGAAAACAGCCGTATTAAAAATATCACAAATTGTTAAATTGGGTTCAATAAACTGAAATAATTGTGACCAGTGGTGGATCTAGGATTCGCCAGAGGGGGGCGAATGTAAAACCTACAAAATTACAAATGGGCATTTCCACAGAAAACTCCACAGTGACCAAAAATTTAAAACTTATTACAAAAATTTTTATATTATCTAAGAGAAATATCATAATTTGGATAAATTTAAGCAATTTATACATAAATTAATTTACCATGATGAACAAATCGTCTGCGCTGTTCTGCAAATGTAGTTTTTCTTTTTTGTAAATGCTTAGTAAATGTTTTGTAAATTTTGTTGTTTAAGTAAAAATGGAGGGCATTGGCTAAAGATAATGAAAAAATGGTTGAGGCAAGGAAAGAAAATTATACTATTAAATTTGTTTTAATAAGTCTCATTTCTTAATTACCCAGTTAAACTATAATGACAATTTAAGTAACTTAATGCCAGATCAAAAAGCCTAATAAAAAAAACAGAGAAAGTTTTTAATTTTGATCACTTCGATAAAAAACTTATATTACTTCAAAACCTTCTAAAAATAAAATTGTATGCAAAAAGTATTGCCCAATTCAGAGAGTTTTGCAAATCTTTTAATCCAAGTCAAAAATCACTATATCTATGTTCTTGCTTTAAAAGCGATACTTAATTACTACGCAAATATAAAAAACCTTTTTAATAATTAGACTTTCTCAGTCTTTTTTTTATATTTTGTACAAATCGTACGTAACGCCAGTATGGAAATGTCCTTATGTACATTTATTAAGATGCCTCACGAAAAAAATTTTTTGGGCCAGTTCTTAAAAATAACACGGTGCTACAAAAAAAAAATCGCATGTGCTTTTGAAGTGACATAGTACAGGTTGTAAATCTGGTAGACCATACTTGAAATTGTCAATACACCCCCCAAAATTTCATTATTCCATTAAAAACGGATTTTTAGGTGCCTGAAGCATAAAAAAAATAAATAACTCATACATTTTTTAACCGATTTTCGACTTCAAAACGATTTTGGAAAGATAAAGCTTTTAAAATAGGCACATATCTTAAAAACTATAAAAGGAATTTTTTGAGTTAAAAACGCCCAAACCTAACATTTTTAACCTTGTTTTTCCAATTTTTTCAACTTTGAGAATCATTTACTGCCAAAATTTTTGATAGTTTTATGAAAGTACTCTTTATCTATATATATAAAAATGAATGTATGTATGTGGGTATGTGGGTATGTGGGTATGTGGCTATATCACGTATAGACTCTGAAACCGCTGAACCGATCATTATGAAATTTTCAGGGAAACTGAACCCACATCTTGAGAGTGTTCCTGTGAGGTTTGGTAACGATTGGACAAGGGGGCGTGGTACCTCCCATACAAGCCAAATTTGCTCCATCGATCACAAACAAAAAAAGGATATATATCAGACTGTTTCAATCGTAAAAAACTAAGATTTGGTAATTTTGTTCAGATGGTTACTGTCGGTAAGTGGACAAAAAATGGGCGTGGTTGTCATATAAATACGCCCACTTTTTCAAAATCATGGCAATTCCAGAGTTCTATACACTTTTACAGTGAAACTTGCTGTATAGGTGCTCCAAGAGGCGGTTACTATATATAAATGTTTTCACGCCTACTTTTACCGCCCACAAATCGATATCTATATACATAAAAAGCAAAACGATGTGTGTCTGGCTGTGTGATGTCTATAGACTCCAAAACTACTAAACCGATTGACCTGAAATTTTGGCAGCCGATTTGTTTCAGGTACGATATGGTTGAGGGGAAAAATGTGCCACACCTCCCCTTTTACCGCCCCCAAATCAATAAAATTGTTATATTTCAGTCAGTTTGGGTCGTATAAGGCTAAAATTTTGCAATTTAGTATGTACGGTTACTGTCGATAACTGTACTTAAAATGGGTTTCCACGCCCCTTTTTACCGCCCACAAAAAAATGAAAATGCTTTATTTCAGACGGTTTTGGTCGTATAAGACTTAAATTTAGTACTTTGGTTTGTGTAGTTACTGACAGTAACTGTACGAAAAATTGGTTTCCACGCCCCCTTTTTGCGCCCACAAATCAGTGAAAATGCTATATTTCAAGCAGTTTTGGCCGTATGAGACTAACATATGATACCTAAGTTTGTATGGCTACTTTCGGCAACTGAACTAAAAAAAGGCGTCATCGCTATATAGCCACACCCACACCCACTTTTTGAGAAATCATTAAAATTGAGTTTGTACGGTTACTGTCAGCAACTG
Source organism: Dichetophora obliterata (assembly GCA_963920525.1). Lineage (NCBI taxonomy): Eukaryota > Metazoa > Arthropoda > Insecta > Diptera > Sciomyzidae > Dichetophora > Dichetophora obliterata. Next base: position 173,014,126 of record OY986435.1, on the reverse strand, counting down.
TACTAAAAATTGGTTTCACGCCCCCCTTTTACTGCCCACAAACCAATGAAAACGTTTTATTTCAACGGTTTGTATCGTGTTGGACAAAAATTACTCTCGGCAAGTGCACTAAAAATAGGCCTGTCCCTCTTTAGTTAAACTCACTTTTCAGGGAGTTAGCGTCGAGTGAAGTAAAGTGCGCCAGTCTTAACCTAAATTGAGCTGAAATTTAGGCAGTCGATTTGTTTCGATTACGAGATGGTTCAAGGGAAATATTTTCCCGCACCCCTTTTTACCGCTTGCAAAACAACAAAAATGCAACATTTCGCACGGTTTTGATCGTATTAGACTAAAATTTGGTTATTTAGTGCATATGGCTACTTTCGGCAGCTATACTGGAAATGGTGAATATATTTTGCATTTCTTGACATTTTCGTATATGGCAGTAAGGTGGTCTGTGGCAGAACAATGTCTGCCGAGGAGAGTGAGTGTTCCTGTGAGGTTTGGTAACGTTTGGACGAGGGGGCGTGGTACCTCCCATACAAGCCAAATTTGCGCTATCGACCACAAACCAAATAAAGGATATATATCAGACGGTTTCGATCGTAAAAACTAAGATTTATTAATTTTGTTCAGATAGTTACTGTCAGTAACTGTACAAAAAATGGGCGTGGTCGCATTAAATATACTCCCACTTTTTCGAAATAATGGCAATTCCGAAGTTCTACACATTTTTATAGTGAAACTTGCTGTGCAGGTGTAGCGTACCGTTTCAGTGATACAATTTTATGGGAGTTGGACAAGTAGGAGGGGCACCTCTCATTCAACCCAAATTGGTGATATCGAATTGCTTTGAAGTTATAGGTTGACAGCGTCAGAATTCAGTATTCGCCCTCAATTTATACATGCAGTTTCATTAATTAAATTTAATGGGCGTACGAAAAGGGGGCGTGAAACCTCCTATTTAACCCAAATTAAAGATATCAAGCGACCTATAATCTTTGGGATTATAGGTCGCACAGTTTTTGAATTCAGTATTGGACCTCATTGTACACATGTAATTTTATTAATTACATTTTATGAGCGTTGATCAAGGGGGAGTGGCACCTCCCATACAACAAAGATTTGTGATATCGAATAGCTTTGGAGTTCAAGGTCGCACAGCGTCGGAATTCAGTATTTGACCAAAATTTACGCATGCAGATTTACTGATAAATTTTTTTAGAGTTTGTCGGGGAGGTGTGACACCACCAACTTAACCCAAATTTGCGATATCGAATAGCTTTGGAGTTATAGGTAACTCAGCCTCGGAATTCAGTATTCGACCTCAATTTACACATGCAGTTTCATTGGCAAAATTTTATGGGCGTAGGGAAAGGGGAGTGGCACCTCCCATACAACACAAATTTGTGTTATCGAATAGTTTTGGAGTTATATGTCGAACAGTTTTGGTATTCGGTATTCCACCTCCATGTACACATGCAGTTTAATTGATTACGTTCTATGAGGGGTGATCAATAGGGCGTGGCACTTCCTATACAACCCAAAATTGTTATATCGAATAGCTTTGTGGATATAGGTCGCACAGTCTCGGATTTCAGTATTTGACCTCAATTAAGACATGCTGTTTAACTGATAACATTTTATGGGCGTTTGACAAGGGAGAGTGGCAGCAACGCGCCGGGTTTCAGCTAGTTAAGAATAAAATTAATGTTCATTCATGAAAATCGGAAGAAAATTGACTGAGTTATTAGATTTGTTTATACATAAGAAATTACGCCTTCATTGGTACATAGGTCTTGGGAACGCTCATGTATCACTTTGACGGTTCTATTTATATACTTTAATGTATTTTTTTTATTGCTTTCTCTTATTTCCCTATTCGAAAAAAACCTTTAAAACGTACATAACTATGTCGAAGGTTCTGAGGGTAGTTTAATACACATAGATAAAACATCAATGGCATATCGTCTCGGATCTGAAAGTCCTCACTATACTATTTGGATTGGAAAAAGGATATACTTAGTATCCCTGCTATCTGTGTGAGTGGGACTGTCGTGCTCAGGATCACTACAAACGGAGTGAGTGGCCACCGCGAAAATTGCTTATATGGGAGAAAGTAATTCCTCTCGTGTAAGCTGAAGAAATCATGTTGCTACCATTGCATCTCAAATTGGGTTACATGAAACAGTTTGTGAAAGGACTTAACACAGAAGCTTTTTTAAAATTTAAAAACGGTGTTTCTTAGGCAAAGTAACGCCAAAATCAAAACAGGTACATGCTTTTTCATTTCGGAAACGAATACTTACACGCAATTATATATACTAGTAAGCCCGTGTTGAGTTAAAACACCAAAATCAAACATACCTAGATTTTATTTTAAGCTATTGAATAGATTTTCAACTGATCAGAATTAAAAAGAAATTAATTTGGGAATTTTTGCAATACACCAGTTTCTTACCAGTTTTCAATTTCTAATTAAATTTTGTGCAAATTTTTAAAAATTAAAAAATTTTGCGACTAACAGTTTTCTTTTCAATCTGTTTTCAACTGTAAGAAATTATTCCAGTAGTACTTTGATATTGAATATATCAATTCATAGTTTTAGTTGTGAAATTATAAAAGATTATTCGTCAGTATAACAGTTTCATAGCTATTAGCCGATAGGTGGCGCTAAATACCTCACATATTTTAAGGCATATGCTGATATTAAGAAGAGAAAAAGCAGCATAACAACAACAATTATATGCAAACTTTAACTCGCTATAACTTAAAAAACATAAATTTTTAATAAATAAAAAGTCCAGTTTGCACATCTACAGGTCTAAACCTACCAAACCATATTAAATTTGTTGAGATTGGACTTGTACTTAAAAAGCCTTACGCCGGACAAAATTTGCGTTTGCGTAATATATATTGTATAAGAATGTCAATTTGCAGGTATGTATATTCATTGGACCTCAAATTCGAAAAATTTTGCACGGTGAAAATTTCTCAAAAACGTTGAGTGAAGGTGACACAAGAGCATGGAGAAATTTTATTTATGTGAACATTTCCTGGGAAACGAAAAAAGAGCCGATAACGTTAACGTTTTAAACGAATTCTTGAATACCTACGGAGAAATGGGATGCAAATCATACATCAAAATTAATTTTTTGCATTCTCATATGAACTTTTTCCCAGATAATCTTGGTAAATTGAGCGATGAACAGGGTGAACGATTTCATAAAGAGATGCTATCATTTGAAAATCATTTTCAAGAGAAATGCCAAATCAGAATGTTAGCTGGTTACTTCAACATGAAACTGGCGATGTTTTTACCAAAGGAAAGGGTCCAGTATGCATTTTTGAGCATTGTGAAAAATGTGTATTTGTTATAAAAATATATGTATGTATTGAATGGAACCTTCAAAGTGAAACATGTACGCTCCCAAGACCCATTGAGCAATGAAGGCAAAATATCTAATATATCAAAAATTTAATAACTCAGTCAGTTTTCATCCGATTTTCGTAAATAAACATTCAATTTATTTTTTAATTAAGTGTTTTTCAGAAAACTGCTACATTCATACTAGCTTTCAAAAAAACTTTGGCAGTAAATAATCCGCAAAGTTGAAAAAATTGGAAAAAAAAGTAAATATGTTAGGATTGTCCGATTATAACTCAAAAAGTTCTGTTTGTAGTTCCTAAGATATGTACCTATTTTGAAAGCTTGAATTTTTATCTTTCCAAAATCTTTTTAAAACAAAAAAATCGATTTTAAAATTACGTTTTTAACGGTAAAATTTAATTTTGAGAGTGTATTGACAAATTCAAGTATGGTGTCATGTTACACTCGACCAGATCTACAACCTGTGCTAAGTCACTTCAAAAGTACATTTTCAGTGCAGCACCGTGTAATCCTTGGTTTATGCTATGATGATTCACCAAATGTTTCGATTTTAGCAATAGCCATTCGTGAGCTGAAATGGTTTAAAATAACCATTAAAAATCTAGTTTTTTTGTAAAAATATTGGCTGATTTTGAGAAAACAACACACAATGTTTGTAAAGCGCACAACTGTATAAAGAACTGTAGGACAGCCGTGGAAATTTAAGAAGACAGCTTCTTTGAAAACTTCTATTTTGGTCGTTTTCAAGTGCAATTTAGAATTTAAAATTTACATCAATAGTTCACGTTTTTCAAAAAAAGTTATAATGGTCTAAGGAACTAAAATCGAATGCTTGACAACTTCCAATGTCATACACTGCATCGATATCTGAACTTAATATTGCACAGACTGCACTCACTACGTTATTGAGAATCTAAAGTTATTTGGAATCTAAAAGAAAGGATATGACTAGAGTCCGACCGAATATTTGGTTTCGTTTTCAGTTACGGCCAGTTTCGGCCCTTTTGTCAGTTTCGGCCTCAAAATGGCCAAATATTGAGGCTGTTGGCGACAAGAAAATAAAATGGCCTTTTATTTTTAAACAATTTATTGTTTTAAGATTGCTGTTTGCTCCAGCTCGATATTTTTTCGACTCCAGATATTTTTCAAAATTATTGACAAAGTCTTATACAAATTCAAGGATAACTAGAAACATAATAGAACAGTATTTAAAAAACAAGTATTTGAACAACATATTTAACATCATTGGTTGACTAACTCGCGCCAACATTCTACCTCCCGTGAATCTTTATGGAGATTCACTAAATTTAAGTACGGCTAACTTGCTGACGGGACGATGTACATTTCCATGATACGTTCTGACTTCTGCACTGCGAACACAACCGTCTTTCCCCTCAAAAAGTTTTGTTACTCTCCCTTTTTCCCACTGGCTTCTTGGTTGGCGGACATCACAAATAATAACCAATTGACCAAGTTTAAGAGGTTCGATTTCTTCTCTCCACTTCGATCGTTTTAGCAATTGTGGCAAATATTCATTAATCCACCTCTTCCAAATTCGATCTTTAAGGTTCTGGGCAATTCTCCAATGTTTCCGCATGCACACAACTTCTTCGTTGGAGCAAGGGGTCTGTGTAGAATTTAGACATCCAACTAAAAAATGGTTTGGCGTAAATGGTTCTTCTTCTCCAGGTAACATTGGCAAATCAACAAGTGGACGACTATTTATAATATTTTCGGCTTCTATAAGAGCGCTTCGAAACGTTTCTAATCGTGGTGACTCTTCCTTTAACACTCTTTCTAACAAACGCTTAACACATTGAATTAATCGTTCCCAACAAACACCAGCACTTGGGTTTAATGGACAATTAAATATCCATTCAATGTATGATGATGACATGTGACGTTCAAGAAGATTAAAATCAAACAGTCGGTTTTCTTTTAGCAGCTTCTTTTGTGCACCAATAAAGTTGGTTCCGTTGTCACTTCGGATTTTTACAGGAGTACCGCGTCGATTGACAAAATTTCGGAAACATAACAGAAACGCATCCGTAGATAAATCTTGCGCGACTTCCAAATGAATTGCGCGAGTGGTTAAGCATGTGAATAAAGCTACCCATCGTTTCTCTCTTCTGCGACCTAATGTAACAGAAAATGGTCCACAATAGTCTATACCAGTGTAACTGAAAGGTCGTACATATGGAGTTACACGATCGCTCGGCAATTGTCCCATTAATGGTATTTCAGGTTTCGCACGATTACAAATACAAATATTGCAATTCTTCTTTACTGACTTAAGTAGAGCACGGCCATGTGCCACCCAGAATTTCTGACGCATTTCATTAATCGTTAGCTGATCATTTTGGTGATGTCTCTTTTTATGATAGTGTATCATGATTAGCCTTACTATTGGATGTTTTTGTGGCAAGATTATTGGACGACGCGCAGAAAATGGTAAGCAATAAGCCGCGTCAATTCTTCCTTTTACTCGGAGTAAACCTTCGTCATCTAAGTAAGGTGTTAGTTCATAAATTGCACTCGATTTTGGTAACGTCTTTCTGGAACTCAAGATGACAATTTCTTCACTAAAACTTTCAGCCTGTATTTGTCGACATATGTGTTTCTCCGCCGCTTCGATTTCAGGAGCTGATAGTTCTTCTATTTGTCCAATACAATCCTTTGTAACTTTACGTTTAACATTTTTTACAAAACGGAACATCCAAGCTACGATGCGTACCAATTTTAAGTACGATGAATATTTTGTGTATTCGATAAAATGTTCCTTTACTTCATCCATTACCAAGAGTCGATTAAGCTTCTCTTCTATTACGCAGCTTTCAGATGTCAACTGCGAGGGTTCCTGTGGCCAAAATTCTTCCTCTTGTAATAAAAACTTTGGCCCCAATAACCAATTAGATGATGAAAAATTACTATTTGGTCTAGTGGCTTCGTCTGCTACGTTTAAAGTTGTCGGTAACCAGCGCCACTGCGAAGGATTTGAATTCGAAACTATGTCAGCTATCCTAGCAGCAACAAACTGTTTATACTCTCGTAATGTTGAACGAATCCAGAGAATAACTGTCTTGGAGTCACTCCAATATGTTGTTTTATCAACTCGAAATTGTTGACACTCCTCGATTGACTTCCTTAAACGGCTCCCGAGAACGGCAGCTTGAAGCTCTAAACGTGGAATGCTCATTCCTTTAATGGGAGCACATCTAGTTTTAGCGGCAATAAAGGAAACATACATCTTCTCCCCTTTCTTGATACGTAAATAGGTAACAGCTGCGTATGCACTTGAGCTTGCATCAACAAACACGTGAAGTTGGATATCATCAGCAACTGGCAATAGCGGAGAATAACATCTGGGAACAGAAAAGTTCTTTATTTTCTCAAATTCTTTCCACCATTTAGTCCATTGCTGAGATAACTTTGGCGGTAACATGTCGTCCCACTGGATTTGTAATTTCCAGGTGACTTGTAATAAGAGTTTCATTGCTAATGTTATGTTAGCCAACAATCCAAACGGATCAAAAATTGACATAACAATCGCAAGCATTTCTCTTTTAGTTGGCGATCTTTTGTTTTCAAGCACATCTCGAGGTATTTTTTGAAATTTACTATGGAATTCAAACGTATCCATACAAGTGTTCCAATACATACCCAGTATCTTGTCAGTTTGTAATTGACCTTCCATTCTAAGAACACTACATTCGTTGCTTTCATCATTATTCAGCAATTTTTGTACCTTTTTATTGTTAGAAACGAAACTACGTAGTTTAAAGCCAGCAGCAGCATTAATTTTGATGGTCTCCAAACAAACTTCCTCAGCTTCCTTCTCACTATTAAAGCTGATAACAAGATCGTCAACGTACATGTTCTCAATTGTGGCCTTGACTCCCCTTGGCATATCATCTATATGTTCCAAAGCATTAGTATTTTTAACATATTCTGCACAACACGGCGAACAAATTGCTCCAAAAATCATCGAAGTCATGCAGTAAACTCTTATAGGTTTTGAAATGTCGCCTTCCCTCCATAAAAATCGTTGCGAATCTTGATCTGCGGGACGTATTTTAACTTGAGGGAACATTTCTTGTATATCCCCAGCTACTCCAACAATACCTTCACGAAATTTGTACAGGATCGCTAGGAGTGGCTTAGCATGATCGGGTCCTTTAAGCAAAGCAGAGTTCAAAGAAATATTTGAAGTAACGGCGGCGGCATCGAAAACTATCCGAAATTTGTCGGGTTTGTTGGGATTAATAACTCCAAAATGAGGAAGGTACCAAGTAGTAGGGCTTTCTAATTTAGCTAAATGCGGCGGTAATAATTTGGCGTAATCTTTCTGCACGTATTTCTCTATTTCGTCTTTGTACTTTGCTGCATATATGGGATCCCTACTCATCTTGTTTTCAACAGCTAATAAGCGTTTCTTAGCCATTTCAAAACTTGAAGGTAAGTTGGTATTCTCTTTTCGCCACAATAGTCCTGTTTCGGATCGTACGTTTAACTTTTTTGTTGTACTTACTAATATCTGTCGTGCACGTTTATTATCATTGGACTCAGCTATAGTATCCGGGATTTTTATTCCAAAATTTTCAACAGTAAGATATTCTTCAACAATCTTGTCTAATCCTTTTGATGTCAAAGACTCACGTATGTGTAGCACTCTTGGTTCAGGATTAGATTTCACATTAATCGGCCCATATGCTATCCAACCAAGACGAGTAAGTGCTGCAATTGGTTGTGTTGTTTCGGCGTCTACGGTATTTGTTGCAGTTCCCAGATAACAATTATCCAATCCAATTAATATATTAGGTCTTGCGTTTTCATAATTAACAAGTGGTAACACGTTGAAATGGTTATAAGATTCCTTTTTGAATGATTGCTTTGGTAGATTTAAATTTTTGACTGTTCGAACATTCTTTAATGAGAAATTATCTGCACCAGTAAACTGCCCTTTGATGTCAATTGAAACCCTTTTAGAATCCTCTGTAATTCTTTTTTCGTCATACCATTGTAGTACAAGTGGCTGCGCATCTCCTCGAAGACCTAATTCTGCTGCAACGTTCTCTTGTATCAGAGAAATTGACGAACCATCATCAAACATGGCATAACCGGGTATGCTTCCAAGTGGTCCTGACAGTATTACCGGCAGAATTTTAAAAAGTTGGTTGGTTTGCTGATTTTGGCGACAGTTGAGTACATGACTTGGGTCTTGACTGTTGTAGGATGTAGTTTTAGCATCTTGATGAAGTGACTGGTGATGCATTCTAATACAGCCATTTATGTTACATGTCTTCCTTTTATTACAAGTGGTGAGACTGTGTCCTTTTTGTAGACATGAGAAACAAAGACTGTTACGTTTTACGTGTTCCCATTTTTCATCTAGCTTCATTTTCTTATATCGATTGCAGTCACTTGTTTTGTGGTTCTCATTACATATGATACATGAAAACTGCAATTTATTAGTAGATGCTTGATTGTTGTAGAGAGTTCTTTGGGTGCTTTGGCCCGCCGATCGATGTGCATTATTGTGCATGTGACGAAGGTGTGTTTGATTAAATAGCGCGACGTTTGATGATTCAACATTTTGCGGCATTAGACATACAACTTTGGCCAAGTCGGTGATCCAGTCCGAGAATGTTACGACGGTTGGAAATGATTGAAATTTCGTAGCGTATCGTGCCCATTCATATTGCTTGGATGGTGGTAGTTTATTAACGAGTTCTTCCAACAATGTAGGGTTCATGAGATAATGGTCACATTTTGCGGACTTAAAAAATGCAACAACATTACGAACACGGTTTGAAAGTGCCAAGACATTATCCCAGCAATTCTCATATATAATTGGAAAACTCTGAATTTTCTCCAACTGCGAACGTACAAGCAAATCAGGGCGTCCAAAGTTAAATTGAAGCTCCTCTATGACTCTTGGAACATCATCTGGATAAATAAGTAGTGATGTAACTGCTTGTTTTGCATTGCCATCAAGCGCTTTATGTAATCTTATTAAATTTTGTTTATTATTATACCCGAATTCATTCGTAGAATCCTTATAATTGGCAAAAAATAATGGCCAATCTTCAGGATTTCCATCGAATGGTGGCAGTGGAAATAATTTGGCGGCAAAATCTGAAACGATAGGAACGACCGGTCCAAAAGTGTTCGTTGACAGCGGATGTTGTTGAGTTGACGATGGTTGTGGCATTGAGGGTGTTACAGCTGATAAAGTTGTTGATGGCAATATTACTACTGATGACGGATCAACTGTTTGTGGTTGGGTAGTAGATGGATGTTCTGGTAGCGGTAAGATAGATAAAGGTGGCTGATTTGCCGTCGGGCGGGTTTGACGGAGTTCAAGAATGGCTGCTTGACTGCGAAAGTTATCCTGATTGAGTTGCTCTACGGATGCTTGCAAAGCAGACATTCCAGCGATGAGTGCTTCCAACTTATGATTAATTTGGTATTGAGAAGGATTCAATGGGGCTTCATCGATGTCCTCTACGTTTGTTTCCAACATCGTCTCGTTCAGACATTCGGACAAACGATTAGTGTCCACGTCTTCTCTGAATCTTTTGTGGCTTCTCGTATTCATTTTTCCACGAATGATGTGGAGCAAACAATCATAAAAACTTTGTTGGCGACAAGAAAATAAAATGGCCTTTTATTTTTAAACAATTTATTGTTTTAAGATTGCTGTTTGCTCCAGCTCGATATTTTTTCGACTCCAGATATTTTTCAAAATTATTGACAAAGTCTTATACAAATTCAAGGATAACTAGAAACATAATAGAACAGTATTTAAAAAACAAGTATTTGAACAACATATTTAACATCATTGGTTGACTAACTTGCGCCAACAGAGGCCAATAGCCGAAACTAGCCGACAAGTTTGGTAAAAACCCCTTGCATCAGTCATTTAATTCAAATATAAAAATATTTACAACGCATTGTACAAAACAAAAATTATGAATTCTTATATAATTTGATTTCTCGTGTTAACGCAAAACATTTTGGTTAATTTTATGCGTTCGATACTATCATTTTCGATTTTATCATCTCTATTGCAATTAATATTCAAGTTTTATAGGTACTGAAACCAACAAATGATAATTAAACGTCCGAACGAGTTCTGTGTGTGTGGAATAAAGGAAAAGAAAACGAAATATTTCAGTTCTTATAATACTAAAAAGGAAAATACTAAAGGAAAAGAAAACGAAATATTTCAGTTCTTATAATACTAAACCTTTAAGAAAAAAAAAAGACAAAAATACTTTGTTTTGTAGTTCTATAAAAATGTACATTGTAAATGCATACTATTTTGAGTGTGTACTGAAGATATAAAGTATGCAATGCTTTTGCAATAAAAAATAGTAAAAAAAATTATCTCATTTATTATTATAGTAAACTTCAACTAACTATTATAACTTCAATATTCAAGTAATACTTTTTTAAATTAAATTTTTTTCTTATGTGTATAAAAGCACTTTATATCCTTTTAATAAAAAAATACATTATTTGTAAAAACTTGAATTTTCATATTAATAACCAGTTTCGGTTTCGGTTTTGGTCAAAATTCCGGTTTCAGTCGGACACTAAATATGACTTCAGGGCTTAAAGGCCAACCTTAGAGCTAGTGAGTTCTAGACCCAAGCAGAAACAAATACTCTTTTGTTCCTCAGCTGGCAATAGATAATAAAATGGAAATTGTAGTGTCGGCAGCAAGGAACTAATTTGTTTTAACTTAATTAAAGGTAAGTGAACCTTCAAAGATTTTGTTTTTTTCGTCGGTAGGTTTTTTATTTTCCTTAGGTTCTAAGGAATTTTTTTTTTAAAACTGCGGATGTCACAAGCTGCGACACAAGATCTTAAAAATCTTAACTTAGCAGCACATAAAAAAAGCGATACAATTTTCAATGAGTGTGAAGAGTAAGCTATAAGTTCCTGAACTTTCACTGAACTGAAACTTATAGCTTACTCTTCATACTCTTTGAAAATTGTATAGATTTTTTTTGGTGTGCTGCTCAGTTTGCATTTTGAAAATTTTAAAAAAACAAAAAATGGCAAGGTAATATCAGCATAAATAATGAAAACCTTTCTTACGTGTTTTTCGTAATATTTTATTTTAAATTTTTATAGGCATTAAATGTTTGAATTTGTTTCTAGAACTTTGGAAAATTTTTCCTGCAACTGAACTTATCGAATTTGTGTCCAATGGAGGGGGGGCTGAAATGGCTTTTTGGGCTTATTTACATTATCTTCCCATACAAAAAATTATCCAAGCGGAAGGCTAAAGCCCTTTCAGCCCGTGTGTAGATCCGCCTCTGATTGTGACATTTTTAATATGTCTATTCAAATTATTGAATAAATATTGTCAAGTCATAAAAAATTTCTTGTTCCTACTGCTGGTTATTCAATGAAGAAACTGCAAAACGTGCCAGTAAAAATTATTACCACACATAAGGGCATTCACGTTGGACAAATATTTTAACTATTAATGAATTTCTTTATGTGACTTTAGCATATATTTTTATTGGCTTACTTTATGTTTACATCATAACTCAGTTCATGCCAATACCTTTTTATTACTGATGTTCTTAAAACAGAACAGAAAGAATAGAAAGAACATATTATTTCTAAAAAAGTTTAAGACTCTTAATGTTTCTACTTGTTATGTTAGAATTTTTTGAACGAATCTATACCAATTTTTATATATTCCAGATTGTCCGAAAGTGTTGTTTGGACTTATGACATTGTGATGAATGTAGTATGTAATATGATAATAAATAATAAAAAACGTATTAAAATGTAGAGGAATGAATCGTAACTTGTGCTTTAAATTACTTTATGTTGTTGTTGTTAAAAATTATTTAGTTTATTATATTTAATTGCACAAAAAAACTATGTTTTAAAAAATAGCTTTGCTTCTCTCGTGTGTCCAATTTACTCCGAGGACGCAGCCGCTTTGATTTTGTTTTGTTCCTGTGAATTGAAGGCGTGATCTTTGCTAGCATTTGATGGTTAGTGGCAGTTTTAATAGGACTAGTATCGCCTGCGGTCCGAATTTGTCCAACTGTCTGTTAAGAAGGAAGCAAATATGAACATTAACGTAGCGTATGTTAAGGCACTCTAGCGTTGATATGAAAAAAACAAAACTTTAAAGATGCATAAATGAACACAATCTTTGTCATTCCGTAGCTTCACTAGAAGAACCTTTTAGCAAAAAATTTTTCAACAGAACTTATATCGCCCCCGAATTAGCTTCTAAAGCAGTAAAGTGTATGAGCTGGTTTTATTATTAATCTTACTAAATTTTTTTCAAACATATCCACCTACTTTCAGTCAGCTTTTTGGTACCCCCCAAAAAAAACTCAATGAATGAAGAAAACTGCCAAAAATAGTTCATAGCTGCTATTACCCTACTATAGAGATTTTACACATTTTATTCTTTTTTTATCTTGGTAAATGAGGTCTTAAAGTTTTATTTTAGCTTTAAAATTTATTACTTATTTATTTTACATGTAAATTTTTGTGCATTCTGTTGTTATTTAAAAAAAAATAACTTAAATGTTTGTAGTATTTAGTATTATTAATTAAGGCAACATGGAAATATAAATATAAATTAACATTGACTAAATTTGTGCTAGCTGTCGCAGTTATGCAATTAATGTGAGTAAATTTATTTGATTTTAGAAATTTTATGTAAAGTAAATCCAAATTGAAATTGTTAGGTAAAATTTTAATTTAAAAGACATTTTTTATAAGATAATTAATCTAGAAAATTTTTGAAATAAACTAGGATTAGTTAACCTATTATAAAAACTGTAATTTTATTAATCAGAGTAGTATTTGCTTTGATCCTGAAACTTAAAAAATTTGGCAGTATTTTAGTCTATTCAGAGGAACCTGTTCTGTAATCGAAAATCCACGTTGGACCTTTCTTTCTCTTGCTTTCAGTTTATATAACGTCGTTATCAGAATATTTTACAAGAAGAATAATTTTCGAAAAATTTTAATGGATTACATATCAGGTCAAGGTGCAGCTTATGAGAAAGTAGAAATAGGTTACAATAAAATTATTTATATGGATATAAGATTGAAAAATTCTATTGAAAGTGGATTTGACTGCAAAGTTATAAAGACTAATAACTTGATTTTAGCTCTAAAATATACACATATCGCCCGTCGCTCTTATTACTAAGATAAGATAAGTCGTAGCATAGTAGATGTACCGGAAGGTGTAAATAGAATGACAGTTTAAAGCTTATTAGTAAAGTATTTCATTTACATTGAAATGAATTTTGTGCGATTCATAATAAACTGATAAAGTTTTATTTGCTGATTTTTTTATTAATAATTTGTTTTATTAAAAAAAAATTTTATTCTTAAAACTTTTAGTATTGTATAAAGAAAAAATAAATTGAGCTGTAGTGAATTAGTATTGTGAAAGAATATTGAAATAATTTAAAAATTGTTTATAGAAAAGAAAATCTTATTTGTTGTACCTTGTGTATCAGGGTTTTTAAATAAAATCTAATTAATTAGATTTCCCGATTTTAAAAAAGTTTAAAAGAATACCCTTAGGTAATTCTTAGATGAGTCAGATGTATAAGATGGTCCTATAATGTTTTCAACCTAAACATTTCTTTTAAACACCTATCTGCCTTTCATGGTTTCTCCCATGATTTAGCATTTTTAGAAAAGCACAATTTATTTTTCCTTCTGGGTTCATGAGATATAGTAATTTTAACATCTAAACAAAAATATTTTTTATATTAAGTTTTTGCTAAGGTGTTAAAATATTCATATCTCATGAACCCATTCAATCCTCACCATGATTTTTATATTGTTATAAAAGTAATTTTTCCAGCTTTACCTTTTAGGAAAATTTTTTTTTTATTTTAATTTTTTAAATATTCTTCGAACTCCTACCCCACAAGGGATGGAACCCACAACCACCAAATAGTTTGTCTCAAAACTATTTTTAGATTTGAGTCCCTTCAATTACCTTCGCAACGGTAGCTCAAATTTAAAATTCGGTTAAGAAACTCCTTTGTTAATCAAAAAATATTTGAGCTTAGATGTTTAAATGTTCATTTCTCATGAGCCCAATAAATCCCTAACACCCACCTTTTTACATTGCTGAAAACGTAATTTTACCAGCTTTAAGAAAAAAAGACACAATTTCGATAGTATCGTAATATACGCCATATACGAAAATTTCAAGAAATAGCAAATATATTCACCATTTTTAGTACAGTTGCCGAAACCATACAGTAACCATACAAACTAAAATACCAAATTTAAGTCTTATACGACTAAAATCGTCTGAAATAAAGCATTTTCATTGATTTGTGGACTGTAACAGGGGGCGTGGAAGCCCATTTTGAGTACTATTGCCTACAGTAACTATACAAACTAAATTACCAAATTATAGCCTTATACGACCCAAACCGACTGAAATATAGCATTTTTATTGATTTGTGTCCGGTGAAAGAGGTGTGTCAAAATTTTTTTTTAGTAAACCATCTAGGGTTTGAAAACAATCTACTGCCAAAATTTCAGATTAAACCGTTGAGTCGTTCATGAGCGATGAAGCTACCAACGAACACCATTTCATTTTTATTATGTAGATAAATTTGTTTTGTATAATAATGTTTCGTTTGATAGTTTTAGTGATGAATTTGGTTTTTTTGTTAATTTTTGTGTTGGTGTAACTTTAATGCAGTTCAAAATTATGTTAAATAAATGGAAATATATATTTCGGAAAAATATGAATTATTTATTTTTGCTGTATTAAAGAGAATATACTATATGTATATTTTAAGAGTGATTTCAAATTTAAATTTTAGCTAACAAAATTGGTTTTTTAATATGGAAAAAATATATTGCATAATATTTGTAAATTATTCGATTTTATTATGGTATTTCAAAAATAAATAGAATTTTCAAAGTACAACGCATGCGCAAACCTGTGTGGAAGTAATACATACTGGCCTTGTAGCCATACGCATCGCCTTCTCTACCGTATTTATCTTGTTGAAAATAAACAAAACCAATAACAAACAACTGATGTGCACTTTTATATTAACATTTTAAATACATATTAATAACAACAACAAAATCAGCACAATAACAGACGACACGATTGTGAAGCAAACCAACAACAACAACAAAAACAACAACAACTACAACCAAACCAGCAACCATATAAATTGCTTCTTTTTAAATTTTGCTATTTTGTGACTTTATTAAAGAAGTGACAAAACCCAAAGTAAGATATTCTTTTTATTCGTACTCTAACTGATATTTTGGCATATATTTTTTTATTGTACGGTGAATATTAAAGGCTGTAGGTATACCCCCATTTGTTAACTATAATCCTTACATGTGCTTGAACAAATTTATGTAAATGACCACCATACAAACTGCGCACGCTGTAGGACGTAATTCTACGTCAAAATTATTTAAAATTTTAAAAAGGTATTCGTCAAACCCCTACTTTGAAATCAATTACCATGCCACAAGGGATGGAACCTCCAACCACAAAAATTTCTCAAAAATATTTTTAGAATAAAGTCTGTTTAATTACCTTTCCAATGATAGTTCAGACTTAACATTCGGTCTAGAAATGTTTGAGATATGAATTTTAGTAAAACTAAATTTCGACGTTTTTGTCGATTTTTGTCAATTTTAAAAATCACCGTATACCGTTATTTTTCTTAATCAACAACTTTTCATGCGAAAATACGTTGTACTGAGAAAACCTACAGCTAAAGATATTTCGAAATAATTTTATTTCAAAATAACGGGAATTTTTATTATTTACTCTATTTGTAAGAAATTTCAACATCACAGTATATTATTCACCCATGTTACATAAAATAAATTCTTATTGTAGGATATCCGCAAGAGATGGCGGAAAATGCCGGCATAGTTTTTTGCACATATTTTATAATCTTTTTGTAATGCTGTTTTTATAACCATTCTTTTACTATTTGTGAGGAGTGTTTGGGATCACCATCCGGTTGAAAGTCAGAATAAGCAAGAAATCTGGCAAATGGTCTTCCAAAATTTTCAGGTAATCAATAACTTTCATAGTTTCTTCTATTTTTACTAAAGGCCCCATGTGCCAAGTTTTTTTATTTGGCTTCATGAAATGTGCTTGTTCTGTTTTTTTTTTCCTTTCTTTTAATGTTTCAAAATTTTTGTGAAAACTATTTTAAAAAAGAAAAATATAAAGAATATTTTAACACTTTATTTTTGGTTATGCATATAGTTTCAACGATAATGCAACATAAGCATAAGAAAATATACTGTCACTTTTTTGGGTCACTGTAAATCTTCTGAACATCATTACGAATAAGTAGTGATATAACAATAAAAGATAGTAGTGTAAACTGTATATTGAATAGACGAGAAATATTGAACAGCTAGTTACATAACAATTTCGGACGAGAATTCTTTCTGGTTTCATTCTTTTCAGAGTGTGCTTTTTACTGTCGGGTCTTAGTTTTTTAAACTAATTTTTGACTAAATTAAATGAATGTGTTATGAGCAGGGCTTGCATTTTAATGACTAAAAAACTGCAAAGAATAACCCAAAAAAAGTGACCTAAAAATGCAGAAAATGACAAAAAAACTGAGAAAAATTACCTATAAAACACAAACAATTACACAAAAAATAAACAAAATTAAAGCTTTAAAAATAAAACATTACTATTCTTAAAATGTATTTTATATAATTTTTATACATAGCGTTACAGTACACAAGGTACATTTTAAAGTTATTAAAATTTAAGGAACGTCGATTGTCTGGCAAAATGTTTTTGCACTGACGGGAGGAGCATATTTCAAAGACGATATGTCAACGGATGTAAGTTTCTTTTCTTATTTCATAGTATTAAAATTTTTACTCCCTAATATTCCAGCAATAGAGCATAAAAACAGAGTTTATAAAAACTAGCATATCCTGATTTTTTATCTAACACTTGTTTCATCTTTCTACATACCCTCTCGTCCGTTTCATCACGCGCAGATCTTTTTTTAATCGAGGATTTTAATCGAGGGTGTTTTGATTAAAGGAACTCTATTGTTAAATGAATATGTTTTAAAATTTGCATTTTTACATATTTTAGCACGAACAAAAATTCTTATAAAATTATGCTAAAAATGCTTAAAAACCCGTAAAGTGCTCTAAAAATTAAAAATGTTCAAAAATGATAATAAAATAACTTAAAAATCTAGTAAAAATGACCTGAAAACTAAAACCAATAAAAAGCGATGAAAAATTACAAAAAAATTATCTTAAACTTTTTGTGTTTGAAATTTAGAAAACACAAATGGACGTTCTAAATAAGCAGGAAATGTCTTAGAAGCAGCAGAAAAAATATGATATGTCATCGAAATCCTAGCCCTGCTTATGAGGTTTCGTTATAAATTCCTTGCAAAAAGTAAGCGGGTTTGGCAAATGCGCTTAGTATTTCATTAAAAATGCTTTCCATCAGAAAAAGGTAATGGATTGATTTATTTGTGCCACTTTATTATATTCAAAATTAAATCTTTCATATCCAAATTAACATTAATTATGTGTGCTTGAAAAATCCTTGCTCAAAAATATTTTCAATGACATTTTCATATACATATATGTATGTTGGTACCTTTATTTTTCTCATCATTCTTTACAAAATGAACTTGAAAATTTTGTTAAAGAAACGCATGATTAAAATCATAAAAATGTTTGCAAATGTTAACATTTGTGCTTAAATGAAATAAACATGGGCGTCAGCAGGATTTCCTCTGGGGGGGGGGAACAAAGGCATAAAGGAATCTAGAATGAACATAAACAAAATGTAACCTATATAATGCTATTTACTCGAATTTTTGGTACTAATTTTGTGAATATGATATGCACACTATACCGCTTGGCACAGGCTTTTACACAAAAGAAAATCTAATATATTTTAAAGATCGTGTAAAAATCTTTCTCGTATCATGACCGAAATATTTAAAAATTTTATTTAATTTTTTTTTTCATGTAATACAATTCAGTAATTTTTGCTTAAGCAAATATTCTTAATAGTTTAATAAATTAAATAATGTGAGGCCTATATCCTTGAATGAAATCGCATTAATTACTATTGAGCCCCCGGTTTTCAACTTTTAAAATAAGAATACAAAAATTTCCTAATATAAAATAATATTTTGTTTTTGTTGTAAAACTGAAAAAACAAACTAAATTTTAAGGCCATTTTCTAACTTTGGAAGCATTTAACTCCTAAACCAATTTCAGCAGACTGAAATTTTTCAGATTTGGATTTAGGAGGTCAAAATCCATATCATTCGCAAAAATTAAAAATTTTAAATTTAAAAATTGAGGGAGATATTTCTCCACCGATTCTCACACTGCATTGACACCAATCTACTTATTTCTTTTTCTAACATGAATCAGTTCTAGCAGCTTGCAAGTTCTTACAATCGAGTACAGAAACATACCTATTATCTTAATGATTTAAAAATTAAAATTTTTTTTTTAATTCAAAACGTATGAATAAATAAATAAAGAGGTACATGTATATAAGATGTGTTTTGGGTTTCATACATTTTCTTAACATATCCCTGAACCTCCTGCAAAGTTTGATTCCGAAACCTGGTTTAATATAAGCACGTGATGCGAAAAAAGGACAGAAAATTCTCAAACTGGGTGGGTAAAAAATTATTGTTTCAAATCGAGTTTCTTATTAACTTTTATTACATAAAAAACTTTTGATTATAGCATATTCTAATGTAAAATCGTTTGTTTAATATGATATTAGATTTTTTAAAAATTAGAAGCTTTGCTCTCGCCTAAATCGCTGCTTAAATTAAAATGCTGCAGAATTGTTTGTCATTTTATCAAGTTTAGGAAAAATTAAAAAAAATCCAAATTAAATCATATTTATGATGGAAAAACGAACCGACTTTTGGGAAAACATTAATTTTTTTACAAAATGTATTTATTTTTTTTTTCTACTTGTTTACAATGACTTTCAAACATAAATTGGCATATCGTCAAAGTTTATATCCTATATTGAATTAAATACTGCTTGCTATCTGTTGCTACGAAGAATGATCTTCGACTAATAAGGGATGTCATTACTTAATATCTCGTAGGAATAACTTCATAATTTCTTTCATTACATTCGCAGTATTGACTAAAAACTTCATTCGTAGTTTTAGTTGAGTTTAAAAAATTTACTACTGAAATCGTTCAGACTGGTTTGTCGAACAATTACCGAATATAAGGAAATGTGTGACTGCAAGGTGGCCGTAGCCTACTGGAAGAGTAGGTGACGCATAAGCTTAAGAACCGTGGTTCAAACTCCAGGTGAACAGAAGTTTTTTTTCGTAACTAGGTATTAGGATCATTCGTAAATATATTCGTACAAAATGCATTTGTTTTTTTACGAATACGAATAAAATATTCGTACCAAATATGTGTACCAAACAACGTTCATTCTACGAATTCTATTCATGGCTGAAAAATACGAAAAAAAATTCGTAGAAAACATTTTTAACTTAAGAATACGTATTGCAAAGTGTTTGTGAAACAAGGGTAAATGAAATGGTATCGCAACTTATCAGACCATGTTCAGATTACGCGGTTTTGTCGAGATTGAGACACCGCTACCAATCTTTTTCACAAACGCGGCTGAAAAATACTGAATATTAAATTAATAAATGTATTAAATTAATCAATACATTTGTTTTAAGAAATACATTTGAGAAAAATGTCGCAATCGCGACAAAAACGCGTAATATGAACACGGCATTACAGCAAAGGGTACAACATACTATTTAAAAATGAATAAATTTGTTTATTTATTTATTAATAATTTATTAATTAACTTTATTTATAAATAAACCTTAAAAAATGTATTTTGGTTTTTTCTTCAAAATATATTAAATACATAAAAAACACATCTTAATATGAAATAAAACAAGCCGTAGGTTACAAAAAATTCAAAATCGACTTTTTGACTGATTTTGATACACCTTATCAAAATACATGTTTCGCAAAATTTTGCACTTCTACAACATAAAACGACGTTTTTATTTGCAAAGTTCTCAAAGCCCTAAGTTTAAGCGCAACTTGCAATTTAGAAAGTTTTTTGCTTTTCTCTTAAAATTTTTAAATTCAAAATAACGGCTTTTTTGATTTAATATTTAAATTTTATATATAATATTTTATATTTTAAATATAAAAAAAATTTCATCGCCAAGGGGGCAAGCACCCCTCCCCCTTCCCCACTGCGGAATCCCATGGAAATGAACTAAGTATTGTGTGTGCGTGTGTGATCAAGTAAATGCAGATATATGATAAATGAGTAAAAAATTATTTCAAAACAATGTCATGTTTTAATCTGTACAATAAAGAAGTAATTCATGTGATAACTGAAAGCATTAATTGAATAGCTAGCTGCTTCTGTTTGTTTTTGGTCAAGCCCATGAGCTAGACTGTTTGCTCATGGTAGCTTAGCTTAGTCCAGCTAAGTTTAATGGAGAGGTCATTCATTCACTATGCTACTAGACAAGTTCTGTGTACATTTGATTAAATGTTGCTAATTTTTTAAAGTGTCATTATTAGCGGCAGCAGGCAGCAACGGTCACATGATGATGGCCACACGATGGTCATTTCACAGAACATTTGATGTTTGCTTTTTTATGTATTTGTAGGCAAAGACAACAAAAGGTGTTAATGAAACATTCGTGGTTTTTAGCAAATATCAATTAAAAGAATTGAAAGAAGTGCCACATGAAAATAGTTGAGTTATAAAATATGGTTTGTTACATTTTTTGACATTGATGACCTGCATGCGAAGTTTTGGCCAAGAATGCGTATCACCTTTGGATTTAATATTTTTTCTGTGACGATAAGTAAGCAGATCTTTTGTGATTTTGCATATATCTGAGCTATCTGGCTTTTTCAGTTTGCTTGTTTCTTTAACATTTTTTTTTACGTTTGTCACAAGTCAAGTGACTTTTTTTAAAGTCAAGCGCAGTTATTGACTTCTTGTGATATCGCACAAACTGACGAAAGCAGTTTAAAAACCTAAGCAGTTTACGTATAACAAGTTAAAAAAAGAGTTTCTAAAAATTATATTTAAATTTGCATAAACAGTTTTATTGCATTGTCTTTATTTCGTTTAGTTCATGCATTAATGATATTGTCCTGCCAGTTTTTTATTAAAATTTATTTCTATATTGTAGCTGCGCAAAAAGTTTCTAGCAACTTTTTTAAAAAAAATTAAAAAATTTGGAAGTAAGCAATGTTATTAAAAACTGACAACATATATTCTACGTAAGCTTCAATACGTAGATTTTTAGCAAAATTGGGGTTTTTATCGAAATATTAAACATGTGCACACGGTTAAAAATGTTGGACTACTTTTTATTCAAACTTTGGTTTAAAGGGATTTTTAATCTAAAAAGTATTACTTTTTTATCCAAACGTTAGTTTATTTAGCTGGATCTGAAATCCACGTTCCTGAAAAGGGCTTAATTGCATTCGAATTGATGCAAAATAAGCGAAACTAGGTTAACAACTGAGTAGGGCGAGTGGATAAGGTATTGGACCAGCACATCAGAGGACTTGTGTTCAAATCACAAACTAGTCAGAACATTTTTTGTTTTACTTTAAATTAGCTAGGTCTCGAACCCACGTTTCTGCTCGCTTGCTTACTTGCATTTGTTATGATGCAAAATAAGCGTAAAGGCCAATTTACACGATTCACTATCATCGTTCACTTTGGATGAATCATCTGGTTCATTTAATGTAAATTGAGTTTCATCTTTAAAATGAAGATGATTGTCATCCACATTGAACAGTGAAAGAAGTAGAAGGTCTTCCTACTTTTGATGAAAGTGAAAGCTAACCGAACTGATGTGTCGTCATTCGTACTTAAACACAATTGAAAGGTGTTAACATAATTTGAAACAGAAAGGTTATATATTTTTTATTTAATTGCTGAATAGCTTTTATTTATTTAATTTTTTAAAAGGTTAATAAAATTAATAAATTTTGACATTCAACACCGAATCATCCATCAAATTTCAAATATACACTTTGAATAATGTAAATTAAAAATTGATTCACTGTCATCGTTCAACGTTCACTATCATCGTTTTGAGTGAATTGTGTAAATTCGAATTAACTTTCTTAACAAATGAAATGGACGAGTGGATAAGGAGTTGGACCAGCACAACAGAGGACGTGTGTTCAAATCGTGAACTGATCAGAAAAGTTTTATTTTAAGTTCACTGTTAAGCATCCTGAAATAAAATTGAAACTTTTCTGTATTTTATATATGAACACACAGCTTTGGTTTCAAATCTTGTATTTGCAAAATACTACAAAAATCTTTTTAATACAGCTAGCTTTGGTTTAAAATTAATTACAAGCTTGGATTGAAATATAAGAAAAAATAACAAACACAGTGAGATTCGAACCAGGGTCATCCAAGTTTGAAAGCTCACTACGTTTATCACTGAGCTATTGCGCTATACAAATAAAAGCAATAAACAAGCATATGAACCTAATAGCCTAATATTGCGTTTCAGCAGTGCAGTTTAAATTTTAAATTTGTGTGCAGAAAACTTTTAACTATGGGTTAGTATTTCTGAAAGTTAAAATTTTAAACATCAACGTTAAAAAATATGCAGTAGTATTTTAGCTGGACTAATATTTATTTCAAGATTTTTAACTGTGTTCACGAGGAATCTCAGTGTGCTCTGCCCAATCCACAAGAAAGGCGATCCCACTATCTGTGCCAATTACCGTGGGATAAGCCTTCTTAATATCGCATATAAGGTCCTGTCGAGCGTTTTATGTGAAAGATTGAAGCTCATTGTAAACGAACTGATCGGACCTTATCAGTGTGGCTTCAGACCTGGAAAGTCCACCATCGACCAGATTTTCTCGCTACGACAAATCTTGGAGAAGACTCAAGAAAAACAAGTCGACACCCACCATCTTTTTGTCGACTTCAAAGCCGCCTTCGACAGCCCAATAAGGAAGCACCTGTACTCCACCATGTCTGAATTTGGTATTGCTGCAAAACTAATACGACTTTGCAGGATGACACTGAGCAACACCAGCAGCGCAGTTAAAATCGGGAAGGACCTCTTCCCACCATTTGTTACCAAACGAGGTTTCAGACAAGGTGATTCCTTATCGTGCGACTTTTTCAACCTAATGATGGAAAAGATCATCCGAGCTGCTGATCTGAGACCTAGTGGCACAATATTCTACAAGAGTGTTATGCTGCTTGCGTATGCTGATGACATAGATATCATTGGCCATAATACGCGCGAAGTCAGTGCAGCATTTTCCAGATTAGAAAGAGAGTCAAGTCGAATGGGTCTGGCAGTGAATGCAGATAAGATGAAATACTTAGTGTCAACAAACAAGCAGTCCCAGCGTCTTGGAACCCACGTTACCGTTGACAATACCTCCTTCGAGGTTTTGAAGGACTTTGTTTATCTGGGATCCAGCATAAACTCAACCAACGACATCAGCATTGAGATCAAACGAAGAATAACTCTTGCCAACAAGTGTTACTTTGGGCTCAGTAGGCAATTGAGAAGCAGAGCCCTCTCTCGACGAACGAAAATCACGCTCTATAAATCGCTCATCATGCCCGTCCTACTTTACGCATCACAAACCTCAAGTCGAGCGCAAGTCGAGCGCATTAAAATCGAGCGGCTTCGCTGGCTTGGTCATGTTCAGCGCATGAAAGATGATGCTCCAGTGAGGAAAGCATTCGATTCGGTACCCAACGGCGGTCAACGCAGAAGAGGATGACCGCATCTTCGTTGGAAAGACCAAGTAGAGGACAACCTGACGAAGCTTGGAATATCCAACTGGCGCCAGCAAGCGAAAGACAGTAATGGCTGGTGCAATTTCTTAGATGAGGCCAAGACCGACATACGGTTGTACGCCAACTAAGTAAGTAAGTAAGTAAGTAATATCATTCGTAGAAATTTTACTAAAAAATTTTATGAGTGTATTGACATGAATTAAATATGAAGAAGACGACTAGAAAATATGTTCTGATCTCAAAGTGCTACACAAAATACTGCTGTTTTCTCTACGAGTGGAACAGTTGGGCACATCACACCACTACTACAAAAAAGATTGGTCAGAAATCATAGAACTTATAGTTGGAGAGAAGTGACAAAAACGTTCCACTCGTCAAAAAGGAAAACATAATTCTCCCACCGCCGCACATTAAACTTGGACTGATAAACAAATTTTTAAAGGCTTTCGACAAATAAGGTGAAGCATTCTCATATGTGAGAATTTTTCCATTTCTTTCTGATACTATTGGGGGTTGGAATTAATTTTAAAGGTTTTTTTTCGGTTTTTGAGCATTTATTTAGAAACAACGGTACAATGTATATTATTTGTATATGTATATTATACAAAGTATTGTCCATCGTTAGCTACAACATTTTCCCATCTTTCTGGCAGCATATGGATTCCGCGCCGGAAGAACGATTCGTCTTTTGAGGCAATCCACGAATCGACCCATTTTTTGGTATCCTCGTAAGAAGTGAAGCGCTGCTCAGCCAAGCCATGCGTCATCGATCTGAATAGGTGGTAGTCGGAAGGGGCTATGTCTGGGCTATAAGGCGGGTGGGGTAGCACATCCCAATTCAGCGCCTCCAACGTTTCCTTGACGGTTCTTGCAACATGTGGCCGTGCGTTGTCATGTTGAAAAACCACTTTGTCGTGTCTTTTGGCATATTCCGGCCGTTTAACCTTTAATGCTCGGCTCAATTGCATCAATTGTTGTTGGTAGCGTTCCCCAGTGATGGTTTCGTTAGGTTTTAGCAGCTCATAGTACACGACACCCTTCTGATCCCACCAAATACACAGCATAAGCTTGGCGCCATGAATATTCGGCTTGGCCCTCGATGTTGATGCATGGCCGGGTGGTCCCCGGCGTAATGGATCCACTTTTCATCGCCAGTGACAATACGATGCAAAAAACTCTTCCTCTTATGCCGTTGAAGCAGTTGTTCGCACATGCAAAATCGCCGTTCAACGTCTCTCGGCTTCAACTGGTACGGCACCCAATTTCCTTGCTTTTGAATCATTCCCATGGCCTTCAAGCGTTTGCCGACCGTTGATCAGTCGACTCCCAATGATTCTGACAATTCTTGAAGGGTTTGACACGGGTCTTAATCGAGCAAAGCCTCCAATTCCTCATCTTCAAACTTTTTCGGCTGGCCCGGACGCTCTTTGTCTTCCGTATCAAAATCACCACTTTTAAACCGACGGAACCAGTACTCACAAGTAGAAATCGATGGAGCATAGTCCCCGTAAGCCTCAGTAAGCGTGCGTTGTGCTTCAACCGCTTTTTTCTTCAAATGGAAGCACAAAAGTAAACCTTCCCGCAAATTGCGTTTTGTTTTAACGAAAGTCGACATGTTCACAGAGAAAAAAATATATGTTGTTTACACTTCAGTGGAATGACACATACTGAAAAATGAAGCTTAGACAATGTGCTTTGAAATGAATATAGTCACTGGTGTGCCCGATGCGATCTATTGATAGTTACGCCATCTCTTAGAAAACCTTTAAAACTAATTCCAACCCCCAATAAGATAAAAGAAGATGACTTTGTTGGACCGCAAATAAAAAAGGTGTTGAACGATCTTCAGTTCGCAGAATTATTGTCACAAGTTGAGGCAGCGGCAGGGGAGTATTTTAGAATGATTGTTTCAAGCTTCCTCGGGAACAATTAAAGTGAATCTTCTGAGAAAATAGTCAACGATTTGTTCAGGAACTATAACGAAATTGGAGTAAATATGTCTTTGAAAATTCACTTTTTGCACTCCCATTAGAATTTTTTCCGATGAATCTCGGCGACGAAAGTGACGAACATACCGAAAGATTTACCAGCAGACGAAGTCAATTAAGAATTGGTAGCAAGGATTCTTAGACGAAGGAATGAATGATGGGCTATTGTTGTTTTCTCCTTAGAGAAACCGATGCCGAATTGAATAAACGACAAAACAAGAATCATAATAATTTTGAATGCATTGTAGTCAATGTTAAAACAATGTAAATGATGAAAAGATTAAAAATAAAAAATATTATATTACAACAACCTTTTCTTGTCATTTTTTATGTGACAATAAAATAAGACGAAATGCATAAATAGACAATAACTCAAATTAAGTGCTATTTTACTATGATTTAAATAAAAATTCTAAATGTTTGATAGTTTAAATCAAATTTTAAACACTAATTCTAGTTGTTTGATAGTTTAAAATCGTTTATTGAGCTTTAGGTCAGGTTAGAACAATTAATTGTTCTAACGAATTTTTTCCAAAGAAACAACAACAACAACATTTTTAATATGAAAAGGAAAACATTACTAGCTGATTTTATTGCAATTTCGGCCCTGCTACAGGCTTCATCAGAAATCTTTGTGATGCCACCGCCGGGAATTTGTTATATTTTTTTCAAAATAAAAAAAGAGCCGCACTTTACTTAACAAAGACCCGCATTTGGCCACCGTCGTTATATGGCATGAAAAAGTTTGCTTTTGTATCCAGGAGAATGTTTGAACTAGACATCTGCATGAATGCATTCGGAAGCAACTTAAACACATTTGCTACGAAAAGAAATGTTTTTACTCTTTCACACTCAGCCACAAATTACGAATGAGCACAAGTAAATATAGAAGGAAAACATTTGTGTTTTGTACTAAATTCAGTAGAGCACTTAAAATGAAATTAACTTGAATTCATGTGTTATTCTGTGAGTAATATTTCGGTACACCAAGTACTTGTAGTAAAATGAATACACATACAGCCATGTAGATAGAAATTGAGTTCAATTGTGTTAATAAGAGGAAAAGGCAATACTGAAATTATAAGGAAACTAATTGCAAGGGATTTTAGGAAGCTTTGAAACGGGGAATAAATAAAAAATGATATTATTTGAGGTCTGAAGGAAAATTATACTTTTATTAGCAATAAATATTATTAAGAAAAAGTTTAGAAAATGCTTAAAAAAATTCTTAACATATTCGGAGAATTTGAGCAACAAAATAAATACTTTTTTTTATAGTCTTTTGTAGGTTTGGTTAAATAGCATTTATATTCGTTTTATTTTTCAGAAAAAGTTTACAAAAAACCAATTGCTCATTTAACTGTGCCCACCTGTCTTGCCAGTATATTTGTATATAATTTTCCACAAATACATGAACCAATTTCCTTTTTCCCTCCTAAAATTTTGAAAAATTTTTAAAATATCTTTCAAAGGGTCATTAAAGAATTAAAAAACAGAACATATGTTCGCAAACATAAACATATAATATTTTTTATAGCTTAAAGAATTAAAGACTCTGTTTCAAGTCATTTCTATAGTTTAAACATGAGTATTTGTTATAAGAAAATATATTTCATATGTACTTTTAAAATAACCTGATGTAAGATGTAGGTTTGGCCGAGTATAACGTTTCAATATACTTTAAACAATACACTCTTGCGGCCTTCTTAGACATAGAAGGGGCTTTTAACAATATTCATACTAGGGCCATTTTTGATTCTCTTACCAACCTTGGCGTACAAGCACCGGTGAGAAACTGGATAGTCTCAATGCTCAGAAGCAGAATAATCCAGGCAGACCTGGGTGGCTGCCAACTCACGAGATTTGTCAGTAGGGGTACTCCGCAAGGAGGAGTAATCTCCCCCCTACTCTGGATCATCGCCATGAATGAATTTCTTAATACACTAAATTGCAATGGGGTCAAAGTGGTGGCTTATGCGGATGACGTGGTTGTTATGGTGTCAGGACTGTTCCCCTCTACGCTCAGTGAGCTAATGGAGGTTGCTTTGGGAAAACTCAGTGTCTGGGCTGCCAGGTGCGGCCTAGGAGTTGACCCTAGCAAGACGTAACTGATGTTATTCACCACAAAAACCAAAGCGCCACAATTTGTCCTTCCAAAGCTCAACAACCAACCTCTTACACTATCCAGTAGCGCAAAATACCTAGGTGTCATTCTGGATCCTAAGCTAAGCTGGAAAACTAACATCGAACAAAGGGTCAAGAAGGCCTGTAGAGCCTTCTACGCCTGCAAAAAGCCTTTGGTAGAAAATGGGGTCTTCAACCAAAAATGCTCTTATGGCTATACACAGCAGTAGTGCGACCCATCTTGGCGTATGGTGCACTAGTATGGTGGCCTGCACTGAATAAAGCATACAACACAACAAAACTAGCTCGGATCCAGCGATCCGCATGCATAGGTATCACGGGGGGTATCCGCTCATGCCCCACTGATGCACTTAATGTCCTGACACATTTACTCCCCATAGATTTACACATTAAGCTTACTGCAACAAACAGTGCAGTCAGACTCAGAGAGTCGTACAACTGGCGAAATAGACCATATGGACACAGCAACATTCTTAATCCGCTACCTCGGGAACTGCTTCCTGGAAAAACGGACTACGACACTCCCAAACTCGACTTCACGAAATCCTTTACAACCAAGTTTCCCACCAGGGTGGAATGGCGCAATGGGGGAATCGATCTAGCCTTCGATGTGTCCTTTTACACGGATGGCTCCAAGATGGAGTGCGGAGTGGGAGCGGGCATATACTCTGAGAAACTGGGGGTGGCGGACTCGTTTCGTCTACCAAACTCAGCCAGCGTCTTTCAGGCCGAGCTTTTTGCGATAAGAGAAGCTTGTCGCACCTTAAGGAGAGCTAACACCAACCACCTTAACGCAGCTATTCTGACGGATAGCTAAGCTGCCGTTAAATATTTAGCTGCGATCAGTACCAACTCCAAACTGGTAAGGCAGTGTAAGGATGAACTGGCCCGGCTTAGTCACCAACTTAGCATTACCATAATCTGGGTTCCCGGCCATAGGAACATTTATGGTAATGAAAAGGCGGATGAATTGGCCAGGTTCTTCCCTTGACGTTTCCAGAGCGGAACCAGTCGAAGTTCCACTGAATACAGTCAAGGGAGGAATTCGTTCTTACTACTTAACCTTAGCCGGTCGTAGATGGAGAGAACTACCAACCTGCAGCACATCAACAAAAATATGGCCCCTTTACAATATAGGCAGAACTCAACAGATGCTCTCAAAGCGCCGGAGCGACATAGCCAGATTAACGGCTATTATTACGGGTCACTGGTGCATCGGAGTTCATGCCGAGAGAATCGGACTACCTTTCAACACCCACTGTCGCAGCTGCGATGACCCAAATGAAAAAGAAACACTAACACACTTTCTGTGCACCTGCCCGGCCCTGGCCAGGTCCAGACTAACAACGCTTGGCAGGCCCCTCCTCAGCAACCTAGAGGAACTCTCAACAACAAAAATCAACAATCTCCTAACGTTCATCAATCGCACCGGATGGTTATAACCTAGCAGTGCGCTGCCCAGTCAACCAACAGAAACACGAGGTTATGGTATCAAAACGGCTCACTAGAGCTACTTGGATCCTACTTGCATGTAGAATCACCATCTAAACCAACCAACCAACCATAACACAAAACGGTGCATACAAGTTGTCTACAACTCTCAAAACGTTCACTTATCAAAAAAAACCGGGTTTGCACTCCTTCAAGCACTTATTACCCAATTACTCAATCAGTTATAAGTCAATTCAAGATTTCTTGATAGTTTTAGTTTGGTAAAATACAGATATTTTACACGATATATACGACTATATAGTCTATATATAGATATTGTTTGTACGTGTTTTTATCAAGTATATGTTAAGTTTTTGATACTTTTCTAACTTATTAACCTCTGCCGATTTTTTCCCGACACAGTTTCTTCAAAACGCATAACAATCGTATTATTATTAGAAAATAACGTTTATTTTGAAGTAAGTTGAGTGTTTCTTATTCAAAATCCACTTGAAACTGACAAAATTATGGAACCTTATGCAAAAGAATTTATTAAATTTCTAAAATTTTCATATAACATTTTGAATTTATTTATTTCCAGTAAATTGTAAAATTGAATAAATTGAAATTACAAATTGGAATCTTTGAGTTTACTTGATAAATACTCGTAGTAAATACATCAA
This sequence comes from Dichetophora obliterata, assembly GCA_963920525.1. Lineage (NCBI taxonomy): Eukaryota > Metazoa > Arthropoda > Insecta > Diptera > Sciomyzidae > Dichetophora > Dichetophora obliterata. The sequence goes on along the minus strand of OY986435.1, from coordinate 172,983,649 downwards.
TACCACAAAATTTTGGATATCGTTTAAGGGGTCAGTTTATTATCTTTCCAAAGCTGGCATAAAATCTAGAATCAGTTGATAACTGTTTGAGTTAATGGGTAGAAAATGCATGCATGTACACAAAACTCTTATTTTAATGTTAAGTAAAAATTTTGAGTGTATTAGACAACTTTTAATTGCTGTTTCGTGTTGTACTCGACCAGACATAAAACCTACACTAGGTAATTAAGGAAGTGGAAAATGACTGTCACACTGTGTTATTTGAAATTAAGAGAATAAAATGAAATTATTAAATTATGTTCATAAATTATTTTTGTATAAGTAATAAAAATATACAAAAAAATAAAACAATATTCTTAACAATAAACTTCTTATATTTATCGACTTATTTGACAATTGCAAATTTATTTGCAATTAAAAGAATCTTTCAGTCTAAAACTACATTGAAAGTTACTTGACAAAACTATCAACACACGAAAAGGTAATTCATGTTAAAAATAAATTATTAAAAAACTACTTTGTAATTAAATTTAAAAACTTAGATCATTCATCAGAATAAGGCCGTTTGTGCTTTATTTGAAAATTCCCTTTTTTATACTACCAAACAAAATGTTTCCCTTATTATCTTTTAGCTCAAAAGACAATTTAAAATTCCCTCAAAAAGTACAATTTCCCTGAAATTGGCATCATTAGTGCACACTTTGTGTGATTCCCTTTTTTTGACTTATTAGATCTGCAGCTATGAGGAAAAGTACGTAAAAGAAGAATAGCTTAAAAAGATAGCAAAGAACGTTGTACAGTAAATTATTGTTTTCTTACTAGGTATACTTGGTATTCTTTTTCTACTACGTGTATTCAAGAAAATCTACTACAGTTAATGCATGCTGCATTCAAAGAGAGTAAACGATAAAGCAAATTATGTAAATACTCTGTTGAGATCAAACAGAATGTTGTACAATGCTCTCTTTTGTTTCTTGTTAAGTTGAAATTATTACATACATACTTATAAGCTTCTTTGAAGAGTTGTACATTAAAGAAAAGTATACGGTTAAGGCAAATAAAATAAATGCATTCATGCAGATGTCTAGTTTTATTTTTATTTTATGATAAAACATTACAAATATATGTGTGTATTGTTTTTTTCATTTTGATTATCAAACAATCTTACAAAAGAGTGGAAAATAATTTGAAAGTGCACGGTATTACGTTTTCTTTTAAGCTCACAATCACTTTCTCTCAATAAACCCCAACTATAGTCTCCCATCATATTTTCAACGTATTGGCCTTGACAACGTTTTTCAAAGTTAATAATATCTTGAAAACGTTATTTTAATGTATTTCAACACAACAGTCGCCAACCGTAGAATCCGCTGAATGCTGCCATTTCAATTAATGCTGACTCTAACACAACACAGCGCACGCAAATATGTTTTTTTACTATTAACAATACCTTGTTAGATATATCTTGACTTATACCAAACACCTGATTGTTCACCCATCTGAAGGCACCGTATAAAAGTAAAAGCCCCACTTTTATCTCGCGGTATTTTTGAACATATTCTATATGTTAATTAAAATTCCTATAAAAATTCGATAATGAGTATTACACAGTACGACAAAATCAAATTTTTTTGAGTACACATGAGAAATGTTAACAGAATATGAAAATAGGCTTAAAATAAAGAAACACGTGTCTCGGCGTTTCGCTGTAGCACGTCAAAATTTTGAGAAAATCGATTTTTAAGCTTCGAAGGACCGTGGAGGTTCACTTGTTATGTAATACTACTATAAAAATTTCTATAAAAATAGAATGGGTGAACCGATTTTAATGCTAGAGCCAGTTTTGAAAAGGGAATTAAATTTGAAATTTTTTTTATAAAAAAACAAATTTTTCTCCGCTGGATGGCGCTTTAATTTTCATGTAAATTAAAAAATAACCAAAAATATAATGTAATGTAAGTGTATGTGCTAGCGAAGCACATTCTACTTTAGTAATTGGATTTCAAATGAACAACATTGTATTTTTAATGAATTTCGTACATTTTTGGTTATTTTTTAACTTTTTATGAAAATTAAAGTGCCATCTAGCGCTTATAAAAAAAATTTCAAATCTAATTCCCTTTTCAAAACTGGCTCAATTATTAAAATCGGTTCACCCATTCTATTTTTATAGAAATTTTTATAATAGTATTACATTACAAGTGAACATCCACGGTCCTTCGAAGCTTAAAAATCGATTTTCTCAAAATTTTGACGTGCTACAGCGAAACCTATTTTCATATTCTGTTAACATTTCTCATGTGTACCAACCACTGTCGTACTGTGTTATAACTATAAGTATAACAAAAGAAAACTGTAAATGGAAGAAAGGTATTTTCTTTTCGTTTTTTTTTTTTTTGCATAGTTAACAAAAAAATCATAGAATATACTTGAGGACAAAGAACGAAAAATTTGTTGTTGAGTCGTGCAATAAATTAGTGCCATTCATCATTAAGCGTCATCACAATATTTTTAATATATGCAAATCAACAATGGAAGTTTTTAAACAAAATCGCAACTTTTTGCCAAAATTCGAGATGGTGCCGTTTTATAAGTTTTTTAAAGAATTTGATTCTGCTCTTAACAAGGAAGTGATAGTCATGAGTTAATATTTGTGTTTATAATTACGCGTATGATTTCATTAACACATTTTTATTATTCTTGTTTTGGCGTTTTGATTTTGGTTTCCATTTTATTTGATTTTTATATTATTACAATTTATGCTGAGGAGTGCTATAAACTCTGATCATGCAGTAGATAAAAACAAAAATCAAGAGTTAAATAAACGAAACTCCAGAATTTAGAATCTGAGCTTGTTATTTAAATGAGCCTAAAAATTAAGTCAAAACATGTAATTAACATATTTAACATCTTCAGGAACTTCTATGCAAACATTGCCACGAAATTTATGGCTTTTTTTTAATTTTTATTATGTTTGACATAAACTTATCTAAATTTAAATAAGGAGAAAAGAGCGTATAAATAATGGATTTCAAATTTTTTGAATGATTTTGTCATTTGATTGCTGAGCTCTTGATCTTTAGTTCCTTGTATATTTTTAGAACAACATATTTTTCTGAAAAGTTTGCAAATAAATTAAGTTTGTATAAAAACTAGTTAAATTGAATCAGAATCAAAGTCTGAATATATTTAAAACTCATCTTGTATGAAAATCTCAAGCATTTTGATAAGATCCTTTTCATTCATCTAAGATAAAATCATTAAGAATAAATTTGTTTTATTTCGAAAAGCTAAAGACTGTTCTTTATTTTAATGCTTATCAATAAATTTAAATGATTTTTATTAATGCATTACTATAAAATTGCCCTATTACAAATTTCAAACTACAGTCGACGTCCAGTAATACGAATGATATAATGTCAGGCCCTTTCGTAAAATCGAAAAATTCGTATTACTGGAGTGCAATTTTTTTCCGTGTTTTTTAAAAAGTAAATGAACAGAAGGTAACGTTTCGATTTAAGTTTATTTTATTTTCATAATTAACTAAATAAAACAAAAAAAAGTGAATTCAAATCAATTGAGAGGAAAATATAGTAAGGAAATAGTAAGTTTTATAAGTGTTATTATTATTTTAATACTTATACATATATGTTTTAATTAGTAAATATACGTATTATTTCAGTTATTAAAGAAATCAGTCATTAAAGATTGACGCTTCTTAACTTGGAAATCCATTTGTACTGCTTCTTCATGAAGCTCTCTTAATAAAAGCGTTTTTGAGCATTCAATGTTATTTTGGACTGCCCACTGAATGCAGGTGTTCAGACAGTTTATTGCATCCAAATGCTTAACTTTTGGAGAGGTATCGGGTAAAATTATTTCTTCATTTTCACTGTCATTCAGTGGAATAATCTCGTCCATAGCAATATCATTATTCCATTCCATTAAATCGCTCACATCAAAATCGACATTTGGAAAAGTGCTGTCCAACAAATTCAAGGTGGTTCTTATTGCATTAACCTCCTCACTTTTTCTAAGGACGGAAAGAGGAACATCATCCTCTTCATCGAACCCATATTCATGAAAAATCTTTTCCCAGCATTTTTTCAATGAGTCGTTCGACACCTTTTTCCAAGCCAGAGCAACCAATGACACAGCTTCGAATAAAGTGGTCTGTTTTAGACTTATCTCCAAAATTTCGGTGGAAGTTCCTATCCTAGATAGTAAACTGCTCCGATAATGCAGTTTCAGCAGTCTAATTGCATTTTGGTCCATGGGTTGAATCAGCGGAGTAACATTGGGAGGTAAATACAATACCCAAATTTTGCCATCTTCTGTATTTTTAACCAACTCCTCGGCAGGTGGATGACTTGGAGCATTATCTAATAATAGTAACGCCCTCTTTGGAAGTTTTTTGTCTTCTAAAAACCATTCTACCTAAAAACAATTCACATTTGGTATAGAATCAAGGTAACATATGCACTTAATTTTTCGACAAACCTTTTTGACAAAAATGTCAAAAAACCACTTCTTGAAAATTGCTGCACTCATCCAAGCCGACTTGGAGCTCGCATACTCAACAGGCAAGACCTTATTTCTAAACGACCTCGGCTTTTGTGTTTTTCCGATGACGAATGGTTTCATCTTCTTTGTTCCTTCAGCATTTGCACAAAGAAGAAGTGTTATCCTTTCCTTTGAAACTTTGCGACCAGGTGCGTTTCTTTCGCCTGAATGGACATAGGTCTTATCCGGCAACATTTTCCAATAGAGGCCAGTTTCATCCGCATTAAATACTGCTTCACGAGAAAGGTTGAATTCGTTCATAACATCAGTCAATTTATTTATGAATGGAGCCACAAGATCTTTCGACGACGACAATTTTTCCCCAGATTGTTTTAGTAATCTTACTCCATAACGCTTCTTGAACTTGGAAAACCATCCATCGCTGGCAAAAAACTTTCCCTCATAATATTTCTTATGAAACTCAATAGCTTTGGTTTTCAACTGCACAGCACTGACAGGATTGTAGGATTTGCGTTGGACCAAAAACCATTGATGAAGTGCTTCCTCCATTTTCTGAAACTCGCCTTTTTTCATGGTGAAGCGGCATTTTCCGCCGCTCGTAGAAGTGCTTAAGAGTTCACGTTTTTGTTTTTTTATTGTACATATGGTTGATTTCGACAACCCATACTTCATAGATATCTCATGCAAAGACTTTCCTTTTTCGCAATCTGTGATAACGCTTATTTTATCTTGTAAAGAAATTTTTTTTTAATCTGTCCATTTTTTCACACAAATCTAAAACTTTTCAACAATCGCTAAATGTACAGCCGCACTTTACAGATATCCAAAAACAATGACAATTTGATTCTAATTCGCGAAATTAGACAAATTAGAAAAAATTAAGAAGAAAAGACAAAACAAAACAAGGATAAAAAAAAACAAAACAAAACAAGCATGCTCATTTGAAAAAAACGTTATTCGTATTATCGAGCAGCAAATTTAACTATCATTTGTATTATAGAGCCTTTAATGCAAAAAATATTGCATTCGTATTATTGGATTTTCGTATAAGAGAGCATTCGTGTCACTGGACGTCGACTGTATAACGTTTTTCACTAAAAACAGTTATTAAAAAAAATAGATATAAACTTAATGTAATATAATGAATCCATAGGCAATGCTTTGCTTTTTGTTTGCTGAAAACAAAAGACTTAAGCAACAAACCTGTTTGGTGAGGTTAAGAGAAGCATCTATTATAATTTTTCCAAAATCTAATAGTTCGTGCTTTAAAACATCACGCACAATTACTTTATCTATTTACAGATAAATATATTTGCAAATATTACAAGATATCAACGACAACAGCAACAACAATAAGATCAACAGAGTTTGACTATGCGACGATAATTGAAGAAAAACAAACATTCATCGACATGAAAAACTAAAACATAAGATCAAACACACAAAACAAAAACAAGAACATCTTTTAAATAAACAAACAACTACAACAACAACAAAAAAACAGCACTTATCGGAAGGAAATGCCGCCATATCAAAATGACAACACCGAAAAGCATCAAAAAGTTGCTATGCAGCAAATTAAAAGTTATTTCATTCCAAATAGCAACAATAATAGGTAACTATAGCAGTAAGTATAGAAATATCAACTACCATAGCGTGCTTAAAAAAGCAAATTAAAGCTTAAAGCTATAGCTTTTAAGCACAAGAAAGGGGTTTAAAAATACATCAACACAACTCAATTTAATAAAACCCTCAGTGTGCTATAGTGTGTGTGTGTGTGTGTGTGTGCGTGTAATTTAGAGTTGCATGCAGTGCTTCACTCAGACTTCCAATTAATACCATACAATAGCTTTAAAGCTTTGCATAGCAAGCTTTAGTTTTTGTGGAACTTGTTGCCAATTCTTGTTGCTGCTGCTGCTGCTGTTGTACTTTGTTGTCGTATTTTGAATTTTGCCAATTTTATTGATAACATTGTTTTGCTTTTTTGGTGGTATTGGTGTTGCGAACCGTTGTTGCTGCTACATACAGACTGTCGTTATTGTTGTTGGGAGCGTAGAGCAAAAGGCTTAAACTTATTTTATCTTGTTAAAGTCGAGAAGTCTTGCAGTCAGTTGAGCATAAACATTCATACGGTACGGTTAAAAAAAAAAACTTAGGAACTTAAGGCCGTTATATGATTTTAAATAAAATAATACTAACGGTTTTATAAATAAAATTCAAATAAAAAACACAAGTGACAAACATAATAAATTATGTATATTCTTGACTTAATTGAAGAATGTGATTTTTTTAACTTAAAATCCATTATGTAAAATATTATGATTATACTTAACATAAAATGAAAATAAAAATTAGCATTAAAAGAAGAATGAAATAAAAACATTTTAAAAAAAATGAAATGAAAAAAATGAAACTAAAAGCAGTTGACAGATATTAATAATATATTTCAACTAATATTAATCTATTAATGTCAAAAAGTGTTTTATTGCCCAATTCCGTGCTTTAATATAGCAATATTTATGAATATTTAAGATAGGCAAATAAAAAAAGTTAACTAAAGCTAAAGTGTTTGTGTAAAAGTCAAAATGAAAATTTAAGTTTTTTTTTTTTGAAAAAGTCACCAATCGAATGGAATGAAGTTCCGAAAAAGTGCTCATGTTTAACTGAATTCATGTGAATAATAATAATAATAACTGTTCTTTGCTGTTGTTAATGTGTTTAAAGTCCTTTGCCTCAAAATGAATAACAATAGCGCGTCACGGTTTGATATGGCTGCCGAAATAGTCAGCATTGCTCTGGACGAATTTCAAACGCATCACATATCAAGGAACTATACTGGATTAATTAAACGCTATTATTATCTTGTGGAAGAAGATTATGGAGGTACATGGCAAATGTGTATAACTATGCGACACATAATTCGTATATAGCATATTTATTTTGAGCAAGTTTGTTTCTTGTTAAAGAAGGAAAATAATAAAAAAATCAATAGATATAGTGAAATTACATACAGCTTTTACATACAAATTCCACTAAATTCTAGTGCATAAAAATTTAAACAGTTTATTAAATGTCCTTGTGTTGATTTGTCCAACTTCAGCATTATGAAAACGGAAAAATTTGATACCAAATGTTATTAAAAGGCATTCTTAAATTAAATTTTTAAATTTAGTTTTTTGTTATAATTCTGTTCAGTGTACAAATGTAGCGTTGTTTATATTTTTTTTTAATATTACTTCCTTCTATAACATATTTGTGTTACTATCGCTCTAATCCTACCAGGAGACACATTACTATTTGTTGTTTTTTGGTAGCGACATATTTTTCCCTACGTATCACAGCGTTGCGTCTATCTTAGATCACTTAGAAAAAAGCATACTAAAATTAAAGAAAATTTAGTCAATATTAAAGAACTTTTAACTTGTATTAGCGCCAAGAAATTTTTTTTTATTCCTAAATTTCTCTTCGAAAGAAAAAAAAATAAATTTCCAAATAAAAATTTAATTATTTTTTCCAAAGAAAAATTTCCATATGAAAAAAAAATTCCTTGGCGATAACACAAGTAAAATTTTCTTTATTATTGAGTAAATTTTCTTTAATTTTCGTATGTTTTTTTCTGAGTGTGTGTTCATTTTCCAAAACAACATATAACATAAAACAAAAAATTTTTACTTTTAAATGAAATTATTGATTTTTAAAAACAAATGCAAGTTCTTTGATTAAAAAAAAAATTTGTTTAAAAAAATTTCCTTAAAACTAATGAAATTTCAGATTTTTAAGACAAGAACTCTGTTTATTATTTTAAATTTGAACTTTTTTTTGAGTGTAGCAGGATAAAATTCTTTTTTGACGTTTTTGTACCTATGGGGTCATAGCAAAGAAAAAACTGTTATCGAGGGGGCGGATATGCACCGTTCACCAGCTGGCAAGCATTTTACCACCTCCTTTTTACCCAAAAACTTTGATTTTTACAAATCAATGAAATAGCAATATTTCAGACGGTGTTAGTCATATGAGACTTAAATTTAGTAACTAAGTTGGTATGGCTACAGTTGGCAAATGGACCAAAAATGGGCGTGGCCAAACTATATATACGCCCAATTTTTTCAGAAATTTTTAAAATTGACTACTGGGCCGATTGTAGATTTTTCAAATACGAGATAGTTTAGAAAAATATGTTGCCACACCCCCTTTTACGGCCCACAAATTAAGAAAAATGCAAATTACACAACATCTAAATAAAGTGTTCATATTTCTCACGTGAATGTCCGCAGCATAAAAACCCTACAATTTGTCTATAATCTTCATTAAACGCACGTGATAGGAATAATGCATATCATAAAAGAGCAAAAAGCAATTAAAAATGGTTAACTAATTTTGATTGAAAAATTAAACTAAATTATTAAAAAAAAAATATTTATTGAAAATTGTATTCTAACACAAGAAATGAAATGTAAGTGCGAAAGTGTGCGAAGAGACAATGATATCCAAGGAAAGAGTAGAAATGTAGCTTTCTTAAAAAAGAAAAAAAATGGTACTGACAAGTGATTAGCAAACAGTAAGTTCTACTCTTAAAAAGTTAGATACATAAATAAAATATTGATCTTTTTTAAGACTCAAGTTTGCAAAACTGTTATTAAGAAGTATAAAATAATTTTTCAACTCATATCTTAATTTTATTAGGATTTTGAAGTCCATTTAAAATAATTTCTTTAAATTATGCACAAACAAAAAATTTCGCTTATTGTCACCAGCAGTCAATTTTTTACTGAGCTGCAATTATATTTTCAATAAAACGTCTTCTCTCGCTTCCACTACCTAAAACTGTCAATTTACTGATATACAACCAAAACAATTGATGATCTCCCGACTTTGAGAATATTTGTAGCAAAAATATTCCGTTATTTTCATCAAACGAGCGATTCAATTTTGTCCAGCTAGCTTGTTATACACTGTGCGTATGGCAAAAAAATTGTGTTTTTATTTTACCTTAACATATTTTTAATTTTCGATTATAAAAAAAATATATTTTATTATACCAGAGCAATTTGATAGGCCAGTGAATTTTTGGATAAAAGGTACTTTTTTCGGCAAAAAACGATTTTTTTCTCAACTTAGTCTCCTTATAGATCGATACAGTTATTCCAGAGTTTTTCCAGATTTGTTTTATTCCTGCCAAATAATAGGTTTTATTAAGATCCTCAACATAGGTGATGTTTCATTGTTTCAGTGATGACATCTTCATTCGACACAAATCTCTTGCCGCTGTGTTGTCATGATGAAGAGAACTTTTTTCTTCGCCAAATGCGTTCGTCATCAATGCCAAATCTGTCCAACAGCAGTGTATAATATTCGCCATTGATTATTTTAATCTTTTCGCGATAATCTATGTGAATGACTCTGCATGCATTCTAAAAAATTTGTCGTCATGACCTTGTTGGCCGACAGACTCACCTTGGCCTTCTTTGGTGCACATTCACAGAGATAAGTCCACTGATTTGAATGTTCCTTCGTCTTTGGTGGGTGTTAATGTATCCATGTTTCGTCTTCGCTTAGGAAACAACTCAAAAACTCCTTGGATTGCGGTTGAACATCGCCAAACACCCCTTTAAAGTGGTTACACGGCAGTGCATTAGACCATCCCATTTTTCTGTCTTTTTCGAAAAGTTCCCGCGACACGTTGATTTTTTATTCTAATCTTAAAAACATGAATTTTTGTATATAACACTTTAATATTAACTAACGGTTAATAGTCGGGCAAACAGCTTCAAGGCTTTTTGTTTTGTTTAAAATTAATTTTTTCGAAAAAACAAGAAATTTTCTTCTTCAGTATTTTGCACATAACTACGAAACTAATAAAACAAGTTTTATCAATTTATACTTATTTAAAAGCTAATAAAATTTTTTATCTTATGCTAAAGAAAACATTGCATTTTGTTTAGTACATTTTTTTAAAAAAACTCTGCAAAGTGAAATTTTGATTAAAATTTTCTCGAAAATTTGATAACTTCAACTTGTGTGTTACAGAGATGTATTTTGAGGAATTTAACAGCAAACATTTTGATGTATAATTCGAAGATATATGGTACGGTTTTCTTTCAAAAAAGCAACACAACTGCAAGGTGAATTTTTTCGAAAAATATTTCATTTTATTTTTATTAAACGTAGCTCCATATGTTGGTATATAAAAGTTATATGCATATGATATTAGCTCTAATTGCAAGATATTCAACTTTTTTTTGTAATGTACAGTTATTTAAATGACTATTTCTGTGGTCACGAGGAATAATGACTAAACTCAAAGTATCAGAAAAAACGATTTTTTTAATTGCACTAACTCCGACCTTTTTCCCGAAATATGTGAATCGTTACAAACGAAATATGTGCAAACATAAGTGATACTCTTTTATATGTGTAGAAAGTGTTTTCCTGCATCCTTCCAAAGTTTGGCACTAAAGAAAGTGGCGTATCGCTTTTTTACGATAGCTTGAGTTTAATCAATATTCCTTGTGACCACGGATTTTATGCTATTGGCCTGCTATTGATCATTCTTCAACAACATTCCTCGACAACAACAACAATCTAACAAAAGCACGGACCTTAATGCTCTTGTTATTTAGTAAGGCAATTCACAATCTCTTGTATATTGGAAATTTGTGCTTTTGTAAAAAATTTTAAAAATTTCCTATCAATTGTCTTTTTGATATAATTTGCTACAGTTGTCGCAAAACATGAAATTCACAGCTTATTGATAAAAAGCAAAATTATTTTTATCTGGAAATTTTGCTTAACTCAATTTCATGTCGAAAAAAATCGAAGCACAATTAATTGTTTTTTTTATTCGCTTATCTTCCATATCAGTTTTTTTCGCGTTTACTTTTACAAAATCTGCTATCAGTTTGCAATTTAGTATTGCAATGTCTAGTAAATCTTAGCTATGGATTTTAGTGTTGTAAATATGCAATAGCGTAGTAAATGCATTCATTTGTATGTGCTTAGTATAGAGTAAATATATGTTTTACCATTTTGCAAATGATATGGTGCAAGACCATTTGCACTGGATTGTGAATAACCCTAGTATATTCTCAGCATTACGATGCATTGTATTGTTATTTTTTTGTTGTTGTACATCTTTTCTGCTATGAGTTGGCCTTTGAGACCTTCGCTGGCTTTACTATACTCTAAAGTTTTTCCTTGTATAAAGATATGCATCCTTCCTTGTAGAGTACGAATGAAAATTTTTTGGATATTAAAAAATTGTTAAAAATGTTACTATTTTAAATGATCCTGCAGAAAGAGCATAGGGCTTCTAAATATCGTAAATATTACGTGGACAATGGATTTAATACAGCAAAATTGTGTTATTCAAGTAATTGAACATTACAATAAAAATCATCCGGACAACAGAAAAGGTACAATACTTCGCAATTTAAACTAATATCATATAATTTTTTTTTTTCTTATGGTTATTTACATAAATACTTATGTAGCTATGTTTAATAAAAATAAAATTGAATTTTTTACGAAAAAATACACTGTACAAGTGTGTTGCTTTTTGGTAAAAGTATCGTATCATATATTTTCGAATTAAACATAGAAATTTTTGCTGTAAAATTCCTCAAAGTACGAAATTTACATAGCCAAAAACTTCTTCATCATGCTCTTGTAACGCGGGTAATGTGATTTGAAGTTATTAAATTTTCGAAAAAATTTTAATCAAAATTTCACTTTGCAGAGATTTTAAAAAAAATTTACTGAAGAAAACGCAATTTTTCTTATAGCATAAGCTGAAAAAATTTATTGGCTTTTAAATAAGTTTAAATTATTGCATAAAAATTGTTTAATTAGTTTTGTAGTTATATGCAAAATACTGAAGAAGAAATTTCTTGTTTTTTCGAAAAAATGCATTTTTAGCCAATAAGCGTTTAAACCGATTGCGCGACTGTTTACCGTTAGTTAATATTAAAGTATTATATACCAAAATGCATGTTTTTAAGAGTAGAATCAGAAATCAACGTGTCCCGGGAACTTTTCAAAAAACGTTAAAAAAGTGGGACGGTCTACTGTGCATATGGTCGAGTGAGAACAATCACGGCACTGATCGCGTAGATTGCATTTCCATGACCATTATTCATGTAAGATGTGATGCATCCGCTCACTTGGGATACCCACAGTATTAGCCACTTCATGCTATTTCATTTTCTGAACGTCCAATATCATTCAATGGATTTTATCAATTTTATCATTCAATGGATATCTGGCGTAACGACCTCTTTTGTGCGACCTGACGTTCAGCGTCACTTGTGCTGGTACGATCACAATGGAATTTAGTAAACCATTTCTTTACCATTAAAATAGTTGGTGTAGAGTCCACATTGTATTTATCAAGCCTTTCCTTGGTTTCGGTGATGGTTCTTTTAGTCAAAAAATAATGCTTCTTTTAGTACACGAAATTGACTTTAATCCGTTTTCGTCACAATTCACGAGATTGTCTGATTCCAATGGCTGACGCGAAAACTCAAAAAGTTACTGACTTCTCAAATTGCCCTCGTATCTCACATTTTTTGTTTGGTTTCATTATGAGAGGATTTAACTTAACAAGTGGCACATTTTGTGTTTAAACGATATTTTATATAAGATGGATAAGTCTCCTATGTCTGCTTAAAACTTAAGATGCTTCTACTGAACAATCAGTTTTTTAGAGTAGTTACGTTAGTAGAGCAAATGAGCGATATAAAGGGTGTCCCAACAAGAGCGCAATTTTTAAATTTTAAATAAAACACAGATATTTAAAATAAAAAAATCGTGAAACTTTATTATATCGTAAAGTAGACAGAATTAGGTTATGTATGGAACAATATATCGTGCAGATGGCCGCCGCGGCTTTGCTGGCATACACGCGATCTTTTAATGAAATTTTCAATGACCATTTTGCATAAATGCTGCGGTATTTCATTAATGCAGCGTCCAATTTCCTCTTTTAAGGCTTGAGTCGTCGTCGGCTTATTCGCGTAAACCATCGACTTCAAAAAACCCCAAAGAAAAAAACTAATGGTGTTAAATCGCACGATCTAGGCGGCCAATTCTGATCTCCAAAACGAGAAATAACACGACCGGGAAATGACTGATGCAGCAGTTGAATTGTTTTTCTGGCTGTATGACATGTGGCGCCGTCTTGTTGGAACCACATGCCCTCCACATTCATTTCTTCAATTCTAGGCAAGAAAAAACTGGTTATCATTTCACGATACCGAACACCATTGACTATTTGCGCTTGACCTGCCTCATTTTCATAAAAAAAGGTCCAATGATTCCTCCAGCCCAAAAACCACACCACACAGTGACACGTTGAGGATGCATTTGCTTCTCGTGAATCACTCGAGGATTTTCCTCACCCCAAATGCGACAATTCTGCCTATTGACGAAGCCATCAAGATGGAAATGGGCCCCGTCACTGAAGATGATTTTAGCGGCAAAATCAGCATTTTCATGTTGTGTCTCCAATACCCAATTAACGAACTCCCTTTGCTGTCCATGATGGTCAGCTGGCTTCAGTTCCTGAGTCAATTGAACTTTGTATGCATGAAGAGTGGATTTGGAGACACCAATTTGCTGAGCTCGGTGTCGAATTGAGGTGGATGGAGTTTGAGCGACATCATCACGTACAGCTGCGACATTTTCGGTCGATCGACCTGGTCGAAGGCGCGTTGTTGTCTTTACATCACTAACAGACCCAGTTTCGGCAAATTTATCCATTAATCTCTTTACAGTTGACTCTTTTGGAGCATTATTGTGACCCCAAATTGATCGCGATTTGCGAACTGTAGCCGCAAAACTTTCACCATTTTGGTAAAACAATTTCACAATGAGAATGCGTTGTTCATTCGTGTAGCGCTCCATTTTTACTAACCTCGTACCTTATACTAGCAAACAATAACCATTGTTCAAATGTCAAACAATGACACTTCGAATGAGCCAAATTTAAAAATTGCGTTCTTGTTGGGACACCCTTTATAAGTGACTTATTTCCAAGACCCAAACAGATCGTTATTTAGAGAAATTCAAGTTGTATTGATTCTTAATGTGAGATTGTTAAAGTAATCAAATTGTGCAAAATTTTTTCCAAAACCTACCTCATACCTTAGCAGTGTAACAGAACTGTAACGAGCTGAATAAGTGCCTTGTTACACACTTTTCTTGGCCCATTTACACCAAATAAATAGATTTTTCATAATAGCCACAAATCAAGAATATGATTGTAAGACAGAAAAGGAAAAAAGCTGGAGATTTTTTGGACTAAAGCATGTAAAGTTCGTATTTGTAAAAAATCGTATGATCATTCAAGTTGTGTAAAAAAACAGAAAACAAAAAAATAGACACAAAAAATTGTGACATGATCAATACTGAGTAACGTTTTCTAAAAATTGAGGGTTGATTGCATAAGCATAAAATGCTCTATTTTATAAAAAAAATGGGAATTTTGTGCTCAGAAACACGTGCTAAGAAATTTTTTTATGTCAATTGTATGTTTTTCAAATAAAATCTGAAAGCATTGAACAAATAAAGTAACCCATTGTTGACCCAAAATCCAACTATATAAAATATGAAAACTGTAAATAATAACACTAATTTACAAATAACGAGAAGTTGTTTGCATTTACAATGAATGCCACTATCTATTACTAATGAAAAATCGATCGGTGATTCCGAAAATGTCATTCTTTTTTTTCTGTCACTACGTTCTCGAGACATTGCCCACTGTAATTTAAAAAAAAAAAACAATTTGGTTTCACTTAATAGCACATATCTTCAGAACCAAGAAAAATAATCAAACAAATGATATATCAAATTAAAGCCAATAGAATTTATTACAAACAATATTTACATTATGTTTTGTTTCAACTTTTCGATTTGGTGAAATAAATAAAAATTTTGGGATTTTTGTGTTTTTTAGAAAAAAATACAAAAAATACAAAACTAATTGCATATTTTTTTAGGAAACGAAAATCTTTTGTTAGTTTTTATATTTTTTGCTTAAAGCCAGTACTTTTTCGAAAAAAAATAAGATATTGTTGAAGAAAATTTATTGAGAAAAGGAAAAGTTGTGTTTAATTTAACGAAAGCATCCAAATTGAGTGATTGTGTATTTATGCATTTGGTCTTATTTTATTGTCACATAAATAAACAACAAGTAAAGGTTGTAGTAATATAATGTTTTAATTTTTCTTTTTCTTTTCATCATTCACATAGTATTTTACATTGACTACAATGTATTCAAAATTATAACGATTCTTGTTTTGTCATCTATTCAAGTCGCGATCGGTTTCTCTGAGAAGAAACCAACAATAGTCACCGCCCATCATTCCTTCGTCAAAAATCCTTACTACCGATTCTCAATTGACTTCGTCTGCTGGTGAAATCTTTCCCCATTTTCTTCACTCTCATTGTCGAGATTCATCGGAAAAAAATTCAAATTGGAGTGTAAAAAGTACATTTTCAAAGTCATATTTACTCCAATTTTTTTATAGCTGCTGAGCAAATCGTTGACTATTTTTTCATAAAATTCACTTTTATTGCTGCCGAGGAAGCTAGAAACAATCATCTAAAAATAATCCCATGCAGTTGCCTCAACTAGTGATAATAATTCTACAAATTGAAGATCGTTCAACACCTTTTTTACTTGTGTCCAAAAGAGACACCTTCTTTTATCTTGGCATCGGAAAGATTTGGGACAATGGTTTTCAAATATGTGAATCCTTCGCCTTCTTTTTCTCACGCCTTCACAAAATTTTTCAAAACACCAAGTTTAATGTGCAGTGGTGGTAGAATTATATTTTCCTTTTTGACAAGTGGAACGTTTTTGACATTTCTCTCTCCAAGATTCCAGATTCAATTATTTTTGATCTTTTTTTTTTTAAGTAGTGGTGTTCACGTGCTCGACTGTCCCACTTGCAGAGAAAACAGCAGTGTTTTGTGTAGCCACTCTGTAAGCCACATATCAATCCAACGATTTTGAGATCAGAACATATTTTCCTGTCGTGTTTTTCATAGCTTCGCCATTGTTTCGTACGTTACCTTTGTATTTACTGAATGTGCAATCGGAATCGATGGTTTTTTGATGCCTAAATGCAATAATAAAGCCTTCAAACTCAGTTTGCTGCTATCGATAAACAGGCACCACTCTTTGACATCCTACAGCTGACCGAAGGTATTAAATCTACGAGGAATGTCTTCGCACTATCAGACATTGTCTTTCTTAGTAAAGTGTCTGGAAAATGGTTTTTCACGATATCTGTAGTATGTCAACTTAATATCGGGTCCTAAAAAGTTAACCGGCTACATACGAGGAGCATGACAGTTCCATATATCTTATCCAATCATTCAGTTGCTTGTTGAATAGGGAAAAGTTGTATATGGAACATCATCAAAATGAAAAACTGGCATTGAAATGGTCTTGACACTAGCTTTTATCACTCGTTTGTGTCTTCCAACGCCTGTCAATCGCTTAGGTGGCAAAACGGTCGTCTCTATATATATCATCGGAACATCAAATTTCATGTATTGATTTTTTTGTGCTAGCTCCATTTATTGTAATTTTTATTTGCACGATTTACTTACTTACACAAAATACTTGGCGTCCATGGTTCATCAACAATCTCAGTCGCAATACCACAATCATGAAGAAATGCCGATTGCAGTAAATTCGTAAAATTGAATCGACTCTTCGAAAGTAAATACACCACAATCGTAGCTGAAAATATTTGGATGGGCCTTACACTGCAATTCTCGCAGTATTATACTCATTTTATTTTGTAGTTTATTTTTATTATTTTCTTTATTATTTTCTTCCCACTTGACCGTACGTTCTCATAAATATGCCTACCCCTGTACCTAATTTCAGTATCCTATTGTCAATATTATTCGAGTTACAGCGTTTTTATTATATTGCTACGACCTTTATTGAATACCGCCCACCTTTTTATCGTAATTTGTAATAATTGTTCCAACCCCTGTACCAATTTTCAGTACCCTTGTGTCAATATTAACTGAGATACTGTATTTTTCTTATTTTGCCAAGCCCTTTTATCCAAAAACGCCCACTTCTTCGAACATCGCCCAATTTTTTAGACGGCCCACCTCCGCGTCTAATATCTCTATCTGTTGACAAAAAATTGTGGCAATCGGGCTAGTACTTTGGGAGTAATCGATGTACAAAAATAAAAAAAAAAACCATCCAACTTGAGAACCTCCTCCTTTTTGAAGTCGGTTAAAAATCAGGCGTTCCGCTTTGACGGTTTAAGCGGTCGCTTTCTCAGTCGTGAGTCTACCTGGTTTTCTTGTAACATGTTTGTTACAATAACACATTTGCTACTAATGCCTTATGAACAACAACTTTTCCTCTTCTCAATGGATTTTTTCAACAATATATTATTTTTTTCGGAAATGTACAGGATTTATTTAGAGGGACTATATACACACTTAAGATACTATGTATATATATTATTCTTAAAGACTATAAGGACAAAAGGACGTAAATGGGAGATTTGGAGAGGGATGTTAAAGAATTTTGATTTATTAAACTAAATGCTTATACATATAAATCCATACATGTATGTAGTTTATCTGAGGCCTGTGTTAATTCTGATTACTGAGTGATTTATTTAGGGTTTGCTTAAAAGAGGATTTGGACATAGAAGGTGAGTAGTATATAGAGATATTATTAAATTCTCTTCAACAACGATTGATGGGTTCATTATTTGCATATGTAGTTTGGTGCTGATATTCAGTTAACAATCGAGTATGCCTAGTGCGCCTAATTGGATCGTTAAAGGAAATCATATTAGAAATATATTCGCTGTGAATAGCACCATTAATTACATCAAATGTGAAGCATGAGCCCAATAACGATCTTCTTGTTGATAGTGGCATCAAATTTAAAAGGCTGAGTCTATGTTCATATGATGGAAGGCTACAATAATCATGGTGGTTGTACATGTCTCTAAGCGCGTATAGTAAGAACTGCTTTTGAATAGACTCAATTCTTTCTCTATGGGAATCGAAAGATAGATTCCAAATTATGCATGCATATTCAAGTATTGGGCGCACTAATGCACGGTACAAGGATGTAGTGACCCATATATTCTTGAATTAATTTGCACGTCTTTTTATAAAACCGAGCTGTTTGCTGGCCCTGGACACAATTTTATCATAGTGCAGATTAAAGCGCATCTTGCAATCTAAGACAACTCCAAGATCCACTATATGGTTGACCCTTTTTAGTTCGATACTATTGAGGTGGTAGGTATGTAATGTTACGTTGTTTTTACGAGAAAAGCTAATAACATTGCATTTATTGACATTAAGACGTAGTTTATTTTGAAAACACCATTGCTCAAGAGACAACAATTTTGATTGCAAAAAATTTACATCTACATCTGATTGAATTGAATAGTACATTTTTAAATCATCTGCATACATAAGATGTGGGATATCGTTAAGAACTTCTGACAGATCGGATATGAATATGTTGAAAAGAAAAGGACCAAGATGACTACCTTGCGGAACTCCCGAGGAGACTGCATTTTTTTCGATAGAACTCCCTGGAATTTAACAAACTGGGATCTGCTTTTTAAATATGATTTTAGCCAACTTAGTATGGACCCTGCAACACCAAATTTTTCTAACTTATATATAAGAATGTTGTGATCAACTCGATCAAAAGCTTTACTGAAATCAGTATAAACAGCATCTATTTGGTGCCCTTTTTCCATTTTGACTAAAACATCTGATACCATAATCATGAGATTAGTGGTGGTAGATCGCCCTTTTTGGAACCCGTGTTGCTGCTCATTTAGACGTGGGTTAATGAAACTTGTTAGCTTTTCACAAATAAGTTTTTCAAAAAGTTTTGGAATGGCTGACAAGATTGCTATGCCTCAACTGATCTTTTATCACCATTCTTGTGAATTGGCGTTAGATGGGATGATTTCCAATATGAAGGAAATGTCCCACAAACCAGTGATTCGTTAAAGATTATGTGTAATGGCAATAGCAGTTGGTCTAAACATTGCACCAAAAAGCTTGTAGGTATTAAGTCTGGTCCTGGTCCCTTTAATATATCCAGTTCTTTTATTGCATTACAAATCTCTTCCTGGGTTAAATATAAACTATCAACTATAATAGTTGAGCTAGGAGAAGTTTCAGATAAGGTGGTAGGAAGACAAAAGACCTCCTTAAAGTGATCGGCATACAAGTTGCTTATTTCAAGAGAATTGGACGAAGTGACATTACCTTTAAACATAGACGATGGATAGCCGCTAGATTTGCGCTTCATGTTAACAAAGTCAAAGAATTTTCTCGGCTCTTGGACAATTTTTTCTCCGATGATGTTCGTGTACAACTTGTACGCTTCTTCTGACTTGATAGAGAACTCTCTTGATAGCTCGTCATATCTAAGCTTCAGTTCATAGCTTATATCATCAGTGTTTTTGAGAAGTTTGTAGATTTTATTTCTTTGATTCCTCAAAAATCTGAGATTCTTGTCTAGTCATGGTTCTGTGAGCTTATTCTTTTTCTTTATTATTGGCACATAACTTTCGATAGCGGTAAAAATGTGCTGATAAAATATAGAGACAGCACTGTCTAAATCTAAATTGAATAGAATATGATTCCAATTTAGAGAACTAAGATAACATTTTATTCTTTCATAATCGGCGTTGAGGTAATCGTACGCAATGGTGTTATTATAAGACTGGGTTAAGTTGATGTCATTAGCAGAGAAAACAACTTTTGAGCCTGTATGATGAACAGTGTTGGTTAATAAATTTTCTGCTCCCATGCATGGACTAACCTTCACTTCTTCATACGAGTTAGTAAAAATTAGGTCCAACCATCTGCCATTCTGATTTTGTACAGAAGAGACTTGCTGCAAGTCACTGCCATAAAAGGTGCTAAGTAAGTTGAAGTCTATGGCATTAGAAAGATTTACAGGAAGAAGAAAGTTGTCGTTTTCGTCAGTGACAAAAGATATATTTGGGCGATTGAAGTCATCAAGAATAACAACTTTATCTTCCTCTTTTAGGGAGGAGGTAAAGGTGGTCAGTGTTTCACATAGCTCGTTGTATGTTGTTTCACTTGAGCCGGGAGGAATGTAAACGACACCTATGTACACATTGAGACTTATACCTGAACAAACTCTAATAATTCGGTGATCGAACAGTTTATGGTTAGGTGTGTCTATTAGCTCACTTGAAAGGGAATTGTGAGATGCTACAAGGACACCACCTCCTGTTGAGGAGTAGTCCCGATCCTTTCTGAAGGCAGTCCAATTGCTATCAAGAATTTCCTCATTATTGAAGGTTTCGTTTAGCCATGTCTCAGTGAATACTAATTTAATCAAAAAACATAAAAAATAACAAAATATTTTGATTTCTAAACAAAATTTGCAATTAGTTTTGTTTTTTTTTTGCTTGCAAGTTTTTCGGAAAAACCTGAAAAATTTTATTTATTTCACCGAAACTAACAGTTGAATTCAAAATTATGTGAGCATTGTTTGTAGGAAATTTTATTAGCTTAACTTTGCTATAATTTTTTTGATTATTGTTCTTGGTTCTAAAGATATATGCTAGAGCTAGGTGCTGACTAGGTAAGGCTAAGGCTAAGTTTTGACTAGTAGAGCCATTACAAAACAAAATTCTGTTCAAGGATATTCAGATCGTAAATTTTTCTTTTTTTTAATATTTTTGTGTCCACAATATTTTTTTTTAAAAAATGCTGGTTTTTTTACTGTTTCGATAAAATATTAAAATTTTGTAAAGAAAATTACTAGCAATGCAGAATTTAAAATAAAAACATTTTGAGAAATTTTCATTTTATCGCCATTTAACTCTATTTTGAAAAGCAAATTTATATGGTTTAAATTTAGATAATATAAAATTGCATTAATACTCCATGTATTACATATTTTTTTTAATACAAAATTATCACTTATGTCGAAAAACACTGATTTGAATAAGACTAGCTATACTGAAAAAAGTAAACAAAATTGGACCATTAAGATGGCGGCCTTCATAAGAAGCTGTTACCGTGGTCATGTGCCCAAAACTGCTTTTAAGCACTTAACGTCAGAATATTTGCAAGCCATTCACGCTAAAACATTTTGCATTTCATTAAGTTTTTAAGTTAAATCTCTTTAGAAAAAAAACCAACTTCTAAACCGCTACAAAGTAAAATATAATTTTAAATTACTTTTCGTACTTTGTTAACTTCGTGTTTTGTTATAATTTGTTAACTTATTTATATATATTATTAAACTGGAAATCTTATTGCTTTAAATTTGATTCTATTTTGTATTATCATCATAAATATATTAATTTCTCCATGAATATAGAACCTTTAAAGCCGGAGCGTTTATTTTATAAAAGTCTGATTATATAAGCGCCGACTTTAAAGACACAATTGCCAAAAAATTGTGGCAATCGGGCAAATACTTTTATCGATGTACATACATTAAAAAAAAAACTAACCAACTTCCTCCTCTATTTTGAAGTCGATTAAAAAGAGCTACATTTTTTGTAAAAAACAACATTTCTATCCAATTATTACTTACATCAAAAACACTGGGCGTGATGTTTGAAAAAAGTGAGTATGTCATCTCATTTATTATTTGTCATTTATTTTTTATTGATTTTCAAATTTCTTGGCCATTCAGAATATGTGTATGTTTATGATTTTTTTACTAAACTAAATGTGCTTGTTCCTCGTCGTAGATTAATGTAATATCGATTAAAGATTTATATGACATTGTAATGCAGAACTGTAAGCTGGGCGTGACAAAATCTTGTTTGTGCTCACATTATGTTCTATTCATTGTTCAAACAACAGTTTGACTTTATTTGTCTGTGTAGAAATATCCCAGTAGGCAGTTAAGCGAGTGCTACGCAAAAGAAGGCATGCTAGCTAGTCAATACACCTTTCATGATCATTGCATTGATGTGTGCTTCTGTAAGGCCTACCTTTTGACGGTTCTGAGTGTTTTCATATTATTTTATATATAAAAATTTATAAAAAAAATTAGAAAAAATTATAAATGGTTAGAACAATTTAAAAAAAAAATTAAATTTAAAAAAAATTTTTTGTCCGAGTTTTGTCCGAAATCTAACACATTGCATATTCTATGAAAATAACTACATGGAAAAATTCCAAGCCTTTTTTTATATTTTTGTATGAAGGAATTTGACAAAAAAATTAAAACAAAACTTTAAATGAACAGAAAAATTTATAAAAAATTGTAGATTTAAAAAAATACAAAACAAAAATTTATTTTGTTTTTGTCCGAGCTGATTCTCGAACCTGCGCTCCCAAAAGCTTACTTTCATTTGTAATGATGCAAAATAAGCTTAATTTTATTAAAAGCTGCGGTGGACGATTAGATAAGATGTCGGACCACCACATGAGAGGACGTTGGTTCGAATCTGGAAATATGTAGTTAGTCGTTTTTTATTTCAAGTTGATATTTATATTGCTTTTCTTTCTAACGTGCATTCTCAAAAAGGACTTCTTCTTCATAAAATTTTGTTGTTTCATAGAAAAAAGAAAGTATACTTGGATATGAGTGTGGAAGCACTTCGAAATCCATATGAAGGCCTGCTAGTAAAGTTTCGAACTCCTGCCATTGCCGACTGGGATTGTGTAAGAGGAAGTTCTGCAGTGAAGTGTGTTTGTGAAAATTATTAATCTAATGTTTAAACCAGAACAAAGTTTTATGTATAAAACAACTAAGTGCTTTTTTAAACTGTAAAAACTATTGTTAAAATAATTTGTGGCGTCATTGGCTTTTGTTTGTTTCCATTTGGAGTGTTCTCTTTCGTTCCGTTGTGTGTTTGGCGCAGAGAGGATTTCCGTTCAATTTTTTGTTTGTTCTCTCCTACCTTGTGCATACCTTTTCCTATTGTTGCTTACTGTGTAATGTAAATTTCATCAGTGTTTTAGCGGCCATGTACGAACAAATGTAGTTTGGAACTGTAAATAGGCTTTGGAGGCCTCCCTGCTACATTATATTTAAGAATTAATTGGAAAAAACCGTTGTTTTCGTTGTTTTGTGTGATTTTTGAAATCGAAATCGTTTGTGGAAATGACCCACTAAGCTACATCTCAAGATTGTTTTACTAATAACAAACAAAAAGCGATCAGTCCTGAACTTTAAGAAAAATTCTCCTTGGAGTGAGCTATTTTTTCTTAATAAAATTAATATTTATATTAATTTAATATTTTTTCGATACTAGGAAAATTAGACTTGATTTGTAAATTTTTTGCATGAGTAAGAACCGATAGCCTTCTTACTTGGTTCAAGCGTTGAATGCTTGATTTTTTTCTTACTCACTGTGTAGCATATAACCTAAAAGAAACAAAGCATTTTTGACGTTCCTTGTCAATTGACAGTAATATTTATTTTACATATTTTAGGAAACCTGCCAGACTATCCGGACTTCTACCGGCACGTATGTTCTACCCCACAAGTTCAAAAAGGATATGTTTAAGGTAATCCAGTGTGATGGATTCCAAAAATTAATTTTTTTTTTACTTTTTTTCGCAATAAAATTATCTTAAAAATATACTCTTAAAGTTTCAGACCGAAATTCAAAATCTTTTAAAGCTACAGCCAAAAGAAGAAAGGTTGTCGTAATGAGTATGAAAGTGCTTTAAGAACTTTAAACACTTTTTTCTCGATAATACGTTTTTATAACTTCGGGGAAACACTGATTTAATACTATTCCAGTGATTTTGGCTAAAAATTTCAATCATGTATAGCTAAATCCAAAACTTTTAAAATAATCACTTTTTTAATAATAAGTTAATTTTTTAAACAACCTTTTCTAACAAGTGTGTTACTCTTTTTGTATGCATATTGTAGATTAGGGTACTACAGTTAAGCCTGCAGAACGGTATTCCCTTTAAATTTTGTATTTCAGGTGACTATGTAAGGCTGGATGCTTGCCCAAAACAACTCACCTTTTGTTCGAGGACTCTACTTTGATATAAATAATTATAAGCAAATTAATGTAAAATGCAGTCAAAGAATATATTTTTTTGTACCCTTTAAGAAAACCATTCAAACATGTTAAAATTTCAAAAGAATCGCTTTCTTATTTAAGAAAATTTATAAAAAAACCTAAAAATTTCAGTCGTCACACTGGACTACTACCTTAATATAAATTATACAATAAAGGACGAAAAACAATATTCAAAATTAGTTTTTGAAATTTTCAAATATCGAATATCAACTTTGCTATAAATCCTTTTATATTTTTTTAGATTTTTCTTACAAAATACTAATTGTTTTCTCTGTGATTTTGCACTGAGATTGCTAATGTGAATGATCATAAAGAAAAATGTATTGCACTTCATTTCTAAAGTCTTGTGCTTATACATATATTATTTGTAAATTATTTATTTACCGTAATCAGAACAACATTTGATCAAGCAATAAACAAAAGACTCTGATATCTAAAATAAGTAAAACTCTTAGCACAAGTTCGCTTCTTAAGTCTTTTGTTTAGTACCTGTTCGTTATTTCAATTTTTGCTCTAATAATTTCTTTATCTTTTTAAATACTTTTTAAAACTTTAAAACAGTAAAAAAAAACAAAACTTGTAAATCCCGTAATTAAAGCAGCAAAAATACAAATAAAGTAGCCATTAAAATTGTAAATATTAAGAAATACATATTTGTACATATATTATTGTTTCTGTCTCGTTTCACTTTGAATCACTTGATTTAAGAAGATTTTCAACCAATTTTGAAATTCTTGTGCATTTACAATGCACCAACAACAACTTAATTTAAAAATCTTTCATTGACCTCTTCGGCGCTCAAGTGTATAAAATTATTATTTAATAAAACTCTCCCAAAAAAACACCAGATAATTACAAAAAACTAAACTACAACAAAGCAAACCAAGTCAGAGATATAAATTAATGAAGCTGCATAACATGCTTAAATGCACACATAAAAAAAGCAAAAAAAAAGCAACAAATGTTAAATAGCAATACCAGGAAAATATAATAAAAGCAAATTTAACCGAAAAACTTACGTTTTTAATTTATTAAATAATATTCAAGGAAAAAAAAGTAAAATGAAAACCTACCGAAATTTACATTGCCAAGGTCATTTATATGCATTGTGCACATTTAAAGTGCTTTAATTATAGCAGAAAAGTAAAACAAAAGTTTTCAAGTTTAAGCATAAAACAACAAAACGAAGCCTTCACTAATGTATGTATGTAAGCCGTTTCCTGCTTGTATTTAACTTATGACATGTCAACAAAACCTTAACAATTAATTTTTAATAACTGCTACACAAATTTTAAATTACTACCATTTTGTTAGCTAAAACATGAGCTATAAGCAATCATAACAAATACTTTAATTCTTTTGACTTGGTGCTAAGACGCAACAGCCGCATCTATTAATTATTGTTGGCTAGATTCATTCACAAGCAATTGACAGCAATTCTTATGCAGTTAATAACGTTAACGTTTCTTTTGTTATTATAACTGATGTTTTTGTTATTACATCTGCTGACTTATTCTTAACATCATTGAAACAAGATAATATTTTAATTAAAAGCTATACCAAACAGTACTTATATTTGAATGAAAAAGTATAAGTTTAGTCTTGTGAATGCACAGTTAGTTCTGGTTATGTTTTATTGAGGAGTTGGAATTACGGAAGGTTTTCTCAATCTCAGGATTATCGGGATTAAAAATTTTAATTTCGAGATGGGGATTGCTTTGGGATAAGGAAAACTAAATTAACAAAAAAAAAAATGCCATCAATCTTTTGATGCACGAAGAAAAAAGGTTTTCTCCAATCTATTTAATAGGATCTGATAGCATTCTTAATCAAATTAGTTAACAAAAATTTTTCTTGATATTAAATCATGCAATTTATTAATTTTGGGTTTTTTTGCAGAACGGCGAAATTCAAGTTTTGTTTCTTAAATTTACGTTGGCACTTCTGAGCAAACTATCTACACTGCACTGTTAAGTTCTTTAACACTTTCATGTGCCGGTTTTCGTTGTTTATTAGTAGCTAATTTAACTCGTTATATCTTTGTCAGTTCAGTAGTATGCGGTCTTGACGTAGAATTGTGTCTTACAGCGTGATTTGTGTGGGGTTCATTTTTAAAAAAATATTCAAGCACATTTAAGGATTATAGTTAACACTTTGGGGTATACCTAAAGCCTTTAATATTCATCGTACAAAGAGCAAATATATGCCAAGATATCATTTAGAGTACGAATGAAACGAATAACTAATTTTAGGATTTGTCACTTTTTAACAAAGTCACAAAATAGCAAAATATAAGAAAAAATCACATATTCTTATGAGAAAAGTTATACACAAGCTGCTTCAGTAGCTGCTTATGTTGTTTTTATATTTGTTGTTACGGTTGTTGTTGTGTTTGTTGTTGTTGAATTTGTTGTTGGGGTTGTTTGTTTGGTTCGCAATCGTGTCCTTTGTTTTTGTGCAGCTTTTTTTTATTGTTGTTGTTATTTATATGTATGTAAAATATACATACACAAATACACATCAGCCAGTGGGCAATTCAGTCAGGCCTCTTGAAAAAAAAGTCATGTATAACTGCTTCGTTTGGCGTCAACACATCTCGCAACTTCACTGCATCGATGAGGGCTTCTATAAGGCCTACCTGTTAAAAGGAATGCAAGAATTTGTCGTTATTTCTCTGTGATGGGTCTGTGAGTTGAAAGTGCTGTGTTTTTGTTTATTGATCTTACGGTTTAAATTTTATTATAGAACAAAGAATTCAATATGCTTAAAAGGTTTATTATTTACTTGCATACTGAAAACTATAAAAAAAAATGTCAATGTTTAAAAGGAACTCTGTTTTTCTTAAATAATGGAGGTGAACTAGCTATTCCAGAAATAATAATTAATAAAGCGTCGTTAAAGAGGTACAATGCAGTATATAATAAATAATAACTTTTGATAATTCCATTGGTTTTTTTTTGCTAACTACCTTTGAAAATATTTTATAAAGACACACTATATGCAACGCCTGATTAACACTTAGCGGGCCCTGGGGCTTGAATCGACACGGAGCCTACTTAAGGACAGAGCATTTAGTTCGAGTCTTTTAATAATCAAAATATTAGTTTTTTCGCATTTATGTCTAAAATGGTTCATTGGTTTTATCGGAGTTTAAAAATTTTAAACTCGTCAAAAGTAATCGCTTGCAACAAATTATTTTCAATACATAGTTGCGTTATTGACGACAAACGTTCATCTAACATAGAAGATCGGTGTACATTTTTTATTCATTTTAATACTGAAAATGACCTTTTAGCTTCAAAATTTGCTATAAATATTGTTACAAGCAATCGGTAGGCTATATAAACATTTGGAAAAATGTCGATCATGTCTGAGCCCACAATCAAATTTAGATTTTTTAATAGAACTATTGTATTATTTATTTTATTAATAGTTTGGTATCTCTCACAAGAGATCGAAAAAATGCATTCCAAAAATCAGATTAGACATTTTGACAAAAGCGCTTTGGGGGGCCCTTGCCTGCTCAGGGCCGGGGGTTACAGTCTCTTCAAGTCCTCCCCTTAATCATCCCTTGACTATATGGCAGAATCAAAATATTGCGTGATTTTAGTAATTTATTTTTACATCAACACATAGCGGAAGGATAACATTTCCCATAATATTTCTCACATGAAAATAAAAATAATGTTATCTATTATTTTATAACCGATATACCCTTAAATCTTATAAACACCTATATTTATAATTATACATATTCGGTTTTGTGTTTATCTATTTATCTCTATACAATTTTTTCCTAATGAAACTCCTCAAAGTATTCCCCTATAAGTTAATAGCCACTAATTATTGGATCCCAGAAATTATCTTTAATTAGTTTATAATTAGATTTAATATTTGGCATGAATAATTTATTAAAAAAAATTATTGAAAAACAACCCCTCAAAAATGTAATGAATGTATTATCCCATTGTTATCACTTACAAAATATTACTTCTATATTATCCAAAGGGCAGAGTTTTAAGAAGTTGAATTTTATATATTAAATAAAATAATTTACCCCTATTAAATGTTTTTATACAAGCAACTATTAATAAGTCCTATTTAAACGCTTTCAAATATAACTGGCATTTCTGCTCTTAACGGCTACGTTCTGTAGGCAAACACAATGCCAAATTGAAAAACTTTAAAGCAGGGACCGTACCGGTTATGGTTTTTATCAAAAAAGTCAGATATTAACAGTTATTGTTTAACTTTTATTTTTTCCGACAAAAATACTAGTTATTTAATGGATTTTATTTTTACGGGCAAAAATAACTGTTACTTTTGACTTGTATTTTTTTGGTCAAAAATAACAGTTACTTTGTGCCTTTTATTTTTTCGGTCAAAAATATCAGGCAATTTGAATTTTTTTAAAGGCCACTTGAACGCCAAAAAAAAGTTTTATGCATTTTTATCGTCTCATCAGCGCACATTTTGAGCTACAAAACTTTTTAGTTTTTAAAGGTTTTTATTCTGCCTTTGAAAAATATAAATTGCCTGATATTTTTGACCGAAAAAATAAAAGGCACAAAATAACTGTTATTTTTTACCTAAAAAATAAAAGTCAAAAGTAACAGTTATTTTTGCCCGAAAAAATAAAAAGCAAAAATAACAGTTAATATTAATTTTTATAGTAACAGCCAAAAACTTAAAAGGCGTTTAATATTCGCTAAGCTGCTGCCATTACGATAATAATGGTATATTTAAAAAAGTCCTGCGGCAACTTTTTCGTTATGCCTTTTTCATCTGAAAATTGCAAAATAACAGTTATTTTCGGTCCCTGCTTTAAAGACATTCAAATGCAGACTATATGTTAAAAAACTTGGACGTGATCTTGTTCAGTAATTAATTCGACGTAAAGAAAGAATGACAAGAACTCAGTTGTCTGTAGATGTTGTCCGATAAACGAAAAGTCTAGAATGCCTCTACTTTTGCAAATCCTGTAAAAAAAAGCCAGCGAACTATGCAACTACCAACAGAGCTATATGTACCGTTTGTCCATCATCAATTTGTCACAAAACCTATGTTTTACAAGAATTCGCATGTCCACAACATCGTACAACGAGCACAATGCCGACAACTCATTGTCATGAGCACACAAAAATATTATTAAGTATAACTAAATTATCTTAAAAAATTAACTAAGTAGTGAATTTGCATTAAAATATAAATCACATCATTTCGTGACCATGGCATCGCAAAGGGCTTATGTTAAAAATATATTAAAATTTTAGAATGTAATATAGAATTTTTTGTAGCTACTTTGGTAATGCACCAGTCTAAAAATTGTCTTAATTTTTTTTATGAATATATATTTTTTAATGACTAATGATTTATTATTTAATGATGTTAAAGTACAATAGCAAACATAATAAACAAAATAGTTTAATCAGGGCTTATGAGAAAGTACTATGAGAATGCATTTTTAAAAAAGCGCTTTTAGCAGGACGCTTTTAGCTTTTAGCAAAGTGAGTGCAGAAGTACTGACTAATTTTCCCAACCCAAACAAACAATAAAACGGTGTTTGCAAGGAGTGTAAAAGGTATATTAAATTTTAACAAAGGCCTGCCCGAAGGTCTGCCTAGAGAGCACCTATTTAAGGAAAAGTGAACGAAGTGAATTAATCAGGGCTTATGAAGAAAGTACTTTAAGAATGCATTTTCAAAAAAGCGCTTTTAGGAGGGCTTTTTAACAAAGTACTGACAAATTTTCCCACTTCATACAAGCAATAAAATGGTGTTTGCAAGGATTGTGGATGGCCTGAACAAAACTAACGAAGGCCTGCTAGAAGGCCTTCGGATTCCTGCAATTGCCCACTGGGTAGTTGCTTTGGTTAGTGTCGTTTGTTTTTGGTTTTGCTTATTTTCAGCAAGATAAACTCAATAGAGAATGCAGATGCATGTAGCTACAGAGCCAGTATGTAGCTACAAGAAAATGCACTGCTAATACGTGATTTGCGCATGCGTTGTGCCTTGAAAACGTTATTTGCTCTTAAAATATCATAATAAATTCGAATTATTTATATTATGAATTGTATTTTTGCCTTATTAAAAATATATTTTGTTAACTAAGATTTAAATTTTAAATTAATTTTAAAATAAACACATATTTGTTCACATATATGCTCCTTACAACAGGAAAAATAAATAATTCATAATTTTTCGAAATATATATATTGATTTATTTAACATAACTTTGAATTACATTTAACTTTAACCAACAAAAAAGTTAACAAGAACAACAATTCATTAAGAATTATATATTCAAGATTCCGCCTTGCGCATGTCCGCTCTCTTTGTGCGCACGTGAATGTGACGTCAGAAGTGCAAGAGAAAAGAGAGTCAAACTGACTAAAAAAACGTAGTAAAAAATTTTTAATAGGGGTATTCGATTTAAAAATCTCCTCATTTTCTTATAAAATCTTGGTTTTGTAAAAGAAATAATTTTAAATCAAAAAACAACGCTTGTACAGAAAAAATATTAATATTTTTCATTACTTTCTTTGATAAAAATTTTATATCTTATTGGGGTGTTGACTTCCGTGTTGATCCCTTCACAAAAAATAGCTATGTTGCTCGATTTATTTTAAGAGCAGTTTGACTGTTTCTTTGTGTGTATTTCGTTCGTTTCCCATTCAGCCAATCAGATTCATTTGCTTAGTTTCGTTTGTTGTTTATGTGATATTTTTGTTTGGATGTATTTTCACTTATGACGTAGACCTGCACAGTAGATTGCCATTTCTGCGCACATAAGGCGTGATCTTCTTTAAATTGTTCTTGACAATTCATCACTAATTATATCAAACGAAAAATAAGTATACAAAACAAATTTATTTTTAAATAATTTGTTTTATAAAATGAAATGCTTTAAAGCAGTTTTAAAATGTGTAATAGTTTAATACATATAAATGAAAAAGCAGAATTTTTCTCTATTACTGTATAAAAAGGAATTCTACGTCTGTACTTACGATACTATCGAAACTGTGAATTTTTTAACATAAATTAATTAAAATGTGTTCATCTAAAATTTCAAAAGACTATTAAATAGACGCTTCTTAAGTTAACACTAATCTTAAAATGGCGTGTTTTACAGCACCTGAATGGAGTGTTTTACAGCAAAAAAGCTGTGTGCTATAACCACACGATAAAAATGATAACTTCAAATTTGCTAGTTTCCTAATTCTTGTTCCAAGTTTCATACAAAAATCATAGCGTAAAAATTGAAATCGGATATATAATTAAATTGTGACCTGTTCATGAATTTACAAGGATATGTTTAGAGCCTTAGGTCAAGTAATAGAAGTAGAAAGAGAGAAAGAGTAGAAAGAAAGCAACAACAATTCTGTAAAAAGTCAATCACACAGCAGACTGACAGCCTGTTTCGGAAATAGCTACATTTCCTCTTCAGTAGTCTTGAGTGATTCAGCTGTGTCCAACCTAAAGTTTTACTTTTCATATGATCGTTCACAAAAATCGGATATATTTTTAAAAATTCATCATGATATCCAAAAAGTGGTACATTTATCATTTGCACTTAAAAGTACTGATTTCATTAGAAAAATAAGCTTTTTGAGAAGTAAAATAATGGAAAAATAGGGTGATCATCTAAAATATGTTGAAATATATGCAACTTTATATAAAAATTTTTGAATACAACTGTGCTCAAACATTTTTTTGTGTTTTTTTGTCCAATTTTAGTTCTTAGAGGCCAAAAATCAATAAGAAAAGTGCAGTGGCATCTACTGTACAGAAACGTTGTTGCAAAGTATAATTATACATACTTATTGGGTAGTTAATCCTGAGATCCCAAAATCCGGATGATTTAAGCCCCTTTACATTCCGGGATTTTCTTTCCGGGATCCCAAAATTTTCAAATAAAAAGTTTCTATTGCAAATATTCATGTCAATGTAACCATTGCATTTTGAAGTTGATATGAATATAGAATTAAAAAACCTCTTATTGATGCTGAAAAAGATTGTTAGGACGTTGGGTGTGAATTACTGGAGCAAAGACTTATATGTATTTAAAAATTGTCAAATATTCTGACTTAGGAAATAATTTTGTTTTGTGGTGAAGGCAATCGTGAACGAAACTTACAAATTGCTTACAATTGTCTATAACTAGCATAGAATCAGAACAGTGCTTCTCATCAGTGCGTTATACATATTTGTAATAATATCCGAACAAAACGAAAAAAAACGCGTCGATCAGCTTAATGTATTAGTATAAAAAAAATAGAAAAGTCTTTTCTAACCTTAAAAAACACAAAAAACTCATGAAACAAATGTTTAACATTTATATAATAATACCTTAAGCTATTCTAGAATTTATTTTTTTTTATATTTTTTTATTCTTTAAATTAATACAATTGCTAGTCATTAATATTATATAATTTTTTTTGTGTTTGTTAACAATATGGGTATTCACAATTGTGTGATATCGCGGAATTGTGGTTTGTTTATCATAGTGTAAATCACAATTATGAGCATCCATTAAAATATAATTTGTGGTTGGGAACCTCCCACTATAACTTTTTGTTACTATGCAAATAAATTAACTATCGAATTTGATATATTTTATTAATATATGCACGCTCAGAAATCTTGGATTAAATTCTAATAAAAACTGTATTGTATATATGACCACACCAGAATTGCATTAGAATCTAATATATTTCAAATATTAAAATTGAATTCTAATACAGAATTGGAATAGAAACTAAGTTTAGAACAATACTATTCTGGTTTATATATTAATACATTTGTAATCAAGTGTAATACTTCAGTTACTAAAAAGTAATACGAATAAAAAAAATTTATTAAATATTAATACAAATTGTATTAAATAGTAATACAAATTGTATCAAATTATATTAAATAGTAATACAGATTGTATTAAACAGTAATACAAGATGTATAACATTTAATACATATTTTCCTGAAAAGGTGAAAGGAAAAATCAACATTTATGTAATAAATTTATGGAACATTTATGGAATAAAGCTATAAATCTTTTATATGTTTACTTACTTTTAAAATTCCAAGTGAAATAAAAAGAAATTATTTGGTCAACCAATAACAAAATATTTATTCATTTAAAGTTTCTTTTATAATATACGGTTTTTCGTTAACAAAAACTATTTCTTTAGGTATTATTTTGACAACGTCAGATTTCAGAATCAGAATGACAATTTGACAGATGCTTGGTAGATATTTGTATTATATTTTAAGACAATTTGTATTATAACTTGTATATAATACAATTTTTATTATACTTTAATACAGATAACATTAAATCAATTTTGTAATATACTTGAAAGTATAAGTTTTAATCAAAAATATATTAAAAAAACGCATGATTCCAACGCTTGACTTACAATTAATTCCAAGATTTCTGAGCGTGTGGCATAAATGGTTTAACTTGCATTTTGAGCTTCTTTCATTTTTGCAATTAAAAAATACCTGGCAACCGATCAGCTGTTTATGGAACTGCTAAAACCACATTCATTTACATATCATTGGATTACTTAAACTTACCACACTTTTGGTTTTTAGAGATTTTATGTAAAACAACAAAAAATATAAAAACCGCTAGGTAAAGTGTGGTATCAATACCACGAGGATTTTTAACTACACTGAAAACAACGCTGAACTAATACCGGGATTGAGATTTTCAATACCCATAATCCTGGGATAAAGAAAAGCTTCCGGGATTGGATTCCCTACTGCCCAGCAAAAAAAAAAGCTTCCAAAAGAAGCTAAATTGGAAGGGAAAGTCTTGATTTCCATCCCTTCCACTTTCATACCAAGAAGGCATTCTTTTAACATATGCATGTCATTGGGGGGAATGCTTTCATTAATCTTCTCTAGAAGTGCTTCCAGAACTTTTTCAATAGAAGATTTCTTTGAGCCCTTCAATGAAAGGATTCTTGCAGGTGTTTTCCATAAGAACTTTAAGAAGGCATTCCATGGAATAGAATGGTTTTAGTGGCTTGGGGTTAAAAAAATCCCTGCAAAAAGATCCCTTTTTCCGACATTCTCGCGAGTTTGGTGTTGGAAATGAGAAGTGTTTGGGTTTTGTTAGGGGTTTGAAAAAATTCCACGTAAATTATTCTTTTTCCCGATTTTCAAAGCATTTTGTTGTTGGAAGTAGTAAGTTGTTGGGTTTCATTTGGGGTTTTAAAAAATCCCTCGGAAAATATCTTAAACATATTTTATAATTATATTTAATTTTTGTACTTTAATTGAATTTAAATTCCATTTGAATGTCATTCAGAAGTAGATTATAAGAATGCCTCTTGAAAGAACTTCTTTATAAGGCTAAGAAGAAGCACATTTTGATCTATAGAATGTCTTCTCGAAGTCAGTGTCCCTAGGAATGCATGTCACATTTGCATCAAAAATTTTGCTGGGTGGTGTCAAATTTTGTTCTGTATACACAAAATTATCGATATCTCATTTCAGTATACTGATTAATTACTAATCACGAGGGAGCATGTGAAATATAATGAGTAGATACGCTCATCAAAGTTCAACTTCTGAATGGTGTATCTTTTAATCGGTAGCATGCTCGGCCAGAGTAGCCAGTACTCTTGGTCGCTATTTTTCGACAACTCAGCCGCCAAAAACCGCCAACATTTATTTCTTATAAAATTTTAAGAAAATAAATAAAATCGTAATGTATTGGTACATATCGTCATAAATATTTTTATTATATTTTTACATATGACCAGAAATGTCGGCTTAGATCTCTTATTAGATATAGTTAAATTTGTTAATATTAAAACATTAAAATATACAAACCGTACAAACATCTTAAAAAAGGTTCACGATCAGAATTTTTTTTTAAATTATGTAAAAACGATAGCATTAGAACAAAAAAATAAAATAAAAAGTACACGGTCAAAAATCTTGAACTAATTTTTAATGCAATCGTTGGAATTATGCATTTCTTATTACTTGTTCTATTAGAATTTAAAAGGTTCAAATTATTAGAAATTTTTTTAATAAATCAAAAAATAATCAACCTTATTCTTGAACTCACGCTCGCTCTCAAAACGACGTTGAACAAAATTGTTATATTCTTGACTTTCAATTTCAACATCGAGATCTGCAGTGTTTGTTCACTCAATTATTGTGTATACGTCGTCAAATAAATATTATAATTTTTGATCGTCGAAATGATCTTCGACGACGATTCATTGATGAATGTGAGCTCTCAACGACGACATTTACTCGACGCGGATTCAAGAATAAGGGCGAATGTTTATTACATGTTGGAATACTCTAAGAAAGCAGCAGTTATGATTTGTCTATACATGTGTCTTCAAAAAGCATTTGGTAGAGCCATAAACTTGTAACCTAAGCGTAGTTGGTTCGTACCCCACAGGTTTAGTTATATTTTTTTTTTTGCCGAAAATAATTTAATTTAACAAGCACCCATTGAGGCTTAGTCCCATAAAGGAATAATACTCAATTTTAATAATTGGCGTCGATTAAATCTTAATACAGCTTCGGTGTCGTCAGATATACAATACAGGATTTACAAGAATTAAGTTAAAGATTTTTGAGCGTGTAAAAAGTACGTATAGAGTATTCTCTTTTACATCCAAGTCTATAACATCCAAAAAATAATGATGGTTTTTAGCAAATTGTAATACTCCATCCTCATAATTGTAATATAAATGCTCTATATATAAAACTTCTTACCATGAACCCAACTTAAATATTCCCAGTCTTTTATATATTTTCTTGTTCCTTCCTGATTTATTAGTATTTTAGCGCTCAAACTGAACAAATTCAAGCGAAATCAACTATTCAAATGTTTTATGTTTTGGTAGCATCGTTGCTTGGCGAATTAAGATTTAGAGAGGAAAAATGTTGGCTTTGTAAAAAGTATTGTATAATGAAAAAAAGGATTTAGTCTCTTTTTAGGGGAGTACCGCCAAAATATAGCCAACAAATGTTTCAACCGCCACTTTTTCGTCAACCCGCCGAAGTGGTCGTTTAAGCCACCAGTTTGGCGAGATATCGCCATATCTGGCATCTCCGTACTCGACAATCCCGTTTGAGAAAATCTTTCTATTAGTAATGGAAAATAGATAGGATAAATTTTTTTTAAATTTTTCTTGCACGGCGCAA
Organism: Dichetophora obliterata; assembly: GCA_963920525.1. Lineage (NCBI taxonomy): Eukaryota > Metazoa > Arthropoda > Insecta > Diptera > Sciomyzidae > Dichetophora > Dichetophora obliterata. Next base: position 172,946,874 of record OY986435.1, on the reverse strand, counting down.
ATATACTTATAAAAGTTATTGTGTTAATTGTAGTATTTGTAAATTTTCAGACGATGTTTCAAACGCTGATAAGTTAAGAAGTACGGAAAGCACTATAATAACATTTGGAGTATTGATTATTCGGGCTGGAGTATTGATTATTCCAATAATTAATATGAATTAGTTTGTAACTTCAAGTTCACAATTCGTCATTCAGACGACCTTGTTTTTTTTATTTCCAGTTCAACCCCAGTGACAATTTTTCAGTGGAACAATTATTTAGTACGAAATCATGTTATTATGTTTACTTATACTCAGAAAAGACAATAGAGTACATGGATTTTCGATCTAATTAATCTTTTTTTTTAGATTATTTTACAACGATGTTGCAATGATATTGTGTAAGTCAAGCATATTACATTTTTGAGGGCGCTTCATAGCAAATCCTTTACAAAACCGTCAAAAACAACGGTTATTTTCAACGTCACTACTTTTTGTGCTCTTATATTGTTAATGCTTCCAAATAATAAAAAATCATACATCATATATCTATAAGTTCCATCAACCTCTTCACATTCCGAGTTAATAAAAGTTATTGAATTCAAAAAGTGTTTCAATTTTGGTGAAACTTTGTATCTACATCCTGTGCTATGGGTAAAATTTGCGTTCACTATATACATAAATGTAACCAATCCTAATTTTACATTCATTGAAGTTTCAAAAGGAAACGTCTGTCATGTGTTGCTCGAATGCCAAGTTGCTTGGACACTTCCACACTTGTCACAAGCTCACAAAACAGTCACAAACAAATTTTTTGAATTAGGGCAGGAAAACGTCTATCAAATCCACTAGTTATATATAAACATAATAGAAAGATGTATATAGCATGTAAACATTAAATTAAAGAAAGTGACAAAATTTATACAAATTAAAGTATGTTTCGCAAATTCTGGTCATTAACTAAATGTTTAAGGACAGTGGAGAGCATATCTGTTCTTAATGCTAAGAAATATAAAACAAAGCAAACAATTTTTTGTACTTTTCCAACCTTATTCTGTGTTTTAAATATGGCTTTTACCAAAACACGCAATTGAATGCCTTTGCTATAAAAAATATATCAAATTTTTGCAATGTTGCAAAATTTAACATCTGAGTTATTTTTAACAACAAGGTGCTTTTAAATAGCTTTGCTTTACTATACCTTCAAATTCAATAGATGAACAGAAAAAAGTTGTCAAAACATATCATATACGAATCGTCAAGGAATTCTTTAACTGAGGCCAGTGGCATTGTTTACCCTCTGTCAATATATAGCTCCGTGCAACTAATTAGGGATACTATTTAAACTTACCAAATTTGGGAAAATTCGTTATTCTGTTTACGAAAAACACTGAGTTTTGGTCTAAATTAAATTGAAAAGGCCATACCTTTATGTAAAAGCCTGTTTTTTATTATTCAACAGTATTTTTAAAAATCTGGAAAAAACCATAAATATATGATAAAAAAAGTCGTGCGTATAATTAAGGTCACTTAAACTTTTAATATTTTATATAGTATTTTATTATTATTTTGTCAATATTTTGTTGCAAAACCATTGCTGTCAATAACTTCTTGACATCTGCGAGGCATAGACTCCAAAGTACACCCAAAAAAAAAGCTTCGTACTATGTACAAAACAATTATTATATTCTATAAAACTGTTTGTTCTTTTCAGCCTACGAACGACTTTGTGAATAATACAAATGACCGTTTGTACATTGTACAAAGAAATATTTGTATATTTTACAAACGCATTCGTTTCATCTACAAAGATACGAACAAATATACGTACGCTGCTGCCACCGCTTTGTATATTATCAAACAATATTCGTTCAGTTCACAAATTTATACATTATAGATTTTTACAAACTAGCGTTTGTAGAATGTACAAAGTTACGAATTCAAAAATTTTTTTCATGCGGCCAACACTACAAACGTTTGTACTATGTACAAAACATTTGTACATTCTACGAATAGTCTCTGTTTGTATTTCTACAAAGATTTTATTCGTAATTTTATCCTAAACATTTTTTGGGTGTAGCCTATCTTGAGCAAGCTCACTTCTTTTTTTACAACCTGCCGTATGTTCTCAATTGGATTGAGGTCAGGACTGCAAGATGGCCAGTCCAAAACAGTAACTTGATTATCAGAAAACAACTACTTGACCAGCCGAGCGGTGTGCTTTGGTCAGTTACAAAAGTTACGGGCATATTTTCATCCGAATGAGGCAGCATCACATTTTCCAGAATTTCAAAATATTGGAACCGGTTCATAAGACGCTAAATTTTTTGCAGTGGGCTAACACCACGCCATGACATAGCATCCCAAAGCATAATGCTTCCTCCTCCATGCTTCAATGTAGCTCGGGTGTACTTTGGATTGATCTCCTTTGAACTTGGGCGGCGGATATATTTTTTTCCATCGAGTAGAGTGACAATCTATTTTGTTTAGTTTCATCTGAAAACAATACTCTCTGTCTCTTTTTAGTTCCTAATGAAGATACTTTTTAGCGAACTTAAGCCTCTTTTTACGCTTTCGTTCAGATAATAGAGGCTTCATCCCTGAAATCCTTCCAAAACGTCTGGCTTTACGCAAACGTCTCTTAATAGTGTCTACTGATGGTGCTGCTTCTTTTTCGGCATAGATAGTTTCAGAAACCTTTAAGGAAGCTGCGATTTGTCGACATGACCTTCCATCTTGGGGTATCTGATTAATAATTTCTCGGGTGCTGACGTCACAAAATTTATTTTTGCCCATTGCAAACTACAAAAAATAACTCTAATAATAACTTTTTAACTATAAATGTACATAACATCACCTTTTTTTATTTTATAAGATTATTACAAGTTTTATTTTGTCGCTGTCCCTAATTTATTGCACGAGATCCTTTTAACAAAATTTATAATGGCTTCACTGCTAAAGAATAACGGTAAAAAAAGTGATTCCTATGCGATGTTTTCGAAAGTTCTAGAGTTGCATTTTCTAAAAGTCTTGCTACTACGAATTTTTTTGCGTGTTTAAAATTGTATGCTTTGCTTTACATATCAAAAACCACTATCCCTAATTACCCAACAAAAAAGTGCTTTCAAAAGAAGCTAAAATGGAAGGGAAAGTCTTAAATTCCATCCCTTCCACTATCATACCCAGAAGGCATTCTTCTAACATATGCCTGTCATTGGGAAGAATGCTTTCCTTAGTCTTATCTTAAAGTGCTTTCAGAACTTTTTCAATAGAAGATTTCTTTGAGCCCTTCAATGAAAGGATTCTAGCAGGTGTTTTCCATAAGAACTTTAAGAAGGCATTCCATGGAATAGAGTGGTTTTTGTGGTTTGGGGGTTAAAAAAATCCCTACAAAAAGATCCCTTTTTCCGACATTCTCGCGATTTTGGTGTTGGAAATGAGAAGTGTTTGGGTTTTGTTTGGGGTTTGAAAAAATTCCACGTAAAATATATTTTTCCCCGATTTTCAAGGCATTGTGGTGTTGAAAGTAGTAAGTTGCTGGGTTTCATTGGGGTTTCAAAAAATCTCTGGGAAAATATCTAAAACATATATTATAATTATATGTAATTTTTGTACTTTAATTGAATTTAAATTCCATTTGAAAGCCTTCCGGAATTAGGATATAAAAATGCCTCTTAAAAGAACTTCTTTAAAAGGCTAAGAAGAAGCACAGTTTGATCCATAGAATGTCTTCTGTAAGCAGTGTCTATAAGAATGCATGTCACATGTGCATCAAAAATTTTGCTGGGTAGTTGCACGTAGCCTAGTGGGTAGAGTGCGTAGCCCCTAAGCCAAAGAACCGCGGTAGCCCGGGCTCAATTCCAGCTCAGACAAAAAGTTTTTTCAATTGAATAAATTTTTCTGTTCGGTCGTCACCTCTATGCAGACAATGGCAAACCTCAGAGAGTAAAAATTACCATGTAAAGCTTCTTGAGAACATAAGCCGTTTGGAGTCGGCATAAAACACGTAGGTGCAGTTCTCGGTCACTTGTGATCAACCATTTAATAACACGCACAACACAATTGATCAATAGAAGCTAGGTCAAAGTCCTTCCAAGGGCTGAAATGGCCAGTTTATTTTTTTATTTTAGTTGCACGTAGCTGTATGTTAGCTTTCTTTAGTACTTATTTGATGAACCAAACGCTTTGAGTCACTGACTCACTTTATTTAAGCTAGCAAATCAAACCTGCATCCCCTACTTTGCTTATGCATGTTTTAATATTGTGTCCGTTTGCAAAAGTAAGCATTTTGTTATAAAATAACGCTAGCATTTAAATTAAAATATTTTAAACGAAAGACTTAAGACACGAACTTTGCAGTTCGAAGCACGATTTCATTCAATCACATAAAATAAAACAAACGGAATAAACTATTTCAAATCATTTAAAAACAAAGATGCATAAAATGATAATAACTAATTTACAACAGTAAAACCAATATACTCGTACAGCGAATGAAACATGTTGTGATATTTTTTAATCAACCGAGAGTGTAATAAATATTGTTTAATTGAAGTTGTAAACTTATTTAATGTTATTGTTTTTTCTGCTTTTTCTGCTACTCATTTTAAAAATTATTTAGAATTCATGACAAACCCATTTTGTTTTTTTTTTTCTTTGCAAGATCCTCGAGCGAAACGTTTTCCACTGATGGAGCATCCCATGTTTACCTTTGGCTTAGTTGCTATTTACTTGTCCTGGGTTTTAGTGATCGGACCGCTTTTTATGCGTGATAGAAAACCATTTCAACTGCGTCGCACGTTAGTGATATACAATGCCTTTCAAGTGGCTATCAGTGGCTACATGTTTTACGAGGTAAGCACCTGCACACAAAAAAAATAAAATTAACCAAAACCAGTAAGGCAATATTTTTTATATAATTTTTATTTATATTTTTCTGTTCTGATTCTGACAGCATCTTATGGCAGGTTGGCTGAACTTCTATAATCTAAAATGTCAACCTGTTGACTACTCGGATGGTCCCATGTCGAAACGCGTAAGTATTGCTTTGAAATTAAGTCTTTTTTTTATTGCCTTAATTTGGGTTTTTTTGTGAATTCAAGAAGTATGGTTATTAGGTAAGTTTTAAAGAGTTGCTGAGCTGCTTTTTTGAATTTATTTATTTATTAAATAAGCTGTGAAAGGCTCTACAAACTTAAAGCAATGTAGAAATTTTTATTAATTTTGGCATTTCTTTTCTAAAGATATATAAACAAATTTACCGTTTTTAGTTGAAATAGATAATAGAGAACTTATAGAAATGATAAGTTATCAAAACATTTAATAACACATTGCATCGACTTTTAATTAAGTAATTAGTATTAAATTTATTTATATCGTTGTTGGTGAATGACTTTAGTCTAGAGCAGCTATGACATAAATTAGCTCCCGAGCAAAGAGCGTTTTCTGCAACGTATTAGTACACAAACACTTCAAAGCCAGGAATTCAAGGAATCGGGGGAATGGGATAAAATATGCTGGGAATTTCATAATTCACCAAATTTTTAATGATTATTTGCGGGGAAATTTGATATTTTTCTTATATTTGTGGGTATAAGATTTTTATTAAATTTTCTGATACAATGTTATTCTTACGTTAAAATTTGTTTAACATTACCGAAAAAATCCTTGTTGCCAAATTAATTTTATGACACATTTTAACCATGGAGGTATTGCACAGTTGAAAAAACAAAATTGACACAAGAGTTTGCATTTCGAAAACATTATACATATGTATGCTACGTCGACTTAGAACCAGAATCGAACCATCGCTATATCGTCGTCCGGGAGTTCATGTGCTACATCCGCCATTTTTACAATTTTGAGTTAATGATTTTTTTTTAAACCAAATTTTTCAAATCTGCAATTCGGTTTTTGTTCTCCATAAGATTTCTTCCAGAAACTGAGATATTTTGTGTACATTTTGCTCTATATCCCGTTAAGCAGAAATTGTTGGTGACCTCTTGCCCTATTTGCCGTACCATTAACTTAAAATTGTCAAAACGGCGTATGGAGCACATGAATCCCCGGATGACGACAATGCAGCTTCAAAGCTTAATTGTATTTGAAGTCGCAACTCGAAAACACATTTTTGTTTTTAATATTGATATTTTTTTAAATTCATAAAATGTTATTTTTTATTAAAATTAATTGTTTTTAAAATATTTATAAAATCCTCACTATATCTATAAAAAAATCTTTAAATAAAGTGATAAAAATTATTTTTCTTTGAGGTTTTTTTGCTGAAAAAACGGGGATTTTTGAGAACTAAAAATTTAGCTAGCAACCCTATTTAACTTTTTTTTTGGCTTGTGTCGAAACGACTACGAGATCTCGGATTCATGAACTATTCATAGAAAATTAAATGAAACGACATTTTTATTTTTTTAAAAAAAAAATATATATAATTTTCTTATTTTAACTGACGTATTTTTAGGAGCTAACAATAAAAAATTTTTTTATTTTAACTGACGTATTTATAGGAGCTAACAATAAAAAAATTTGTTCTAATTAAAAAAGAGATGTTATCATATAAAAATGTCGGCTTTGTTATGAATTCGAAACAAACACGAAATCTCGCATCAGCCATTTCGGGATCGCAAACAAGCTACCTTTATCTATCCACCCTCCAACTCACTTGATCTTTCGTATTAACACAATGTTACACATTTATAGGGGACATTCCCTGAGAGTTGGGGAGTTGAAAAAAAAAGTTGAGAAACTTGTAAGTGAAAATGATTTACATAAACACAAACATTTAGCAAAATGATATATGAAAAAAAAATGTTCATAAATTTCTTTAAACAAATTTTTTAATTAATAATTTTTTATTTTTTTCATTGTTGCCTGCAAAAATTCGTCAATAAAAATCAAAACATTTTTCATAATTTTAATAAAAAAAACGAAGTATTTTCATATAATTTTTAATTAAAAAATAAATATGAAAAAAAATTTCTAAGTCTTTGCATTAAATGTATGGATCTGAGAGCTCGTGTTCGTTTCAAGCTCGTTAACCCTTTCATGCCCGATGTTGCCTACAGGAAACATTGTACTTGTAGACTTCTAAGTCCTGATATTTTCATGTTTTGACCAATGGTTTGTTGCTTCATGTAGCCTTATGTGTTGTGCAAGCTTACACCTATTTGTTCTATTGAAGGCTTTGTACGTGTCCATTCAGTAGCCATTCTCCGTAGGATAAAATGGTCAAAATCAAGATCAGGATCGTTTCGAAAAAAAAAGTGTTTATACAAAAAGTGCTTGCAGATATTTAAATAATTGCTTAAATGTAAAACCAAGTGCACAATGTAAATGTATAAAGGTGAGAGAGTTATATACATATGAAAAATCATGAGAAAAGTGTTAAGTTTGTCCAATAACTGCCTAACGGTGCACATAAGCAACATCCTGTAACTAACGAACTCAGGCACAAGGACTTTAAAATTGTTGTCAGTTCTTATTTGAGTAAAGAAAAAGCATATATCTGACTTCAAAAAATGTGTAGCCCCACCCATTTTAACTCGGGCATGAAAGGGTTAAGGAGTCCGAGATCTCGGATTTATTTCGAGCTCGTTAAGCTTTATTGGTAAGCTTTCAACGATGCACATACATAGATGTCAGTGTTGCTGTGTGGGTTTTATCATCACTGCTCTAGAGATATAGATAAATGAAGATATTCTTGTAAAACATGTTTATTGATAAAACGGCGAATGCTTTAAATAAAACTTGATTGTTTTAATTTTTTGTTGAAAATTAATTAGCATATATTTTTTTGTTGCAAGCTTTAATATAAAAACAGCTTGATAGAATACCATTTAATTTCACTGAAAAAATACGAATGTTTTAAAATTGACACTAAAAAAATTTTAAAAATTCTCATATGGGTCGTTCTCAGCAGACTGGTACTTTAATGTCCTTTTGCAATATAAACTATTTACGAAGAATTTTATTACACTTTTAGCTTACAGATGACACCTGAATAGGCAGTGAGTAGTGACGTTTTCGCTATAATTCAATATCGATTCTGAGATAAAGGTACAATATTTTGCACAAAGCAACTCATAACGAGCCACAGATATAACTACACGGAGATAATTATTTTGCTTGAACCAAGAAAATGTTTTGCTTAAAAGCAAATCAGCAAAACTTTGCTCAATCACGGCGTGATTTTAGAAAAAGATTGCTGAATTGAAATCACTCCTCATGTATTTAGGGAAAAAGCAATATTTTGACTAAATTCAAGCAACATTTTGCTAAGTTATTATTAAATGCAAAAGCAAATTTCTACTTAATTCAAGAAAATATTTGCTAAGTTTTTATAAACTCAAATAGCAAATTTTTACTTGATTCAAGCAAATTTCTTCTAAACGCAAGAGCACACGTTTAGTCTTAATGAAGACAATTAGGCGACGATTGGTTAACAACTGCAATGGTCGAATGGATAACACTTACACTCATGCGGCCGAGGTTCAAATCTCCAGATGGTAGTAATTTTTTAATTTAATTTAATGTTCATAATTATTTCACTTGAAAAATATGCAAGATTTCAGCAAAAAGTAATCAAAATTTGTTTTTCAAATTTATAATAAAGTGAAAATTTGATTTGCAGTTTGCAATAACTTAGCAAAATTTTGCTTGAATTTAATCAAAAATTTACTTAGTTATTATAAACTGGAATAGCAAATTTTGATTAGTTTTTGCTGAAATCTAGCATAATTTTGAAGTGGCTGAGAATCAAGCGCAAGTTTTGCTTAACCACAATACAAATTTAGCAAACAGTTTTCTTCTTGTACCATGGCATGTCCCGAACCTATTTTTGTCACGTATTTCCTTTGAATTAAAAGTTAATGTGTAAACAATTAATACATAATCAGCCCAATCATGAAACATTTCTCGCGGGGAATCGAAAAAGGCAGTTTTCATTTTTAAGATAAAGTTCAAGAATATTTTGGAAATGTTTAATGCAAATTTGTTCATCAACCGTCAATATTCATGAGTGTAAAAAAAATGATGTCTTTATCTCTCTTTAAATAAATTAAAACTCTCTTTCCGATTTCCCGGGAGAAAAGTTTTATTATTGGGATGAATATTTTGTTGAAACACAGTGGTGGACACGCATATAACCTATTGAAGCAAATATATCTATTTGTTTAATTTTTTTATTCATTGTTTCTTCTAAAGTGTTACATGTTACGATTCAATGATCGAATAACATTATTTTGTTTGGTTATTTTGTTGCATTTCGAATTTACTCTTTATAATATACAACTCATACAAAAAATTGCGCTACAATTTAGCACATTGTATTAGAAGTCTGTATTTACTTTGATGAAAAAACAAAACTAAGTAATATATTTTAATAAAAACTTAATATTCAGTTGGATATCCACCATTTTTAACAACTGCTGATCATCTTTTGGGCATACTCTTAAAGTGCGTGCAGTGTGTTTTGGATCGTTGTCGTGTATAAAACGCAACCTAAGTCGCATGTTTTCATCTGCATATGGAATCATTGCATTAAAAAGTAGATTTTTGTACACATACTCAGTGGCGTAGCTAGGGGCGTTAAATCGATTTTGCACCCCCAAAGGAAGGTTATCCTTATCTAAATCCAAAATATCTATACTTTTTTGTAAATAATCATTTTTAAATATACGGTAATAATTTTGTTCACATGCATCGAGTATATTTAACTCTTGCAATTTTAAATATATCGATTCGGTGCATCATTTAAAAAGTCAATCAACATGGTTTCATGTAAAATCATTATGATATCATGTAGAACCATTATAAAATCTAGTAAAATCATTATTGCATCATGTAAAAAAAATTTTGTGAGTACTGAAGAAGTTTCTGGCGAATTTTCTGCGCATTAAAAGTTTAATCGCGAAAAGTAGCGTCTTTACAAAAATTGAAATAGTTTTTAATGGCTGAAAAAGTGAATACAAGTCAAGTGATAGTGGAAATAGATGGATCCAAAAACTTTGACACAGATTAACAAGGTAATGTGATATGTGACTAATATCGAACAAAACAATAAACTATATAAACAAAATAACATCGAATTGTTGCATTTCTTTTAGTAGCTTCAATTGAATACGAAATTTTAAGATACTTACCTAAAGAAGATATACAGGAAGCTGTACTACCCATTGAACTTCGTGCACGTTTCATTAAAAAAAAAAAACAAAGTAAATAAGGAGATTGCAAGATCGAATCCCGTATAAAAAATTTGTACTGTTTCTGACTCTCTCGCGTTTGACTCTCTCTTCTTTTCCAAAACTGATGTCACTAGAGATGAGCGATCTGGTGATTTTTCAATAACGGCGTTATTAGTGCACGTGATTTTTAAATCGCCGTTCTTTAATGTGGTGACCGTGATCACGTTATTTTCCAACTAAACAAATGCATATTCATCTAGGTAGTTATGAGAGATGACCGAAACAACATTAAAACTCATAGAAACAACAAATTCTCACACAATCAAAAAATCACTGGTTATATCACGAATCGCTGCAAACGACATAAGACAAAAAATTAACAAAAGCTCAATCACTGATCACGGTTTTAGATAGTATTTGATCACCGCAGTTACCAGTGATTTTTCAATCACGGTGACTAAATAACCGGTATAAAAATATCGCTCATCTCTAGATGTCACATTAACGTGCTCACAACGATGGCGGACATGCGCAAGGCGGAGTGTGTTATATATTATTCTTGATGATTCAACATGACCATCCTAATGATCTTACATGATTTCATAATGATTCAACATGAAAATTTGTTGCGATTTTTACATGAAAATCACAATGATCTTACTATAAGTCTCTCTAAAGCAAAATCATAGGAGAAACATGTAAAATCCTTATGTTTCTAGTTGATTTTACAATGCTTTTTTTTTCTGTGTGCACCTGTTTTTCATCAGCACCATTAAGTTGTGGAATAGTCTGCCACGATTGCTAAGTGTCCTGTTACGGTGGCGGTCGTGGGCTTTTTCACCACCACGGTTACCAAATGATTCGACAAAAATATGAAATCATGGAATCAAAACAGTGTTGCGTTGTGGAATTATTCACAACATTTGTGTTTAGGTACGAAAATAGTACACTTTTAGTACGAAATATATGAAAGCAGTAATGAAACCTGCTTAATAGCAACCCTCATCGACTGCTATTATTGACAAGTTTATTAATTGCTTTTGTTGAATCATTTGTTAAAGCTAATAAAAACAGAGCTGAAAGTAATAATAAAAAAGTAAGTATTAAAAGTAGCAAAAAATGTTTTGGTACTTAGGCATCATATGACCACCAGCATAACATACTTTCGTCACACAGCTCATCAAACGAAAAAAGAGAGTAAAAAGTGACATGACCAGGGATCATATGACGACCACCGTAACAACACCCTAAGGGATATCCGTAGTACATTTCCTTTCTCTAATCTCTTTCTCTATTCTCATAATTTGAAAGCGTTTTTTTCTTCATTCACCTCTCTCTCTAGTTTATCTTTCTAATTTTAAATTGTATTAATCAAATTAAATAAATTTGTATTTACAATTTTTGATATACATAATGTTATGTTTTGAATTCTATGAGTTGTTATTACATATTATTGTTTTAGGTCTTAAGTCTAAATATTATGTCTTTTAAATCTTTTTATATTGTACTATAAATGAGCATAGCCCTCCCTTAGTGTACTTTGCTTTGCTTATACATATTCAATAAATTACTATTAAAATTAAAATAAAATCGTGTAGGAACTTTAAAAAATTTGGAAAACTTACTTTAAAAATATGTACACAACTGTTGTAAATTTAAAAACATGTGCATTTTTAAGTGTATCTAGTACCAGATGCTTGTGCAATTCATCTTTCATACGTTGCCATGTCTGTAGGTTTACTATAAAAATATTTTTTTTTTCCTGCAACCAAAGAACTTAACCAAAGATTGCCCAAGAACAACAACATATCTAACATCGATAATATTTAGTACGCCTCGTTGCATTCGCTAAGCGTTTTCATTGAAGCATAAACAATCAGAATCTTACCAATAATTTTGGTTAATTTATATATATTAACAACAATAACAACAACAACAACAACAACTTCATATCTATAACGTTTTTGTGCAGTAGCTTAATCAACTTGTTGTAAGCTATAACAAACACTCATCTTTGCAACAATGCTAACAACGACAATAAGCAAGCAACATTTAAGGTCATAACTAAGCAACATTAGACATGCTAGAGTTTAAGTTATCAAGCTAACTAGTTGAAGTTGCAGTTATACTCGTATTTTGTTACTATAAATTCTTAGATTTTTTTTATAGCTATTAAATAAAACACTTTCTTATTATGTTGAGTGCAAAATTGGCATTGCGTGTAACCAAGTAAGCCTTCTACATCCCAGGAGTTTATAATACTTATTGCAAGCAATACAATAAAAAAAAACACTGGCAGTCATTGGTGTCAGTATAATTTGTTGCATTAATGCTCAATTAACTTGGCTACAAAGAATTTAAAAATTAAGTTTAAGAAAAGTGCGTACCACATTTTCTTGGAAAAAAATAAATATTAAATAAAAAGTATTTTGTCCTGTCGAAATCGAATTTCATAACGGAACTATAATCTGATAGAAAATTATTAAAAAATGTCTAATTTTTTTTTTAAATTTTAATATATAATTTTGAAAAAGAAGCCGCATGTTTTAAAAATTTTCAAGTTAAACTAAATTCTGATTTGAAATTCAGATTCAAAGAATCAGAACACATAAAAGTGCAATATACCTTTAAATTTAGACTTTTATAACTGTAGTTCATTGTTATTGCAGATAAATTTAATATGGGAAGGCGTTGTATCGTGCTCGATTTCTAAATCAAGGGTTTTTTTGTATATTCTTACAGAATCTGTCTGGCATTAGGCTAGATTAAGGTGGCGGCAGGTCTGTAGACCAACCACTTAGACCAAATTATTGGTTGGTTTTGATACCACCGAATGGAAAAGGGAGTAAATCAGGTGAAACTTTTGTGTAGGATGTTCTTATTGTGGCAGAAGCTGTAGAAGCTGTTATGTTGAATCTGAAGCAAGTGTTATGTCTTGACCTCAGTCAAACCAAGCTAACTCGTTTTTTTTAAAGATGTTTTTCTTATTGTTAGTCATTTTAAATCTTATGTAATGACCAGGGTTAGGATTTCGATGACATGTCATCTTTTTTCTGCTGCTTCTAAGACATTTCTTGGTTATCTAGAACGTCCATTTATGTTTCCTAATTTCCAAATATGAAAAGTTGTTAGGTCATTTTATCGTCATTTTTTATCGGTTTTAGTTTTTGGACCATTTTTAGCGATTTTTGAGTTATTTTATTGGCATTTTTGGACATTTTTAATTTTTAGGTCATTTTAGCGAAATTTTAATAGAATTTTTTTTCGTTTCTTTTTTTTTATTAAAAAATGTAAATTTTTAAGCATATTTCTCAGGGTTCAGAAATTTTCACTCATGTAACAGAAATCTCCAACATAAATGTAAATGAACACTATTTGAAGCACACAACACACAATTTTATTTTCATTTCATTTTTGTGTGTAACGTAGTTATCGTGTTGTTTATCATCCAACATGAATTCTTCGTTTTAATATTTGCTTGTGCGTCACAAACTCAAACAATGATCGATCTCAACAATTGTCTGTGTTTCAGTTTTACACTTATGTTTGTGTCAAAATGTTCATGTTGGAGAATTCAGGCCTTTGTCAAAACCAAAACAAAGACAATTTTTCCAACATGAACAAGTGGTGTTTGCAAAATTGTATTTGTTTGTGTCTGTCATTAAGATTGATCACTACCGTCGTGTGGCGTAAAAAACAAATGCTATTCTTGTTGCTGTGCAGCGTATTGAACTGGTTTTTTGCCAAGTGTAGCAAATTTCGGCGTCAATTAGAAAATATTTTAAAATATTAAAATAATAACCTAATAATATGTCTTTTCAAGAGTTTTAAACGTCATTTATCAGTGTTAAGGGGTCGCTGATTTCGAGTCTAAAGCCAGAATTTTAAAATTCAAGATGGTGGATAGGGTTGCCACCTTAATTTTTTGTAGATTTAGGAATTCGGGGCTGGCAAAAAAAAATGGTACACAAAAAATGGGTCGCTGAATCCGAATCCGTTGTCAGAATTTCCAAATTATAAAATTTGTAAATAATAGGGTTGCCACCTAATATTATGTCTTGTCAAGAGTTTTAAACGTCATTTATCAGTGTTAAGGGGTCGCTGATTTCGAATCTAAGGTCAGAATTTTAAAATTCAATATGGTGGATAGGGTTGCCACCTTAATTTTTTGTAGTTTTATGAATTCGGGGCTGGCAAAAATTGTTGAGATCGATCATTGTTTGAATTTGTGACGCACTAGCAAATATTGAAACGAAGAATTCTTGTTGGATGATCAACAACACGATAACTACGTTACACACAAAAATGAAATGAAAATAAAAATGTGTGTTGTGTGCTTCAAGCAAATGTTTGTGACTGAAGATGTGTGAATATTCTGAACCCTGATATTTCTTTAACAATAGAGTCTTTTGAACCAAAAACATTACCTATCAAAAAAGGAGTAGCTTGGTTTATTGACCTCGATGAAAAAAAAAAATCTGCGCGTGGTGAAACTGACGAAAGGACATGAAGAAAGATGAAACAAGTGTTAGATAAAAACTCAGGATATGCTTGTTTTATTTCACTCTATTTTTATGCTCTACTGCTGAAATATTAGGCGGTAAAAATCTCAATACTATAAAATTAAAAGAGGAACTTACATCCGATGGCATATAGTCTTTTAAATATTTTCCTATCGTAAGTGCAGAAGTACAAAGAAGTTTTTCTGTTTACAAAAAAATTTTGCCAGACAATCGATGTTCCTTCAATTTTAATAACTTAAAAATTTATTTTGTAATATACTGTAACGCTATGTATTTATTTATTTATTTGTTTGTTTGTTTGGTCTACAAAATAAATCTTACAGACTATGCTATTAAAATTTAAAAAAAAAAATTTACAATAATAGTGAAATATCATAATTAAAAATCATGAAAAGATTCAAACGGAATTTAGCCTCTGAGCAATTAAAATTTAACATTAAGCAATAAGTGTTACATGGCATAATGCAACGAATTATAGGTTCGTTGTTAGCATAATTGGTTCTATGGAATGTTTCTTCCAGCATTCGGTTAACGCGCAAATTTCTTGGTGCATTATAGGCTATAAAAAAGCGGACAACTCGACACATTTTTTTTTTATCATGTAAGATGTTGTATGCGAACATTAAATCGTAATAGGTTCTTCTGTCCTTTAGCAACTGAAGCCCAAGCAATTTTCGGCGAGATTCGTATTCGTATGGTGGAAGACCAATATTCCAATACAGCTTATTAAGTGCATACTTTGTACAATTTCTCTGAATTCTTTCAATATGGACAAATCATCGTTTCTAGAAGGTTTTCAAGTTGATGCGATATATACAGATTTTTCGAAAGCATTCGATAAAGTAAAGCATTATATTTTAATATTAGTAAATTAATAAAGTTGGGATTTCATTCCAGTTTTCTGAGCTGGTTGAGGTCCTATTTATCAAATAGACAGTGTTTTGTAGCTTTTGACAATGTAAAATCCTATTCATTTCTGGCTACCTCTGGAGTTCCCCAAGGGAGTATTTTGGGGCCATTGCTGTTTATTCTTTTAATAAATGATGTGACATCTCTTTTTTCACATAGTACTTGTCTGTTGTATGCAGATGATCTTAAAATTTTTCTTAAAATAAAAGATTCATCTGAAATTAGACTTTTTCAAAGTGAAATTGATAAACTTCATAAATGGTGCTCTAATAATCATATCTTTTTAAATCCAAAGAAATGCGTTTTCATGTCTTTCTCTAAGTCAGATAATCTCCATTTGTCAGCATACCATATTGCTAATACACCTTTGCTATCTGTTAAGTTGGTTAAAGATCTAGGAGTTGTTTTTGATCTAAAATTTTCATTCGTCTCGCATTTAGATTATATTATTCCAAAGGCGTATGCTATGCTTGCTTTCATTCGCCGTAATGGTTCTTGTTTTTCTGATCCCTACACTTTAAGAGTGTTATTTACTAGCCTGGTTCGCTCAAGGCTTGAATATGCTTCGGTTATATGGGACCCATTTTGTGTGACGCATAAGACGAGGCTTGAACGAGTCCAGAAATCGTTTATTAGGTTTGCCTTACGCTCGCTTAATTTTGAAGATAATTTTCCCCCATATAGTGCTCGTTGTTTGCTTATTGGTCTTAAAACTCTTGAGATTGGGAGAAACATTTTGCCTCTCCTTTTCGTACATGATATTATTTCTGGCCTGGTTGACAGCCCTACACTTTTAGAAATGATTCATTTTAATGCTCCTAATAGGATTCTCAGAAATCAGGATCTTTTTTATTTAGTAATGTGTCGCACTAACTACGCTGCTAATGCTCCTATTTTTAAAGCTCTTCATATGTTTAATATTATTAACGCAAATCATAATCTTGATTTTTCTGTATCTAAAAATCAAATGCGATCTCTGTTAAATAACATTTTGTAATATACATTTTTTGTTAATAACTATTGCCTAGTCTGAAAGAATTATTGTTTATAGACTGAAGAAACTAAATAAATAAATAAATAAATAAATACAGAATAATCATTATAAAAATGGTTCCAAATAACTGAGCAATTATCCAAAATACTACGTAAAAGCGAAACAAAAAGTGATTTAATAGTTAGAGGATCTTTGAAGTTTTGAGTGTTTCTTTTAATAAAACCAAGCATTGCATTTGATTTTGAAATAATGTAGTCAAAATGGCTTTTGAAATTTAAATTTGAGTCAAAAATAACTCCCAAATCTTTTACTTCAGTCTTACGATTACTGTAAACATTATTTAAAGAATAACTGTCTATTATTGGAATTAAACGTTTTGTGTAAGAAACAAAACAACACTTTAATATTTAAGAACAAGTTATTTAAAAGACACCAATTATGAAAAATTGACATATCACATTGCAGCTTACAGCAATCGATTGGGTTAGAAATTCTTAAAAAGAGCTTAACGTTGTCCGCAAACAACAAACATCTTGAGTATTTAAACCTTTGGGGTAAGTCTTTTATAAAAATTAGAAAAAGCAGTGGACCGCAATGGGTTCCCTGTGGAATACCAGAAGTTGCATTTATGTCAATATCAGAGAATGTTGACCCTATTTTAACTTTATGTTTTCTATGCTCCAGGTAACTTTTGAAAAAGTTTAGCAGAGATTCTGACAGACCAAAGTTTTTGAGCTTCTGCAGCAAAATATAATGGTCAACTTTATCAAAAGCTTTGTAAAATCAGTATAAATGACATCTAGTTGATCCCCATTTTCCATAGCGCTAACTATATTATTAGTGATCAGAGCTAAGTTAGTGCAAGTAGATTTACCCGGAAGGAATCCATGTTTTCAATTATATTGAAAAGCCTATTTTTGATTATATGGTCAAATAATTTGGCAACTGTTTTACAATCGCCCTATAATTATTAACATCATTTCTGTTTCCAGACTAGAATATAGGGTCTACCGAACAAACCTTCCAGGGCTCAAAAAAAACACCATTTTTTAAGCAGCAATTGTATAGAGCTGAAATGTGTTTGCTGATATTTACTATGCAGCGCTTGAAAAATATTGGTGGGATTTCTTCATTTTCGCATTTTGAGCTCGAACTTAAATTCGAAATAGCCATGTATACATCCTCTTCCGATATAATAAAGTTATTAACAAAAAAACGTGCTGGTGCAATATTACTTGAAAAACTAACCGAGTCCTTGGAATGTGTATAAATTTCAAACAAGTTGCAAGTCTCTAAAGTATTACTTGACTTTATACCATTATACTCCAAGCTGGTTGGAAAGCCGTTTGTTTTGCGTTTACAATTTAAATAATGCCAAAAGCATTTAGGGTTCGAATAAAATTTTCTTTCGTCATTCAAAATGTATTGATTGTATAAAAATTTCTGAAGATAATCAAAGTCTGTCCTGAGCTGAATAAATCGGAGACGATCCAAAATACAGTTTGTTTTCGGAATGTCTTAAACGCTTTGTTTTTTGAATTTTTAAATTGGCAAGTCTTGCATTAAACCAAGGAGGTTTATTTCTACAAATTTTAGGCTTAATAGGAACAAATTGTGAAATTGCTTGTGAGAATGTTGAACAGACAAATTTATTGGTATTGACTGGACTTTCAATATAATCTAGGGAAGACCAATCAACACTTATCAAAAATTCATTAATTGCCATAAAGTCAGCCTTAGAAAAGTCTAGGTGAATGGATTCATCATCGACAAATCATATCATATTCATAGAATTCAAAATAAATAGTATTAAAATATTATACAATAAATTTTAAATTTAGTAATATTTTATTTTTAAAGCTTTATTTTTTTATGTAATTGTTTGGGTTTTTTACGTAATTTTTGTCGGTTTTAAGGTAATTTTCTGCAGTTTTTAGGAAATTTTTTAGGTAATTTTCTGCAGTTTTTAAGGCCATCAAAATCCAAGCCCTGGTAATGACTAAATGCTACATATATGCTGTATATATCCCCTTTTTTAATGCCGAAAAGGCTGTCCATTGAACATTTTTTTAATCCCTTTTTTATCCCTTTAAACTCACTTTTTCGCCGTAGAGATTGTCATAGAAGATTTCCAACGCTCAAAACTTTATCTGCTTATCACTGGGTGGAAGTATTAACCTTTCTGATAGCCAGATATTGTGAATGCAACGAAATCGGTTGAGTAAGTTTTTTCTGCAATAAAAAAGTCTTGTACAAATGAAAAAACCAGATTGAAAATCGACACACTAAAAGCCGTTATTGCAGTACTCGTGCATTCAACACGAGTTCAAGAACACAGTCAGAATTGCTTCGATCAATCGGTGCAAAAGACAAATATGAGAAAAAAGTGACGATTCAGATATTTGTATTTACTGAGCAGATATGTTAGCATATAAGTAAATATTTCTTGTGCATGCCGCAAATTACATGCACAATTAAACAACAAAAAACTTAAGAATTAAAATTAAAAATAAAATATTAGAACTAAAATTTAAATGGATAACAATTAGTTTAAGTTATAACTCATTTCTAAATTAAAATTTTTACAAATTAAGAAAACAAAATTTATTAATGACTTTTTAAATTTTGTTTTTTGGCAGCAATATTCAACAATTTTTTATATACTTAGAAATAAATTAGTAGAGAGAAAGAGGAAAGGAGAACGACCATAGGTTAAAATTTAGAAAGGTAGTTAAAAATCAAATCCTGGAGGCTCTATGGTTGGAAACATTTTTAATGCTTTTAAGTTGTAAGAAATCTTATGTAAGAATTAACATTTTCGCGCTTCGAAATGGCAAAATAGGCAACGACCAAGTAGTTTTATGTGAAAAAAGGACACATGCTCAAACTTAGGCCATAGACATAAGGGGCAGCATTATTATTTTAATACATAGTAAAATTTACTAACACAAGAGTTTATATGGTCTTCACTAGCTAGGGAATTATTTATACGAAAACTTAGTTTGGAAGCCTTATTAACAGCCTTCAACTAAACGTCACTGAGAAGCACTGAGGGAAAATCTAAATAACGGAGGGGAGTTTTGCAGATCGGCAAGACGTACGATTTTTGGGGGTTAAATTTGAGCTTGTTTTCCTTATTTATTCTGGTCTTGTAGGTCTGAACAAATACAGCTGAAGATCATGAGCACACGCATACATTGTTACGTTATGGCACTTGTTAAAGATGTCATTAATAAACATTGTAAAAAGTAAAGGGCCAAGTACTGAGCCTTGGGGAGCTCCATTGGGCGTGTTCTTATGTCTTGAGAAGTTGTTACTACCTAAATAATTTTTAAAAAAACGAACTGAAGCGTAAAATCCAAAGTTTCTTACTTGTTTAGTTGGCGCTGCAACCGTATGTCGGTCTTGGCTGCTTCTAAGAATTTGTGCCAGCTATTTCTGTCTCTTGCTTGCTGGCGCTAGTTGGAAATTCCAAGCTTCGTCAGGTTGTCCTCTACTTGGTCTTTCCAACGAAGATACGGTCATCCTCTTCTGCGTGACCGCCGCTGGGTACCAAATCGAATATTTTCTTCACTGGAGCATCGTCTTTCATGCGCTGAACATTACCTAGCCAGCGAAGCCGCTCGATTTTAATGCGCTTGACTATGTCGATGTTAGCGTACAGCTCATACAGTTCATCACTCCACCGTATTTGGTACTCGCCATTGACGCAGATTGGTCCGTAGATCTCACGAAGAATCTTTCTCTCGAATGCTCCTAAAGTCTTTTCATCTGAACTGCTTAACGTCCAGGTTTGTGATGCATAAAATAGGACGAGCATGATGAGCGATTAATGAGCGTGATTTTCGTTCGTCGAGAAAGTGCTCTGCTACTCAATTGTCTACTGAGCCCAAAGTGACACCTGTTGGCAAGAGTTAATCTTCGTTTGATCTCAATGCTGACGTCGTTGGTTGAGTTTATACTGGATTCCAGATAGACGAAGTCCTTCACAACCTCGAAGGAGGTATTATCAACGGTAACGGGGTTTCCAACACGCTGGGACTGTTTGTTTGTTGACACTAAGTATTTTGTCTTATCTGCATTCACTACCAGACCCATTCGACTTGACTCTCTTTCTAATCTGGAGAATGCTGCACTAACTTCGCGCGTATTATGGCCAATGATATCGATGTCATCAGCATACGCAAGCAGCATAATTCTCTTGTAGAATATTTTGCTACTACGTCTCAGATCAGCAGCTCGGATGATCTTCTCCATTATTTGGTTGAAAAAGTCACACGATAAGGAATCACCTTGTCTGAAACATCGCTTGATAACAAATGGTGGGGAGAGGTCTTTCCTGATCTTAACTGCGCTGCTGGTGTTGCTCAGTGTCATCCTGCAAAGTCGTATTAGTTTTGCAGGAATACCAAATTCAGGCATGGTGGAGTACAGGTGCTTCCTTATTGGGCTGTCGAAGGCGGCTTTGTAGTCGACAAAAAGATGGTGGGTGTCGGCTTGTTTTTCTTGATCCTTCTCCAAGATTTGTCATAGCGAGAAAATCTGGTCGATGGTGGACTTTCCAGGTCTGAAGCCACACTGATAAGGTCCAATCAGTTCGTTTACAATGAGCTTCAATCTTTCACATAAAACGCTCGAATGGACCTTATATGCTTTATTAACAAGGCTTATCCCACGGTAGTTGACGCAGATATTGGGATCACCTTTCTTGTGGATAGGGCAGAGCACACTGAGATTCCAATTAATTTTAAAAGAGCTTCGCCTCCGTTCTAAAACAGCTCAGCACGTAAGCCATCAGCTCCAGCGACTTTTTATTTTAAAGCCATGCTATAGCTGTCAAAAAATTATCATAGTCGGGCAGCGGAACCTCGACGCTGTTATCCGTAATTGGGGTTTCCGGAATATCATCCCTTTTGGCGGGATTGTTGTCAGTGCGCCATTATGAAGCTTAGAGAAGTGTTCCCTCCATAACGTCAGAGTACTCTGGACATCTGCCACTAGATTCCCGTTTTCATCGTTGCAGGAAGAGGCTCCGGTTTTAAAACCATCGGCAAGGCGTCTTATTTTTTCGAAAAATTTTCGGGTCTCATTCCTGTCACCATACATCTCAATCTACTCCTGCTCGCACTTCTCTGCCTCTCTTTTTTCCGCCTGAAAATACATCTCTCTTCCCTCCTCTTATCTTTGTATCGCTCCTTAGCATTGCGCATTACAACCGACTGCAGGGTGGCTTTGTAGGCGGCGTCTTTCTCTGCAGTGGCGTCGCGATACTCCTGGTCGTACCTCTGGTTTCGGCGGGGACGGTGGTAGCCAATCACCTCTTTAACATCTGCATGCATTGAATTAGACACGTGTGTCCACTGCGCGCATATATCATCGATTGGAGGAGTGCTTTGAAGCAGGAGTGAGAGTCGAGTGGCGAAAGAATCGGCTGTCTGTTTCGATTGCAGCTTGTCGACGTCTAGCTTTCTCTGAGTAAAGTTGCGTGCATTCAAAGCTGCGCACAGACGTGTACGAATCTTGGCTGCGTTAAGATAATGATCCGAGTCAATGTTTGCACCACGGATCGTGCGTACATACAATACACTGGAAGAGTGCCTTCCGTCGATCAAAACGTGATCAATTTTATTTCTGGTCTTTTGATCAGGGGACATCCCGGCAGCTTTATGAATATTGAGATGCTTGAATCTAGTGCTACTTACGACCATGTTTCGTGCTGCGGCGAAGTCAATCCTTTATCGGAGTTGTTGTCGTTGCCCACCTTAGCGTTGAAGTCCCCAAGCAGCTCTCGTAAGTATTTTCAAAGCGCTGGTAGCAAATTTCCTTGGTCTCATAGTCCTCTTCTTCTGTCGAAGCATGCTCACATATATTAAAAAATTTAACCGTGATGCGGATGAATGCAAGTCGTTCGTTCACAGGTGTGAATCGCAGGACATGGCGCCGTAGTCTCTTGCCAACTATAAATCCGCATCCAAACTCGTGCTCCTCCACATGGCCGCTGTAGTGGATATCACAGAGTGTATGCCGAATGCAACCCTGTCCCTTCCAACACATTTCTTGGATAGCAGTGATATCAGCTTTGTATCTTTCCAAGACATTAGTCAGTTGGATAGAGGCACCTTCCCAATTAAGGGTTCGGACATTCCAGGTGCATATCCCTAAATCATTATCAGTTTTTCGTTTGCGGTAGTCGTCATCAGATTTGGGGATCAGTTTTCTTCAAACCCTACGCATAACCTGTTTTAAGCCTAGGGGGCCCGCCGCTCAGATTAGCCGCCAAACTAACGGTTTTCAGTTTTGATGTTGCCCAGGAAACACCACGTGAAGGTTTAAGTCAACTTAAGGCAATTTCACAAGGATTATGCTGGCCTCACCAGGTTGAAACAGTCAGACATGTTATCTTGTAAAGGTTCGCCTCCGGTTTCCTTCCGAAGTAACTTTTCCGAAAATTCGAAGTAAGTTTTAAGTTTCTTACACAATGGGATGAATAAAAAAGCGAATCGAGTGGAGTGAACTCAGTTCCACTCGCATACTCTGATTGGTATGAATAAAGCATATTAATAAAAAAAACTCAACTCCACTATACTTATGTTTTTCTTTGACGTTGAGTGTTCACTCAGAATAAACATCGCAACCTTCAGTACACTCAGTTTTTGTTCATTTCGTATTAATAAAACTTGAGATCACTCAACAAAAATTTAGCTGCCTCAGCCTTACTCAAGCTACACATAAATCATATTTTACCCATTTCAAAATTAAGTGTAACATCTGTTGCACTTACCATCTCCTGTTTGGCTTAAATTTTTTTCATAGAATCCGAAGTTATACATTTTTAGAGTCAATTTTTGCGGCCAAAATAGGGTACTTTTTTGGGATAACGTAGCTCAGGCAATTTAAATGCGATTTTCGTAAAAAGGCTATCATTGAAAAGTTTAATTCGTCTAATTAGTTTTTTTTAATTGAAAGAAAACATGTAAAATTTGTACAATATGTACAAACAAAAGAACCTTCAGCCTTTTTTAAACATTTCCTTATCTTGAACTTCACCAAGTTCTAGCGCTGTATTTTCATCAAGTACTACATTAAAATTGTAAACAAACACATATGAACGAAAATTTTGCATACTTTACAGTTTATATATTCCTTAACTTGAATGTCTTCGAAAATTACATCCATTTTAATTAAAACCAAAAATGTTTAAAAATGTTCCGTATTTTGTCGAATGACACAAAATAATTGTTTATTGAAAACAAATTTGACTGTCTGAAAGCTGCTGACGTGAGTGAACAATTGAGCGATGTTTTTTTCTGTCCTCAGAGTGAAGTGGATTTTATTTAATACGGATTCCACACTTCACTTTACTTACATCGCACACTCAAGCTTTTCTCCACTCGTTTACTCAGTTTTTATTAATACGTCCCAATATATAGTGGTTCACAGTGTCAAACGCTTTTGAAAAATCTAGAAGGCAGAGTAAGGTCACGTGTCCTTTATCAAAGGGTATTCTTATATCATCTAAGATTTTGACACTCGTGGCAGAAGAACAGCTGTGCCCAGGTCGAAAGCCAGACTGAAGGTTTGACATAATGCCCAGTGTGTTAATGTGGTTGAAGATCTGCTGCGCCATTAGAGAATCGCAAGCACTGGGTATTTTAGGGTAACATGAAGTTGTGAAGCTATGGTTAATTATGTGCTGATAACATAAGACAGTATGATTTTAATAAACTTAATGGAGACCGGTCATCACCAGAATCATTCGACTCAATTCGGATTCCATTCCTCGCTACTTCTATGGTTAGAGAGCTACCTTGTTGGTCGTCAACAATATGTTAAAATTGGTAATAATTTATCTAAATACATTGACAATTATTCTGGGGTACCCCAAGGTAGCCACCTAGGTCCTCTGTTGTTTGTTCTGTTTATCAATGATCTGCTGATGATGTATGCTGATGATGTAAAGATCTTTAGATGTGTGGACTCTCACGAAGACTCCCTATTGCTTTAACGTGACATGGATAGTCTCCAATTTTGGTGCGAGACCAATAAATTGCTTTTTTATGTGTCTAAATATAATGTAATGTCTTTTTCTATGAAAAATCAACTTTTCGAAGGTTCTTACGGTATTCATACGGTATTGATCGAGAGTGTCGACTTGAAGAAAGACTTAGGGGTTTTATTTGAGCGAAAGTTAAGCTTTGTCAAACATTTTTATGCTATTATAGCAAAAGCGAATGCGATGATGGAATTTTTATCGCGCAATACGAAAGAGTTCTCCGATCCCTTTACCATGAAAACCAATTTTCTTTTCAATTGTAAGGTCGGTTTTAGAGTATAATTGTGTAAGCTGGGACCCTCAATATTCTATACTTATTAAAAGAATTGAAAATATTCAAAGGCGTTTCACTAGGTTAGCAATTCGCAAGCTCCACTGGAATTTTATGCCTTCCTATGAAGCGCGATGTGCTCTTCTTGGACTAAAGTCTTTGGAGTTCCGGCGAAAGTATTTTCTCGCCTTATTTGCTCGGGATGTAGTGATGAATCATATTGATTGTGCACCACTTCTATCTCTTTTCAAATTTTATGCACCTGAAAGAAATTTTAGGCAAAGGCAATTGTTCTATATACCCTACAGAAGAACTAATTATGGCAAATGTCACCTGGTTTACAATATGACCATAACGTTCAACATTATCTGCAGCTCGATTGAAATCACCCAAAATAGGGTAGCATTTAAAAACGATATCATGCTGAATTAGTTTTATAACCTACGATTAAATTATGTACTTACAGTAACTGTATAACAATAAATGTTAATAGTTGATTGAATAAATAAATAAATAATTAAATAAAAATTTTAGCTGTATAGAGTGCAACATCCAATTCACAACAGCGTTAAAATTAAAGTGAGTAGGAAAATCAGATATAGATATATTTAAATTAGTCATTGTTTCAGTAGATTCAGCAGAACTCGAACTGGAAACAAAGAAGTCGTTCAGTAGACTGGGATCAATTTTGCAAAGTTCATTCTTTGTTTTTATTAGAAATTCCAATACCTTTTAAGTTATTCCATAGCTGTTTTGACGATAAAGAGGGGCTGAGTATCGACAAGTAGTATGATTTCTTAGACGACCTAACAACTGAGGTAGCTCCATTCCTAGCAGGTTTGTGTGCCTCCCAGTTTAGCATAGTTAGATTGCGCTTCCACTTGGTGTAGGTTTTGCTTCTCTTGTTTAAAGTATTTTTCACAGAGGACATGAACCAGGGGCAAGATGCTTTGGTGACTCGGCGAGTACGAAGAGGAACATAAATATCAAATATTTTAGATATTTTGTTAACGAAGAAATTTAACTTTTTATCGACCGAGCGAAAAAACCAACAATCCGTCCAGTTAATTAGAGACAAGTTTTATTGCATGAGCAATAGCCTTGAAGTTACGAAAGGAAAAGTAAGTACCAGTAGCGACAAAGAGAGATCAATATCGAATGTACAAAAAATTAGATCATGATCTGAAATAATTGATATTTGGTCAAATAGTAATACTGATGATAAATCAGAAATAATAAATACATCGAGTAAACTTAGACATGCATTGTTAGCAAACCGATTTGGCGAGGTTTAGTTAACTATATTGAGACCTAACGCCACATTGCTGATTAAGTTTAAGCTAAATTAAGAAAACGCGTTAATTATTTTAGAAGCAAATTACATTAACTTGTTTACTGATTAATAACATGTCAATTTAATTTTATTTAATAAAAACCTGCCTTATTTATTCCTTTTTTGAAATTTCGATATTCCTTCAACACCTCACAACTAAGTAAATGTAAGTAAGTAAATTAAGTATATATGAATATTTTTGTTCAAAAAAGACTCGAGCATTTATAATGAATTTGGCCAAACAACCTAATTTTTTGAAGTGAAAACTTCTTTAGGCGCGTTGAACGATTTTGGTAGAGGGTAAATCATTGGTTTGCATCATCGTATTTTTCCAAGGAAATCGTCAACAATACAGACAGCAAAGATAACAAGATAGGAAAATTACAAAAAATAACCTCAAAAATGTTTGCATGTGTTTGTGCATAAAAAAATCAACAGTGATCGTCACTCTTGTTCTTAATCGGCCGCAAGCTCACAAAGAAATCACTTGGCAACTCCTGAAATTAATGCATATAAAGTGTTTGTTAGTATATAAATATTTGAGTTAGGTTGCAATAAGATGTTTGCAACCAAAACTTATTATTAATTCACTTTATATTGGTCTATATATGCTTTTAAAGTTTGGCAATTTCATCAGTTGTTGTATTTGTCAACATTTTTGAAAAATTTGCTTTTACTTAAACAGCTGCTATGCATGGTGAGATTTAAAAATGGAACGATCTTCTTCTTTTCTGCTTTTTTCTGCTGGAACTTGGTTTGCAAACAAGAAAAAATAATGTATGGATTGAGTGTTTTAACATTTTAATCCTTAAGTTGTGATAAAGCAATATGTTGAACATTCAAATAATTACATACATGCTCTTATTTTATTACATATCGTCAAACAAAGTTTGACAATTTTCACACTTGTTGTATTTGTCAGTGGCTTTTTATTTTCACCACTGCGCCATTTTATTTTCAGAGTTGCCAACTATCATTGTTTTATTAATAAATTTTTTCGTAGAGGGTGTGTGTCAAAAGGAAACTTTTCAGTCGTGGTAGGATAGAAAATATCAGGTTGAATAAAATTTGTGTGTGTTGAAATAAATTTGTCTCTTTTGCAGTGTCAAATGGACGATGAAATTTTGACAATTGGAAATTTTGACGTTTCACATTTCGGTCGTGTTTTAGCGCAAATATTTTATTTTATTTGCATTTTATCAATTTGCGACATATTTAATTCGAGAGCTTATACTTGTAACAAATTTCGTAAGCTTGTAATATTGTAAACTTCAAAAATTAATGAACGAAAGTGCTTGAGTTTGTGTGTGCGTGTGTGTGGGCCAACGGTCTCCAACATCAGCAAGTGCAGCAAAGTTAAATTGGCTTTCTTTGCTGGCGAGCGTCCTCCAAGTGCCACCACCAGCAAGTGCAGTGCAAAATTTGTTGCTAGCCAACATCCTCTAAGTGCCATCACCAGTAGCACAAGAAAGTGCAAAGTGCTTGTTAGCAGGCAAACAGAAAATATAGCATGCAAAGTGCTGTATATATTTTACGCCGCCAATTCGGTTCATCCCCTCTAACGCTGCGTAACCGCTGGGATCTTGTAA
Organism: Dichetophora obliterata; assembly: GCA_963920525.1. Taxonomy (NCBI): domain Eukaryota; kingdom Metazoa; phylum Arthropoda; class Insecta; order Diptera; family Sciomyzidae; genus Dichetophora; species Dichetophora obliterata. The sequence goes on along the minus strand of OY986435.1, from coordinate 172,919,027 downwards.
TTCTCTTTGCGTTGTTGTTGTAAATTTGCTTAGTAGTTATTGTTGTACAGTAAGCTTTAATTTTTTGTGGATGTTTATTTGTAGCTACAGTCAGCATATGACATCGAACTAATTTAGAAAACATATATATATACATACATATATATAGTTCATATATATGAACAATTTAGCTCATTGAGGAAATTTAAAGAATATTTATGTATATGTATATAATAACAATTACGTATTAAACCTGCAAAATAATTAATATTTTCAGTAGTAATTGAATAACTAAAGTCTGCTTATCCTAAGCATCCTATTTTTTAAAACTGTTTAGCTTTAATTTCTTATATGAATTATATATAATTTATAAGCTAAAGATATTTCTTAATTTTAGAATATTCTATTTTTAATACACAACGCAATATAGATATGGTGAACATGTATATTGTGTTATTGTTATGATATAAATGGATATAAATAAGCTTTAATTTTTTATTGTATATTAATTCAATAATGATATAATTTAAATAAATTACTTTAATTATATGTATTTTTGACATGGTAACACTTTTGCTTAAAAGAAATAGTTTCAGTAATATATAAAAAATTTAATAAATTGTTATAAGCTCTTAACAAAAATAATTCTAATTTCATATGCCGACTGTAGCTACACGATTAGAATTCACAACGTCTACAAAAAATTTCCGGCTAACTGCGCCAACAACAATTACCAAGGAAATCTACAAACAAGGACGCACAGAGAAGAACAAGATCAGAGCGGAACTTTTAAAACTTTTTGATTTCATCCTACATGTAGGACGGGCTGCAGTATGAGCTTTCGCACATCCTACATGTCCGTCCGACCTGTCAAATCCATCCTACATGTAGGATCCGAAACCACCTATTAGCATGAAAATTCTTATATAGCAGTGAGGCGGTCCGTGGCAGGACAATGTCTTCCAGGGAATACTAATATTTTATATATAGGTTTTCGCTTCGGTCGGCAGTCCTCTCACTGCTATTTTTTTTTGCTTGGGTCTAAACAGAATTACAACTCTTGTAGTGCAGTATAAAAAACTTGGAGTTGTAATTCGAAAAGGGTAGCATTAAAAAAAATGTTCCCAAGAAAAAGGCTAAGGCCAGTCGCCACACGTGGGTTACACGTAAAAAAAAAAACTGGCCATTTCAGCCCTTGGAAGGACTTTGACCTAGCTTATATTGATCAATTTTGTTGTGTGTCTTATTAAATGTTTGATCACAAAGGACCGAAAACTGGACCTACGTGTTTTATGCCGACTCCGAACGGCTTATGTTCCCAGAAGCTTTACATGGCAATTTTTACTCTCTGAGATTTGCCATTGTCTGCAGAGTGGTGACGACCAAACAGAAAAATTAATTCAATTGAAAAAACTTTCTGTCTGTGCTGGAATTGAACCCGGGCTACCGCGGTTCTTTAGCTTAGGGGCCACGCACTCTACCCACTAGGCTACAGCCTCAGTGGGTTACATGCAGGGTTTCTATAAAAAAATGGCCATAGGACTACATGTAGGTTATTTCAGAAATCCTGCAAATGTGGGTCTTTTTATTAAAAATATTTTGGAATCTCAAAAGGAATAGCTTAAAATTTTTTAATGTGACATCTTTTTTAGGTATGGCAACTTGTTTTTGCTAAATACATTAGGAATTTTATCTACAAAGAGGATACAATAATAAGATCGTTAAATCTCTACTTTCAAAAATGTTATTGGGGGTTGGAATTAGTTTTAAAGGTTTTCTAAGAGATGGCGTAACTATCAATAGATCGCATCAGGCACACCTGTGACTATATTCATTTCAAAGCACATTGTGTAAGCTTCATTTTTCAGTATGTGTCATTCCACTGAAGTGTAAACAACATATATTTTTTTCTCTGTGAACATGTCGACTTTCGTTCCAACAAAACGCAATTTGCGGGAAGGTTTACTTTTGTGCTTCCATTTGAAGAAAAAAGCGGTTGAAGCACAACGCACGCTTACTGAGGCTTACGGGGACTATGCTCCATCGATTTCTATTTGTGAGTACTGGTTCCGTCGGTTTAAAAGTGGTGATTTTGATACGGAAGACAAAGAGCGTCCGGGCCAGCCGAAAAAGTTTGAAGATGAGGAATTGGAGGCTTTGCTCGATGAAGACCCGTGTCAAACCCTTCAAGAATTGTCAGAATCATTGGGAGTCGACTTATCAACGGTCGGCAAACGCTTGAAGGCCATGGGAATGATTCAAAAGCAAGGAAATTGGGTGCCGTACCAGTTGAAGCCGAGAGACGTTGAACGGCGATTTTGCATGTGCGAACAACTGCTTCAACGGCATAAAAGGAAGAGTTTTTGCATCGTATTGTCACTGGCGATGAAAAGTGGATCCATTACGATAATCCTAAGCGAAAAAAATCGTGGGCACCACCCGGCCATGCATCAACATCGAGGGCCAAGCCGAATATTCATGGCGCCAAGCTTATGCTGTGTATTTGGTGGGATCAGAAGGGTGTCGTGTACTATGAGCTGCTAAAACCTAACGAAACCATCACTGGGGAACGCTACCAACAACAATTGATGCAATTGAGCCGAGCATTAAAGGTTAAACGGCCGGAATATGCCAAAAGACACGACAAAGTGGTTTTTCAACATGACAACGCACGGCCACATGTTGCAAGAACCGTCAAGGAAACGTTGGAGGCGCTGAATTGGGATGTGCTACCCCACCCGCCTTATAGCCCAGACATAGCCCCTTCCGACTACCACCTATTCAGATCGATGACGCATGGCTTGGCTGAGCAGCGCTTCACTTCTTACGAGGATACCAAAAAATGGGTCGATTCGTGGATTGCCTCAAAAGACGAATCGTTCTTCCGGCGCGGAATCCATATGCTGCCAGAAAGATGGGAAAATGTTGTAGCTAACGATGGACAATACTTTGAATAATATACATTGTACCGTTGTTTCTAAATAAATGCTCAAAAACCGAAAAAAAACCTTTAAAATTAATTCCAACCCCCAATATTATTTAAGTAAAATATCACTTTTAAAAATTGTATAGCAGTGAGGTTTTGGCCAACCGAAGTGAAAGCGTTAATATTAAATACAAGTATTCCCGAGCAGACTTTGTCTTGCCACGAACCGCCTTACTAATCAGAATAACAAATTTTTATATTTTCACCCCCTCCCCCTCACAACGACATTGCAACAAAGTGTGTTATTAGGAAGTTAAAAAATGGGGCTTTTAATTAAAAATTTCTGATCAGAGAGGTTCACTGCTTCATGTCCTTTGTAGGTAAGCTTGTATATTAGACAATATATACATTTTTTTTATGGTTGGAGCAACATATGGTTGGAGCAAGATATGATGTTTCAAGCAGTGTCGTTTTATCTACATATATTGTTTTAACACTATCATAAAAAATGTACGTTCTCAAATCGTTGACGTAGAGGTCACATTTCCATGACAAAAAAAAAATAACATTAAGTTGTTAAACATTCAACCAAAATAAAAACTTGTGCAAACAAAAAACAAAACGTTCAAACGAAAGCCAACAAAGACACATAGTTGTTGATGCACTATGTTTGTTCCTCTAAAATTTCAAAGCATATTTCCGAAGCAGCAGATTAAAATAAAGTTAAATGTCAATATTTGCCAATATTTTGACACAAATAATCTCAGCAATAACCACAATTTTGGGGGTCATCCGCACCCACAACGGATTTTTTAATATTCGTATTTGGCTTAACGCTTAAAACTATATCAAGTACCTTTAATTTAAATGCTTATTAACAAATTTAATATTTGCATTTTATAAAACTTTATAGCCGGAGCACAAGATGTTGACCTAAAGAAAATGATGAAAGAAGTGTCATAATTTCTTTTATTAAGGTGATTTTTTTCAAAGTCAACTAAGTTAAAATCAGCACAGTAACACTTTGTGTCAACATGTTACACAAAAATTTAATATTGAAAGAGTTAAATGTGCTAGTTTTGGTACACAGAATTGACTTGGAATGCTATTTAATTAAAGACCGATTTAAAGAATTTTTTTCAATGTTGCTTTGAAAAACAAAGTAATTTAAAAAAAAAAATTAATTGAACAAAGCTGAAACCTTTAAGTAATAAACTCAGAGTATAGATATATGCATATCTGATGCAGATTGAATTAAAATATTACAGTGACACTCCTCTTTTTATACTTTCCTAACATGAACCCGACCACTTGGAGATGGAAATTTGAATGAAGACAAGAGTGGCCGCAATAATTCCATGTAATATAAAATAAATTAAAAAGGAAAAGTTAAAATAAGAATTAAAGACTTTAATGAAAGCAAAGAAAACAAAATTTATTAAAAATAACTTTATTAGAAAATTAAAATAAAAAGTTATGTGAAAGGAAAGTAGGAGTGGGCAGTGAAAATTAAAGTTTAATACAGATAAATAATAATAGGAAATAAATAAAAGCTTAGCTAATAAAAACACACGCTTTTTCCTTATTGGTATGATATGATGGTATGGTATTACGATATGGCATGATGTATGGTATGATGTGATGGTATGGTATTACGATATGGCATGATGTATGGTATAATCTGATAGTATTTCATGGTATTATGGTATTTTGGTATGAAGCTATGGTAATATCGTACAGTAGGATTGTATGATGTGAAGGCATGATATAATATTGTGTATATGTTAAAATGGTATGGCATGACAGAATGGTATATTATGGTATAGTTCGATGGTATAATATGGTTTGAGGGATTTAGCATTATGGGTATCAAGTTATGTATGGTACATTAAAGTGGCAGCACTGGAATTCTAAAAATTTTTCTAACATCAATTAAAAACATTTTTTTTTTTAACTCCTTTCAAATGAGAAATATATTTTTTAGATTATGTATAATTTTGTTTGTGCTTGATATGCAAGAAACTGTCAAATGTCAATTTGCAACAGGTTTTAGTCATTTTTTACACAAAACAGCTTAAGACAAAAGCTGTTTTGTTTTTTAAGCTTGCATTTTTGGGTTTTTGTTTATTCAACGTAATCACACTAATTTTTTTGTATTAATAAATGTTAAATGTTGTCTTAGAAAATATTTCAACAACTTTTTATTGGAAATTTCTTTCAAAATTTCGATTTTTACGATTTGTTTTATTATAACATGAAATAAAATTAATTAATTTTGGAAGAGTAAAATATCACAACTCTAGAAGTTTTCATCCAATTTTTATATTTGATAACTCATTTTAATTAACAAGTAAGTGCGTACTAGTTGAAAAAAGAAAATAATTTTCAAGCGTTGTTTTTATTACTTCTTTGATTAAATATTAAGAAAAACTCTTCAAGAACGCTTATCTAACTATCGGGTTCTTAAGAGAGTTTTTGAAGTTTATCATTTTGCACGGAACTTTATAGGGTATTTTTGGTATATTAGTATGATATGATGGTATAGTATGATATCTTTATCTGTACTTGTATATAAAATTGAAGTGCAAATTTATTGTTACCACTTTAATCTAAAATTTCATGAAAAAAGTATTGAAATATCGTATTTATGCTACGGTTTTATTTGTGTGTATTTTTCTTTCGAAATTTTAATAATAAGTTTACTTAATTAAAGTGTTAAGTTATTTAAGAAATCATCCCAACTGCCAGTTTATCTATATCTATATCTATAGATATATCTATACCTATATATATAATATTTTATCTATTCTTTTTTATAAAACTGAAGTGCAAATTTAATGTTTCCACTTTACTCCAAAAGTACTGGGCCGATTGTTATGAAAAAAGTATTAAAATATCGTATTTGTGCTACAGTTTTTTTTTAATGAGAGCAGTTCATTACAGTTTTATTTAGAGGTATTTTTCTTTCGAAATATTAATAATAAGTATACTTTATTAAAGTGTTAAGTTTTTTAAGAAATCATCCCAACTGCCATGCATTGCTTAATCGTTATAGTTTGACGCGTTTGTGTTGCGAGAGTTTTAAACTGCATGTTGCTCTCTATTCTTCTCTTTCTCTTCTTGTAAAACGTGTGAAATGAAGGTATGATATTAATATATATCACCGTGATGATATGATATTATTTTGATGGTATATTATAATGATGTATGATCTTATTATACAATTTGTATGAGATGATATATGTATGTATGCTTCTATTTTCTACTAACATTTTCTACTGCTACTATTTTCTACTACACCACTATATCTACTTTTATTGATATAACTATTTTCAACTTCTAATTCTACTACTATTTTTTTGACATATAGTATGGTAAGAAGATATGGTGTGATGATATAAAATTAACATATTAATATCACTCGAATCATTAACTTTAATTGGAGCTTTTATAGAGTAAAGTAGAAACATTTATCCACTTAAAAATATTCACCCTATTGAGCATAAGTTTCACTTCTATCCTGCGTGGCGCCTATATACATTTTCTTTATTGTTATATGATTACTTAAATATTTGAAGCAAACACTAGTAATTTTTTTTTTCTATTTAGCTTTTGGCTCAACGCTTAAGCCAATCTTCTGCTAAACAAGGGAATATTAACAACTGTTGACATCTATTAAACATCATTGGAAATTCTTCTTCTTCTTCTTCTTCTTTTTCTTCTTCTTAAAACATGCGTTGGCTTTCGTGACAAGCAAATTATACAAACATCTACATAACATGCATTGTCCTTCAATCAGTTAGCAGAACTGTGTTAATGCTCTCCACATTGCCCAAACATAATTATTACTAAGGTTCTGCAAATAACGACTCAAATGTTCTTCACGCTTTAAAAAATATTTTGATCAAACAAACTCGTAATAGCAATAATTTTTGCACTCAAAATGTTCAAAATTATTTTCTATTTTCACAGTCGAAATCGATTTTTCGTCTTCGTTACTCAAACATTGTCGCGTCATTGTCACAGGTATTCTATAAATTTTCATCTTCGTTAATGTGCACAAATATTTAGTTGTTTAGATTTGTTGTTAGTTGCTGGAGTGGATTTGAGTTTAATGGCCAAGAAACATGGTCATTGGCTTATTTGTTTTGATGGCTAATCAAACATTGCATAATCGTAACAACACTGTCTTGCTTATGAATTTTTTTCTTATCTAATTTTTTTCCATATACTTGCTTGTCATCGTTGGTCAGTGCTGAAAATGACTAAATGTCAGTATCAGCAGCTATTGGTTCGGTGTGCGATACTGTATTTGAGAAAATAAGGCATAGTTAGTGGTATTCCAATCAGGGTTGCCAATTGTAAAGAAATTTAGTTACCAAAATTTGATAAAAAAGTTACCAAAATTAAATAAAAATTACCAAACTAAACAAACATTTTCTTAAACATGGAAAATCAATAAAATTATAATTTTTGTTAATAAAAAACATTTATTCAACATTAAAATACTTAAAATTAATAGACAGAAATAGCGGTAAAATAAATTTAGTTAATTTTAAGTATTATATTTTTCTTGTTTATAATTTCTTATTTTTAATAACTAAAAATTACAAAATAAGTAAAATTCATAAACTCACTAAATAAAAAAATAAATAAATACATATATAGAGTGGAACTTTTTCTTGTTTAAAATTTATTTATTATATTAATAAAAATCACAAATAAGTAGTAAATTCAGATAGTCGTAATTTTTTTTTTTATTAAAATGATATCCTAACTTATTTATTTGAAATAAGTAGGAACTAAAAAGTATACCGCATTCATTGGCAATGAATTTCGATTTTAAGAAAGCAAATGAATAAATACATTTTTTAATAACTAAAATCAGAAACTACACAGGTCGTTTGTTTTGTAGGATATCAATTCTAACTACGGGCACTGATTTTAAATATAAGGTAAATTTTTCACCATCACCTCAAGTTAAGGAGTTATAAAAAAATATGGTATACAGTTCTTTTTCCAATAACTGCTCCTAAGCACAAACTATTGCATAGTATTTAAAGCTTTTGCTGATATCTTTTTACATTTTAAAAAATATATTGTGAAAGAAACGAAAGTTTTATTAAATTTATTCAAAGCAATTTAAAGTGGCTGGAAAACTCTAACTTTTCAGTAAATTACTTTAGAAATTTTTTCCTTTAAATTTTTCATGTAATCAATTTTCGTTATTTCAAAATATATCTGGAATTATCCGCAATATTTGCAAAGTTAAAATTTATTCCTTACTCCACAGACAAAATTATTTTTATTATTCAGACAATTCACGGTAATTTTTAAAGGCCATTATCTTCAAAATAAATGACGAAAAAGAATTTATTTACAAAAATGGTTAGACCTAATCAGCCTTGTCATGAATAACTTTTCACGCTGAATCGAAAAAGGTAGTTTTCATTTTTAAGATAAACCTCAAGAACATTCAGGAAACTTAGTAAGAAAAAAACCATATTAATCTTGCAAACAAACAAACTGATTATTTTGAATTTTTTGGAAAAACTAAAGGGAAAAAAGTTACCAAAACTATAAAAAAATTACCAAATTACCAAGTCAAAAATTTTCTACCAAATTTGGTAATTAATTACCAAACTGGCAACCCTGATTCCAATCAAATCGTTTGTTTAGCAGTTGTAGTTAAAATGTGCAAGTATATAATATAATATATTCTAATACATAGCCACACAAAGTATTTTCGGGCCATGCCATTAATATGTGTTTCCAAATCTGGTTTCCGATTATTCCTGTCAGGTCAAGTTTATATTCATTTTAGGGGTAAGGGGTAATCAGGTACGTGAAAAAATGAGAATTTTCAATAATTTTTTTGTTGCCAGTTAATAATTTTATTTCATAAAAGTAATAATATGACGTCATTGCATAATGTTTTGACTTGAATTCACGAGAATTTAAAAAAAAATTAATAATTTTTAAAGTTATGGCTGTTTGCGTTAATCCAGTTCCAACAGAAGTTCCTTGCTGTGACCATCACAAATCCTTGGAGATTCATCTAAAATCAATCGGACAGAAAAATTAGTTTTATTAATAGATAATTTCGTGCCTGATCGAAGCATTTAAAAAAAATAACAAAATGGCGGCCTCAGGAAATTTTTCTCCAGATTTTCGAGAAAAAACCAACAGTTAATTGCTAATAAAAAATCGAAATTTTAAAAAAAAATCCTTCTATCAGGCACTAGTTTGTTATATTTTCCCAAAGCTGTATAAATTTCATTGAAATCTACTGAGCAGTTTTCGAGATACAGTGGTCACCAGTTCAAAAAATATAGTTTTGAGAAAAACGCATTTAAAGTTTTACGCTCGATTTATTTTCACAACAACAACAACAACTCTGTATAGAGTTAATCACTTAGCTGACTAGACAGTCTGTTTCGGAAATCGCTACATTTTCCTCTTCAGTAGTCTTTGAGTGATTAAGCTGTGATCAACTCACTGTTTAAACTAGCATATGAATGTGCAGATCCTCGAATTCATTCTTATGAATTGTATGGCTGCTAATCATATGACACTTCAAAGCAGTAGGCCATTTTAGAGCACCGCCATTTTAGATGTTGTTGTTGCCTTCTTAAAAACTTACTTGATCTAAAGCTCACAATTTAAATTCATGTAATTATTTAATAGATCATAAAATCTAATTAACTTAACTATGGCGGAGCACGGCCAAATAAGTTTAATTAATGTCAAATTAATTAAATAATCTAATAATTTATCGATATTCGGTCAAAGTCATGTGTAATTGAACATTTGGTTGTGAAAATAGCCACCTTTCAGTTAGAACACTAGCTTCTGGCGAAGCAAAAACTCGTTTCATTTCTATGGTGCATTTCGACAAACTAAGATGGCAACCTTGGTAGAGTTTGATGGCGGTGATCTAAAATGGCCTACTGCTTTGAAGTGTCATATGAAAACTGTACAATTTTAATCGTTGTACAATAATCTCAATACATTGAACAGCATGTTACTTAATCTAAGCTGGCGCGTACTATTTGATGGTTATAATGCCGAATCATGCTTTAGTATTTTTAAATCTGAGATTTTGACTACGTGCAATTCGCATATTCCGCGTAGAAAAAAAAACCAGTCACAAACTTCCATGGTATACAAGGGGTCTTAAAAAGTTGAAAAACCAAAGAAATAAGTTTTTGAAATTGTTCAGGGCTACCAATGAGCCAACATATAAGGAAAAATATCTACATTTCATGCGTGAATTTAATATCCTTAATAAATTTTTATATAAGCAATACATCTTGCAATTTGAAACAAATATTAAAAAAAATCCTAAATCTTTTTGGAATTTTATACAGTCCAAAAGAGGGAGATCGCAAATTCCTTCTTCAGTGTTTTTTAATGATCAGTGTTCAACTAACTTACCAGACACTGTAAATATGTTTGCTGATTTTTTCAAGTCAAACTTTGTCGTTGACAATAATAATTATATTGGAAATGCCGTGGAATCTGTTGATGCTTTTACAGATATAGGTACTTTTTTTGTTTCCGTTAACGATGTACTTGAGGCCATCCAGAGTATGAAAGAATCATGTAAGGATGATATTGATGGTTTTGCAACAATAATATTCTTAAAATGTTCACATGCCTTAGCGGTCCCACTTTGTGACATCTTAATAAGTCCCTATCTGAAGATAATTTCATTAAGTTCTGGTAAATTGCCTCTATAACCCCCATTTTTAAGTCCGGAAATAAAAGCAATGTTGCTAACTATAGGCCAATCTCTAAATTTTTGGCTAAGAGATACATTAAATATGGAGAGAAATGTAATGGCTCATATTTTCAAGTTTTTCCTCTCTATCTCCCAAAGGGGAGGGGTGATCCTTATCCTTGCATATTTTTAGTCGCCTAACTAAAGAGAATCACCATCCGAAGGAATTAAATCTATATCTGAAGCCTTCCGATTTTTCCTGGAAGGTGTGTATAAAATAACCACATACATATGTCACACACACATACAATAAAAATATACGTTGTTTTATTTATTATTTTTTTTTAATTTATTTTATTTTATTTTATTTAAAAAACTTGTTGACTTATGAGAATAGTTCTTTTGCATGCCGAATTAACATTGGATATAACAACATTTAAGACACGGAATGCAAATTAATGTTACATAATGCTATCAATAACAATATTACTTAAAAAGACTAAAATTAAAACAATGAATAATTATTCCTTAAAAAGTAATTAGAGAGTAAGAGAAGAACAAAAAAGAGTAAGGAGAGAAATTTGAAGTTAAGAAAAGTGTTTGTACCTCATAACATACCTCAGAGTATGTTATGATCGATTTCTTGGGGTTCAACGTGAGCATATTCTCATCTGCCCATTTAGACACCAAAGCTAAGTCCTCGTTAACTCTAGCACATAGATCTTCAACCAGGCCGATTGGTCTGGATTAGTGCAATTGGAGGTCACCTGGATATGCATGCATGGTGACGTGTTGGCACTTGCTGAAAATATCATTTATGAATTTAGCCTTGAGGTACTCCGCTAGTAGTGCTTTTTAGCATAGAAAAATTTTGGCCTACACGCACTCTTTGAGACCTACCTACTCGATAGTTCCTTAGCAAACGGACCGCAGATTTTAAAAATTGAAAATTTAGAGCTAGTTTTTTGCAAAGAATAGAGTGGCTGACGGTGTCGAATGCTTTAGAGAAATCCAGCAAGCAGAGCAAAGTCAAGTCAGCATTATCGAAATGTGCTCTTATATCATCCAGTATTTTGACCACAGCAGTGGAACAGCTGTGCGCAGGCCGAAAACCAGATCGGTGATGCGACATGGGGTTAAAAGACTTAAATGATGGGATATCTGTTGCGCTATGAGCGATTCACATATTTTAGACACCGAGGACAAGAGGCTTATTGGACGGAACTCACATGGGTTGCAAGCATTGGGCTTTTTTGCTATAGGAATAATAGTCGCCACTTTTCAAATCTCAGAATAGCACGAGGTGGTAAAGCAGTGATTTATTATATGGGCGAGCGGACTAAGGACTTGTGGTAAAATAAGCTTTATAAACCTAATGGAGATTCCATCTTCCCCAGATGCATTCGATTTTATTTTCTTTATACAGTTAGCTATATAAAATTCACTTACAGCATTAAACCGAAATGCGTTCGAAGACTCAGGATCAAAACTATTATTATTATCATCAGTTTGTTGAGTTTCAGCTGATGAGGAATTAGTGGCAAAATAATCATTCAACTGATTGGGGTCTAGATCGCAAGCTACGGAGTTTTTGCTGCATATACCGATACCTTTTAAGTTTGCCCACAACTGCTTGTAGGGTAGCGTAGGATTAAGTTTGGACATAAAATCAATATGTTTTACTTCGGTTTTTGAGAGCTGCTTTATAAATTAATTTCAAAATTTTTTTTTGTTGTCTAATTTTATAAATCAAAAAAGTTTTTTATAAAATTTTCTTTTTTCAAAACAAGATGTATTTATGAAGGTAGAAGAAGTAGGTGACGTTTATCAAATCGGCACCGTAGCAATGTCAAAATTTTTGTGCAAGTGATGCAACTTACTATTTTTTTCTTTTTTGTGGGACAAACACTTTGAGTGGGAGTTTTGAAGTCGGCAGAGAAGATTAAGCTACGGAACATCACAAGCAGCCAAATTTTAGATATTTTTTTAGCGATAAAGTTAAGCAATGTAGATTGCTGGCCTTTTATTTTATTTAGTATACATATATTAATATTTTTATTTCAAAAACATATGTTTTCCTTGCTCCAAGTACTATGGCAGATAGCACAGTGTTCGGCATATTTTTTCCTTTTTTGAGTCGGAATATTTGCACCTTTCACAAAAAAATTACAAAATAAAAATAATACGCGTTTTTTTTTTCACTCAAACCAATAAGATCAAGAAACAAACCATGGGATTTGTAATTGGATTTTCATTCAAAATATGGCAACATTGATTTTTTTAAAATTTTGACATTGCTGCGGTACCAATTTGTTAGACGTCACCTACTTATGCCACCTTCATAAATACATCTTGATTCAAAATAATTTCGTAGCTTCAAATTTTTTTTTTTAAATTGTGTAAATAAAATATATATATCGTCACCTGCATGCCAAAACCATGAATGTGCTTTTTTATAGTTTTTGGGAAAACGAGTTTAAAGGTTTGAATGCTCCTGAAAATTGGGAAAGTCAAATTTGTTTAAATTTTCATTTACCAAATGGTAAGTATTTAGTAACTTAGCAATATTTTAAAATGTGTCTGGCCTACCTCTCTCCAAAAGGATTTTGAAACACATTTATTGTTTTGGCATGCAGAAAAACTCCAATTTATAATGAATGTTGTATGAATGTTTAGATCTGTTATTTACTGATACTTTGGCTTACAGATATGTGGACATTAGGTTCCTTGATTTATGATTGAAATTTTTTTTGGCCTACTTCAATCCTAAAGGATTTTAAATCACATTCGTTGTTGTGGCATTCACAAAAATTCCAATTTATAAAACATTCATGCTTCAAGAAATCGAGTAATGTATGAATGTGAAGGATCTAATTTTTCCTGATACTTTGGTTTAAGGATATGTGGGCATTAGAATTTTTAGAACTTACTCAAGAGTAGGAAAGTTGGAGAATCGTTTTGTATGGGTTTTATTGGTATTTAATCAAAGAAGTAAAAACAATAATACTTACAGTAAATTTTTTAAAAAATTTGGAATGCACTTCGTTTTTTATTTAAAAGCTCTTTAAAATGAGGTATAAACTGTAAAAATCGAGAAATTACCATCGGAAAATTACGATATTACACTTTTCGACAAAAATTCCATTTTCTTTCTTCTTTGTACTATTTTCTGAAACAACAGTTATTACAAATACAAAAAATTGTGAGATTACTTTGAATAACTTGGGCGTTATGGAATTTTTTATTGAACTTTTTTATTTATTGAAACCTTTTTGAAAATGTCTAGTTTGAGTATTTTTACGAAAAAAATTCTCAAAAATCCAAAAATGCAAAATGTTAACTAAAGGGTATTTTTTATAGAGTGATGGAATTTTTTATTAGAAGTGTACCTTTTTGAAAATGTCTAGTTTGAGTATTTTTACGAAAAAAATTCTCAAAAATCCAAAAATGCAAAATGTTAACTAAAGGGTATTTTTTATAGAGTGATACAGCTTTGAGTTAGCATCACTGCTTTATTTATTTAACAGCCGATAGTTGCTTTTTGTTTAGTTTACTTTGACATGTCATTATGGATCGACTTACACCAGAGCAGCGAGTGCAAATTGTGGAAATTTTTAATCAAAATAATGGTTCTGTTCGTCAAACTTATCGTGCACTTCGTCCATTTTATGGCGTATATAATCGTCCTTCAGAGCTGCTCATTCGAAGAACAAAAGATCGTTTTCGGACCAAATTTACTGTTACTGATAATGTGCATCCCGTGAAACACCGAACAGTGCGCACTGAAGAGTCTGTACCCGCTGTACAGTAAAGCATTGAAGATGATCCTAATCAATCAATTCCTCGCCGTTCTCAGCAACTGGGGTTGTGTCCTTCCACTTTATGGAAGATTTTACGAAAAGATCTTGGCTTAAAACCTTTCAAGATTCAACTTGTGCAGGATTTAAAGCCAAACGACCATCGTAAGTGCCGCCAATTCGGCGAATGGGCTGAAGCACAAATTGATATTGATTTTAAATTTACATGGAAAATTTTATTTTCCGATGAAGTCCATTTTTGGTTGAATGGGTACGTAAATAAACAGAATTGTCGTATGTGGAGTGAGGAGAATCCACAAGCTTTTGTCGAAACACCATTACATCCACATAAAATTACTGTTTGGTGCACTTTATGGGCTGGCGGAGTCATTGGCCCATATGTCTTCAAAAAAGATGATGCTCAGAATGTTACTGTTAATGGTGAACGGTATAGGAACATGATTCGAGGTTTTATCGTACCTCAATTAGCTGGCATTGATCTTGCTGATTTGTGGTTCCAACAGGATGGAGCCACATGCCACACAGCGGGCGCTACAATTGATTTTCTCAAGGAAACTTTTGACGAAAAAATAAGTATTTCACGAAATGGCCCAATTAATTGGCCCCCAAGATCGTGTGATTTAACCCCATTGGATTATTTTCTTTGGGGTTATGTAAAGTCACTTGTCTACGTCGATAAACCACAAACAATTGAACACCTGGAAATCAATATTCGAAGAGTTATCGGCGAGATACGGCCGCAAATGCTGCGAAAAGTTTGTGAAAATTGGTGTTCCAGATTGCGCCTTGTACGCGCCAGCCGTGGTGGCCACATGGCCGAAATCATATTTAAACATTAATATCATAAAATTTTCTATCCAATAAAACCCGTTTCATTGATATTAAAAATATATTACTGTGTTTTATTATGATTTAAACTTGTATCACTCTTTAGAAAACACCCTTTAACAACAACAATAATACTTAAAGCAAATATATAAAGTATTAAAAAACATTAACTTAAAAGTCATTTCAAACGAGATACAACGATTTAACGATTTTTCCATGATTTTTTTGTGTTCGCAATGCCAGAAACAGGCACTTTGCGGATTTTTGAAAAAACTCAAGTTTCACCAGCTATAGCTTTTTTCTTAGAGTTTTGGTTTTTAAGTTTTCTGCACAAAATATCTCAAGACTATGCTTTAAGTATTATTGTTGTTATTGGTTAACATTTTGCATTTTTGGATTTTTGAGAATTTTTTCGTAAAAGTACTCAAACTCGACATTTTCAAAAATGTACACTTCTTATAAAAAATTCCATAACACCCAAGTTATTCAAAGTAATCACACAATTTTTTTTTATTTGTAATAAGTGTTGTTTCAGAACATAGTTCAACAACATTCCATTGAATTTTTTTGAAATTTTCATTTTTACGATTTCTTTTATAACAACAAGAAAGAAAATGGAATTTTTTTCGAAAAGTAAAATACCACAACTATGGTAATTTTTATCCAATTTTTACATTTTATACCTCATTTTAAAGAAACTTGAAAACAAAAAACGAAATGCATACCAATTTTTTTAAAAAAATGTACTTCAAGTATTGTTATTCTTACTTCTTTGATTAAATACCAAGAAAAACCTCACTTTCGGGCTCTTGAGCTGGTTCGAAAAGTTCAACAATCGTCACGAAACTTTCTAGGTTTTAGTTTTATACCAAATCAAATAGTTTTAGCCTATGCCGTCAACAATTCGAGCTAACTTTTTTTGTTTTCATACAAACGGATGCCAACCTAATGTAGTCTTTAGATCCCTCAATTTATGATTTTAATTTGATTGACCTACCTCACTCCTAACGGATATTAAAACACATTCATTGTTTTGGCATGCACAAAATTCCAATTTATAAAACATGTATGCTTTAAGGAATCGAGTTATGTATCAATGTAAAGGATATTTTTCCTGAAACTTTGGTTTGCAGATATTTGGGCACTAGGTCCCTCAATTTATGATTTGAATTTGGTTGACCAACTTCACTCCTAACGGATTTAGATCACATTCATTGTTTTGGCATGCACAAAATTTCAATTTATAAAACATGAATTGGCACTTTATTTTTTCTTGGCATGATAAAAAAAATTAAAAAAAAACACATTCATTGGCTTAAAACAGTACCCTGTAGTTCGGTGGACCTACTACTTGGTATGCGAATTCACATACCTTCAGTGGAAGGGGCACTCCCTTCGCCTATCTACTCACAACGTATTTTGCACGTCCTTTTAACACAGCGATGTCATTGACTGTGGCGAACGGACCCAACGTGCATTACCATGGACTTTACAATTTTTCTGTCCTAATGGGCATACGAATTTCCTTGTCACAAGGGGCATGCGAATTGTAATATCCTAATGGGCTTGTGAATTTCCAAGTCTTTAAGAGTATACAATTTCCCCTGCCGCAAGTAACAAGCGAATTCTTAAGTCCTAATGAGTTTGTGAATTTTCAAGTCTTTAAGAGATAACGAATTCTTCATTCCCAATGGGCATCCCCTACCGCAAGGGGTATGCGAATTTTCTTGTCTTTATGTAATAGCAAATTCTCTAGTTGTAATATTTTTAATAAAATACACAGCTAATTTAGCTGTGTAGATAAACTATTTATAAAATTTTGCTTGCTTTAAAATTTTAGAATAATGGGAATAATTTAACTGGTATTTTCTGCCGTTTACTTATTTTGACAAAATATAAGCATTATTTTCAGCTAGATACTTTTCCAGCAAAAATGTCCAGCAGATTGATATATTTTAGAAACTATGCATGCTAGGACAATAAAATTTGGTTATGGTGGCTTAGCGTGAAGACATATTAATTTATATAATGAATTGATTTTTAATGAAAATTATTAAAAACGGCTGTAAAAAAAAACTGTCAAAAAATATACGCCCGACGTATGAGGACAGTATTTCCTGCAATTATTTATTATCGCTTACACGTAGTGTTTTTTTTGTACTACTAAGATTCAGGCACTGTACAAAAAATAAACGGGAGAAAGTACCAGTAAAATTTTGTGTAAAAAATTCAAGACATAAAATAACTATTACTTTCTTATTTTTTTGGAAAAAAGGAATAAAGGTGCAATTATAATAGACGTAATGTAAAGTAACGAAATATTGTCAACTGTCAATGTGACAGTTCAGGATCAATTAAAACTTCGTCATCCATAGCTGTGGATATATATAACTATCACATTAATAACGAAAACTTAACATGAAATCGAAACCGACCTCATTGTTTATTTGCTTATTGACTAAACGTAATGTAAAGTAATGTATAAATTCAAATTCTACCTTAACCTTTACGGTCCTTGTATGAAACACGTTTACTATTTTGTTATTTCTTGAAAAGCAATCTTAAATTAGTAATTTAATGATATATTAGTTAATAGAAAAATGCCTTAAGATACTACAATATTTATTTATAATTTCAAACTCGCACCTGTTTTTGTTGTCTCGTAATAAGTGTTGCTTAAGAATAAATGAGCGAGCTCATTATAATTAAGTTTTTATGGGTACTTTTTGTGTCGTCTATAGAGCCTTTTATATTTTAAAGAAAGCAAACATAATTTTTTTTTTAAAGTCCATTTGGACAAATATATCGAACATAAATAATAGAATAAAAGTTGTATATTACGTAGTAGACGTATTAATAATTAATACATACATAAATGTAATTACTCCAATAGTTCTTTAACGAGGCAGTCAAAAATTTTGTTTGGCAAGTTGAATGGCATTTCGTAGCTGCTCATCGGAAGTGCCTGCATCCCTAAAAGAAATCGATTGAATGACAGCATTGAACAAAAGCTTGTAAGCCTTTAGACTCTTTTTACCAGAAACTCCATCGACATTATAATTTGGTATTATTACATCCGAAAGGATGAATTTGATATTTTTAATAATACCATGTGGGCGCATTAAAGTTTTCAAAGCTTGTATCTATTAAATAAAGAAGGTTGGTTTTTAACAATAATGCCACTTTCAACAGGCCCAGCGCTCTCTCAAACCCTTTGCAAATTGGGCTGAATTTGCACAGTTCTTTTTTATATCTTAGGGTAAAAATCTTGTCATTGTTTTTCTTACCTTTTTTAAACAATTATTTTTATTCGTCAGAAAAAAGATCAAAAAAACAGAAGCTGTTTCGTTAAAAAAAAAAATCAAACAAAATATTAACAACTCGCGCACGATGACACTTAAAACTAAAAAAATAATTGAAAACATGTTCACGAAATACTTGATTTTGAAAAATGATTCAAAAATTTGAGATAGTGATAGATCGCTGATTTGATAGATCGCTTAATTCTTTGTGGTATGGGAAAGGGCATACCTGTAAAGGCTTGAGAAATGGCATGCCCAAAGGGATATACTGTCACCAGCTGAACTACAGGGTAGTTCTAATATCTGATCCACATTCCCATTCCATATGTTGATACAATGTTCCTATACAATAAAAAAAATATATCTAAATGAAATAAGCGTCTTCATCTACCAAAATACAAAGGGCCTTCATGAAGGTGCTCATAAAAATCTGAAACTCTTAAAAAATATATTTTCCTTAGGCTTTAGATGCTTCTTAGTTGGGTTCTGTTATTTTCACTTTTCATAGAGAAAGATTTTTGAAAATAGACCTTTTTGAGATATTTGTTAATTTAATGTTGAGTTTCGTCTTATGAGTTCAAAGCTTTTGGTTGTAAGAACAAAAACAGGAGTAAAATTCTAATTGTTAAGAAAAAGTATTTTTTTCAATCTTTTTGCAATGATTTTGCTTAAGTGTCTATTTAAACTTATTTTTCTTTTAGATATATGAAATAATTTATATCTATCAGCAGTAATTTTGAAAGAAAGGCGTGGCAGAGATTGGAGCAAGGAGGTTTTGATTGAGAACAATTTATATTTTCAATCCAATTTATTTAAATTGAAAGGTTGCCAAATCTAAAAATGTTCAAAATGTTAAGTTAATCACCCTTATTCTAGTTGTTAACATCGTCTTAAAGCGACGTCAACTAGTTTAAAAATTAAATCGGCTTTTTAGTTTTCGATAACTTTTCCAAAGATACTTTAAATTATAAATTGTCGTCGTAGCCACGTACAAATACGTAGCCAAGTAGCTGATACAAATTTAACAATTATTTAATGTCATCGTCGACTCAAAGTGGCGATATAATAAATAAATAATATAATAAACAATAAGAAAAAAAAACTGTTATAATAAAAAATGGTGAAAACGAAATTAAACTTAAAACAACCAGGGGTCAAATTCTACCTGGAATATGGGGAAAAATTACCTTTTTCGGTAATTCAAGCGTCTCCTCAGAAAAAAACAATATTGTTTGTTTGTTTGTTTGTTTGGCCTTTATGCTACTCTTAACGGCTCAACGGATTTCGCTCAAACTAGGTATTCATATTAAATGCATCCTAGATTGAATTGTGACACACTTAGTTTTTGCCACGTCTCCTCCAAAATTTTTCAACTAACGGTAATTTTGTTATTATAATACTTTTTGATTTCGGAGATTTTGTGCATTTAGCTTTAAAATTTTTTTGTTATTTTGTTTTAATTTATACATAAAACATCGTTACCTAAGAATTAGAAAAAAACGACATGACAATCAAATCTTTCATCATCTTTCGATGCAAATATCTCCGCTGTCCATTAATATATTTCATTCAAATTTAATTTGCACAAAAGTTTAATAAAATTACTTCACAAAAATACTTTAAAATGTACCGTTAGGTCAGTGTGTGTATATATGTGTTTTATGATTTTGTCAAAAAAGGTCCAAAATATTGACTTTTTACTAAATGAATTACTCAAAAATCGTTTTTGTTGTAAACATTAAATCAAGTAAAAATTTCACATCTGTCTACCTTTCATATGACATAGCATATATATGTAGAAATTCTTCCAGCTAAGCGCAAAAATTATTTTACTGTTTCTGTTATCAAAACTTTGATTTTTTTCGCGAAATTTATTTTTTCCAAAATATTTTTTATAATTTTTACTAAAAAGTCAATTCTCAGAAATAATTAATGTGAAATAATTTATCCAATATATCTCTTTCCAATCAAAAGTTATGGCTTAAAATTTTTTTTTTCGTACCAGGCTATTAATAAAACTGAGTTTTGTTTTAAAAAGCTCTACTCTATATCCTTTGAACGCCCCTGCTCCCATTTATCTCTAAGTATGCAGTGTTGTGTCTTGAGTAATTACAAATATTTTGGTTTATATAAAATCTTCCTTATAGTAATCTACTTACTTTTTGCCTACCCACCCTCCTGCTCCCATCAAAAATACAGGGTTGTCAATATTCGAAGCGCCCATCTGGCAACACTGTAACATTCCGCAGTGATGCCAAATCGACTAATGACATACCGCGTTTGAAGCGTCATTCCAAGCAAATGTTTACAATGGAACAGTACACGCCACGCGAACGCTCTAAAATTGTTGAAATTTACATTCAACAAAACAAGTCAATAGTGAAAACTCAACTCAATGAGCGATAAAGCTCATTTTCAGTTGAACGGAACGGTAAACAAACAAAATTGCCGTATTTATGCCACTGAAAATCCACAAGAGATTCAAGAGGTACCTCTTCACGATGCAAAAGTCACTGTTTGGTACGGCGTTTGTGCTAAAATGCTCATTGGGCCGTTCTTTTTCGAAGATGATAATGGCCACAGAGTTACTGTCAATCAGGAGCGTTATCGCGATATGATAAACAATTTTTTCATGCCAATCGTTCGTCGAAAGCGTATCAGGCACTACTGGTTTCAACAAGACGGCGCGCCACCACACACAAGCCGCACTACAATCGATTTTTTGAAGCAATTGTTCCCTGGCCGTTTGATGTCAAAAAATGGTGATTTCGATTGGCCGCCAAGATCACCAGATTTAACGCCTCCAGACTTCTTTTTGTGGGGTTATTTGAAATCAAAGGTTTACGTCAACAAGCCAAAGACCCTAGAAGAGCTGAAAACCAACATCCGTCAAGAAATAACCGCCATTCCCATCGAAATGTTGAAGAAAACCATGGAAAATGCTGCAAAACGGGCACAATATGTCGTAGAGGCCAATGGCGACCATTTACGAGATATCATATTCAAGAAATAATGTAAGCAAATCTACTTGAACCCAATTAAATGATGTTCATGACGAACAGACAAAAAATTGTGGTTTCTTTGATTTATTTAAAAATAAAATGGGCGCTTCGAATATTGGCAACCCTGTATTTTGCTAGCTTTAAGATTTAATAAATATTTAAATTATTTTTAATTTTTAAAATGTGTTTTTCAAACCCCTTCTTCGAATTAATTAGCTTACCACAAGGGATGAAACCCCCAAACACCAAAATTTTCCAAGCTATTTTTGGATTAAAGTCCGTTCAATTACCTTTCTAACGGTAACTCAAATTTAAAATTCAACACGTTTTACATTATTCCAGAGTTAAGAAAACAATTTAACCGAGAAGTGTATATTAAAATGTTTGTATAAATTACTCTCGAGTAACACCGGGTATATCAGCTAGCAGTAAATAAAAGATTTTTAAAGTCTGCAAAGAACTTAATAAGTAGAATAGAAGCGAAAAGTCTAATTTTCCCATACAAATATTTTTTACTTCGATTTCACATGTACTATTTGTGTGAGCATACAGTACTATATTATTTCATGTAAGGAAGATCCAAAAATATTTTTCCGTTTCCTCAAACTCGAGTTACAGATTTAATTCCGTCTAAATAGGCCAAACAGTCAAAATAGGCCACTGTGTGTCGCTTGAAATTATTTCAAAACTTTTTACTTAAAAACCACCATCTAGTTATTACATGACTTGTTTATACAATATTCTTCCCTTGTTGTTTTCTATTCGTAGATGTTGAATCTGTGCTACATATACTACCTCTCTAAGTTGACAGAATTTGCCGATACCATATTTTTTGTTCTGCGGAAGAAGACGTCTCAAATTACGTGGTTGCATGTCTATCATCACTCTTTGACGCCTCTAGAAACATGGGTGTTGGTTAAATTTTTGGCAGGTATGTAAAAATTTATTTCAAATGTTATGAATTCACATCACATTTACATTATCAGCAATTTGAGTTTCAAAAAATTCATTATTACTGTTCGCAATAGAATTAATAACACTCATATGCCCAACAGATGTAAAATAAAAATAACAATAAATTTGTGTAAATATTAAATTTTCTTCTTTTAGCACATTTTTAAGTAGTTTTTTTTAATTAAAATTTTTGTTTTTATGCACTATAGGCGGCAACGCGACCTTTCCCAATCTGCTAAACAACTTTGTGCATGTCTGCATGTATTTCTATTACATGATGTCTGCGATGGGTCCTGAATATGCCAAGTTCCTGTGGTGGAAAAAATACATGACCGAATTGCAAATCGTAAGTAGCCAATAAGTACATTATGATTATCCTTGAATAAAATCGAACTTACGCAAAATGTAGCTACAGTTTTCAACTAGCTACAAAGCTAATTCGATGCGAAATAATTTTGGCAAACTTTAACTAGCCTATGAGTTATATGCGTTCTAATAAGCTGGTACAAAAAAATCAAAGAACCCGTTAAAGCCGAATTTTTTAAAAATTTAATAAAAGTTGTTTTGAAGAAAAACAAGTCGAGACGTTTTTACAAGTGGATGCGGTTGTTTACTTTGCGGTATTTGTCAATTTTTGTGCAAATCTAAGTGCAACTACTACCACTTTGGCATACAAAAACAAGATATCACATCAGCTCTTGTGCTAAACTAACGTTGTGCTAAGTAACTAAAAAAAATTTTAAAAAAAGCACATTCGTGCCATGTGCCACTAAAAGCCAATGATCCACAGATCTACTAACAGCCAATTCTTGGCGTACTCTGTTGACTTCTTTCCTCTAAGACTTGAAGCAACGTGGTTGTTGTTGTTTTAACGCCATCAAGTATTCAGCTACTAAATGTTTGCGAAATTTTCATTTCCAGTTTACACCAACTTTGGTCTAAGCATTCAACTTTAAATCTTTGTCGTTAAATGCAATCGTTTGTATTATTCTTAGGCCATGTGTTGCAGCAGCTTTGTGTTGCAGCAGTGAAGAAAAAACCGAGAGATGTGTACAGCATTGAACAAAGATGTATTTTTAGCAAAAAAACAAATAGTCGTTAGAGTAGAAACCAGGTCACTGTTTTGTTTATTATAAGCATTAAATTGAATTGAATTGAATTGGTTTTTAAAAACTAGCATCAAAAAATAAATTGTAAGTGATATTGTGAGGTATGAGGTTTGAACGATCGTTGTTAAGTAAAGCGGAAATATAAAATAAATTCTTCAAGAAATACGTATATGATTTATCACTAGTGGTATTCCCTGGACGCCGTATTGGCGATGTAAGCAGCGTATGTTCGGTAAGTTTACAGTAGCATAATTTGCAATAACAAAATTGTAAGGGATTAAACATATGCAGCTTACAACAAAAAACGTGGTGTATATAGTATCTATAATGCGTATTATGCGACCGTGGTTTTATTTTGTTTTTGACAAGCAGTGTTTCAATTAAATTTAACAATTTAAAAAATTAAAAATGCACCAACCATTAATGGATCTAAAATTTCTGTAAAGTGTAAAATAATTTTGTGATAGCAATTGATTTTGCAACTTTTTGAACGACTTACTCGGTTTTTATTCAGGTGGGTTAGTGGAAGCGCTTAGTGTAAGCTTATAGCTATACGCTTTCAGTATATGTAAATCGTTCATTGAATACCATTACTATTTCACAACATTAAAAATGTGAGATGTGACTTGTATTAAATATTGTCTGAGGTATCTAATATTTAAGCGTTTGCAACTAACAATAAAAGTTTATTGTAAAACAAAAGACTTAAGCAAAGAACCTGCGCTTATTGTAAATAGAATTATTTTCTTTCAATTACAATACTCTCAAAAAAAAAACTTTTTGAGTTTAATTTATGATTTTTTTTCCACTCAAGCAACAAAGCATCGTTTGTGCAACAAAGTAAACAAAATCCGTCAACAAGCAAAACGGGAAAAAAAGTCATTGGCTGCAAGCAACAATTCAAGTAATTTGAAATTGTCAACATTCTTGGAAAATCAAGAAGTTGTAGTTGTTGTATAGTCGTTCGGCTACTGTTCATTGCTTGCAATGCTTTTGTTGTTGTCGTACTGTTTTTGTTATTCTGTAAAAAAAACTCCGTATAACGTATCCGTAACTAAGCAGATCTATGTTGCGAACAGCTAAAAAGTTAGTATCGTTTGGTAAACGCCACCATAACAACACATGCAAAAATTATGTTATATACATACATATGTGCAATAAAGCTGACCCACTCTCATACACACACACACGCAGGTATATGTTGGCACATTTTCCTTCTTAAAGAGCTGCGGTCTGTGAAGAAAATATTATTTTTTTTTTGAAAATATATACATTTTTAATAAGCTTTATTTAAGCATTGCTACTTTGTACATAATTCATTTCAGCATTCATTTGCTTTTCAATAAATTTATAAACTTTAACACACACACATCAATTTAAAAACGAGCCGTTTTTAATGCGCAACTGTTTGGCTAATTAACGGAACAAGAATCACAAAGCAACGGAAAATAAGTCATTGCAAATTTATACATACATATGTATTGAAATTTTCGTAGAATACGGACAAAATTCAAAGTGCAAAAACTCCAACAAAACCTCATCAAACTATGCAAGGTTTTTTTACTACTGCAAAATACATCGGTTTAATACAAAACCATATTAATCTGAGTCGGCTTAAAAGTGGCAATAGTTTCTAGAGTATAGTGTAGAAAAAATAAGTCTGCATGGCAAACAAATTGAGCATTGCCAATTTTTGCAAATATTGTTTATATGATTGTATTGAATTTGCTTTTAATTTTCATAAATATTCCTTTAGTAGAATGAACAATCGTTAATTATTATTTTGCAATAGTAAATGACGATTGAATTTAGAAAAGCTTTTATTTTGAGTTCTAATGCAATATCAACTCTCACAGAATACAGATTTGAAAATATACTCAAAAGGCTTTAATAATTGCTTCAACGCAGAATTTCAGTAGAAGAGCTTCATAAGCACAGTAACACGGAAAAACGAGCAAATTTTTAACAGTGTACAATAAAGTCAAATAAAGTAAGTTATCATGTAGGTCAGCCCGTAGTCAGGGTTGGGTTTTTAGGGTTCAAGGTTTGAACTCATAGGGTCAGAAAGTAAAAAAGGTATATACCAAAAACTTATATAAATAAGACTATTAAAACAAAACATAATAAGGGTTCTCATCTAAGTATATAAACATGTAACCATGTAAAACTTTTAATCTTTTGATTAGCGATTAAGTGTAAATAGCCCAAATGTCGACAAAAAGACAACTGCGGTTAGGGTTGCAGAATCACCTTTATTCAATTTTAAATCTTTTAAAAACTTTTATTAACTTAAATAAAATTTATATTTATTTCAACTACTTTAAGTACGTGTAATGGTTAGCGCCAAAGGCAACCCTCATCCACACACGTAGATTTATGTGATAGTTTGCACACCAAAATAGGCTCGGAAATGATAAAAACTCCCGCCCTTACAAATTTTGACAGATAGATTAGGGGTCGTCCATAAACTACGTTACTGATTTTCCGGTTTTTTTTTTACCCCCCCTCCCCCTGCGTTACTTTTCGTAGTGCTTTTCAAAACCCCTCCCCCCCATAAAGTAACGTGACATATGAAATTAATTCATTCGAATGATTATATATTTTGACTAGCTCTGACAATTTTCACTAGTATTAGTGTCTAGTATGACTAGATACATTAAAGGAACAATTGGAAAAAAATCAATAATTAATATCATCTGTAAAAGCTATTCCATCTGCGATCCAAGATTCGATGCTCTCTCAATCACTGGGATAGAAGAAGCTGGTAGCTTTGTTGAGGATTCTTCAAAATAGAATTTTTCATCGGATTCTATGTCGACCCATTCAGGTGAATCCTCATTTGTAACACAGAGAAATTCACCTGGCCTTTGACAGAGTACCCTTAAAGGCTGCACCCGAGCTGCACGAAGTTCTGTGTTTTTGTGTAAATGCTTTCTGAAAATTGATTTATTTAAATAGTATGTTTTATTCCGATTTATTGTAAACGATATAATACAAACTTATGACAATTCATAGAAGTTTTAAAAACGAAATACAAGTCGCAGGTAGGACACGACCTTGAACCGATTTCTTCTTTCTGAGAAGGACAGTACATGTCATACGGTATCTCCTTTGATCAAGAACATTCAGGCCTTAACGTCAAAGCCTGTCGCAAAAGCAAAGACCCAAATTTTTCAGACTTGTGCTGAGATGGTGAAGGAATACCAAAAGGTTCCTATGTCGAGGGAAAAGGCGGTGGAAGAAATCGTTGAAACAAAAGTTAACCATCAATTTAGACGACCAAACATAAACATGTAAGGATAAAATTTTTGAAATGATTGTGTTGTTAATTAGAGGATTTTTCGTCGATTTTTTTAATTTTTGGTAACGTTACAATATCTAAACACCTACCCCCCCTACCGTTACTTATCGTAGTGCATTTCAAAACCCCTCCCCCCCCTAAATTGGTAACGTAGTTTATGGACGACCCCTTACGAGCATATAAGTTCGCAAGGTTCACAATGTTTAATAATTTTTAAAAATCAATTGAGCAAAATATGAAAATATTTTAACCCTCTGCTACTGACGTGCTTTAATTTTAACAATATTACTGATGTGGTGTCTGACGGACACATTTTTAAAATCAACTATTTTTATGAAGTTCTTTATTTGTCAGGCCTTTATTATATAAATAAAAATATAGTTTATTATCTAATGTAAGGTTAAAACTTTACATAAAAGACGTTTTCTTGAAATTATGTGGCTTATTTCATTGATATAATTTACAAAGTTTACGAAGAAATGCCAGAAATTGTGTTTTGCGGTGTCTGTCAGACTACGACGTCAGCTGCAGAGGGTTAAAAAAAAACTTTAAGTGCCTAATAAAATATTTTTTGTAGTCTATTTTCAAAACTAAAAGTTCACCATTTAAATATTAAATATAAAAAAGTTGAGTAATTTATTTCTAGAGTAAATTTAGAACATATGTTTGTACGATTTTAAAATACTCGATTAGTAAAGAGCAATAGAATAAAC
Organism: Dichetophora obliterata; assembly: GCA_963920525.1. Classification (NCBI taxonomy): domain Eukaryota; kingdom Metazoa; phylum Arthropoda; class Insecta; order Diptera; family Sciomyzidae; genus Dichetophora; species Dichetophora obliterata. Next base: position 172,891,372 of record OY986435.1, on the reverse strand, counting down.
CAGACTACAAACATGTTGCGATATCAATATTTAATAACATAAAAATTTAGTATAAACATGTATTTAAATGATTAATTAAATTCTAACAAAAATTCATGAGAATTAACTACAATAGTTGCTGGCATCTGATTGCCTACATTTATTGTCGTTAAATCCCATAGGAAAAAATTATAAATATTTCACGCTAGAAATGCGTGAATCCTCTCACCTACAATTATCTCTTTCGCGCTCTTGTAAAAACTCTCTTCTAAAATTATCTCTTTCAATATTCTCTTCGCTTATAAAAAAACGCTAGAAATGCTTGAAGTCTCTCAAGTAAGTTTCGAACTAGGTAACAACAATAACAACAACTCTGTATAGAACAGTGGTCCCCAAACACATACTACTACAATTTTCGGATTTTGTGCTTATGTTAGTAGCTCTCTCAGTCTCTGCACTGACACAAATTGTTGTGCAGGTATTAAGCAAGAATTGTATTAGATATTATTATTAAAAAACTATTTTATTATTATAAAGAAACAAAAATGAGAAGCTTTTTTTTAATTTATATCAATTTGGCTTAACTTAGAGATCTGAAATTTTGGGAGTTGATGGGTTTTTTATAGTACTATCGTTTGTCATTAAAAAGTGAATTTTGACTGCCTAAGTTTTTGTTTTCGTGGCCTTACTTGTTCTCCAAATATTGTGCAAAATGTGTTCCAGTTGTATGGGAGGTGCCACTCCTACTTGTCCAAAGATCTTTAAACCCTTTTTTGTACTTTTCTATGCATTAAGCACTAAAAACGTCATCAAATTTATTTATTCCCTCTAGTTTGTACCAATCGTTCCATTGTGCAGTGCTCCGGATGGCTCGTAGAAGACAGATAGGGTAGATATAAAACATTTCATAATTTAATTGTTTATGGAAAAAACATTACTTTTTTTTAAATACGTACATATATATGTAATTTTTTTTTTTAAAATTTTCTAGAAAATGGAGGACTTTTTTTTATTTTTTTTTTTATAAAGAAATTAAAATATTAAAAATATTAAAAGTACTTGACCAGAAAATCATGAAATTTGAACAAGTCGTCAAAATACACTTTACTTAAACAGTGACCTAAGACTAAATTCTTTATAAATCATTGAAAAAAAATCTTACAAAAAAACTTTACAATTTATTTTTGTTTCATCTACACTTCAATAATATCCATTAAGGTATCCAATCCCGGGATCCTGTCCCTACTTTCCTTAGTCCCAACATTCCCGGGATTGCAAGTCCTAAAATTCCGGGATTTTCGGCATCCCGGGATTGCCTCCACTGGTAAAAATTCCAAAATATTCCAACAAAAAATTTAATGATACTACCAAAGAAAAAAATTTATGAGATTTTAAAAAATTTATAGATAAAAACCTTTCTTCAACTATTTGTAAAAAATAACACAATGTGTTAAACACATGTAACTTTCTAAGAAATACTGAAATGTGATTTTAATAATACAAAAATAAAAATCATTTTCAACTAGCTGTACAAAATATGACGTAAAAGATTTAAAAATATAAACCTTTCTTGAGCTAACTGTACAAATTATTGCAAAATACTAATTTAGAAAAACTAAAATGTGGCCTTAAAGAACAAAGAAAAACTTCCTTAAACATGCTATACTAAAATATCACAAAATTTTTACTTAGAAATACTAAAATGAATAAACTATATTCTTTTTTTTTTTAAATAATTTTATGAACCTTCTGAATGATCTCATTTAATTAATTTCTTTTAAAAAAATTGACCTTTGTTTTTCAGAAATTAACAATAAATACTATCCCAACATTTAATCGAAACTGCTTTTTTAGATTTTTAAAATCTTCTGCAATGTTTTGTGTTGTAAAACAGGGCATAACTACTTTGAAACTTCATATTACGTTTTCCAAATAATGTTTTCTAAGGTTTCTCAATCAAGATATTGTGTTTTTTACATCCTGGGATTTCCGAAGAGTCCCAAGATTGGATGCCCTAATATCCAATATATATATAAAAATTTCGACTTTCGGTTTTAGGTTGCTAATTTGACGAATTTTCATTCTATATATGATTCATACCGTAAAGCTGTGTATCCAACACTTGTTGCAAATTTCAACTCTTCAAAAAGTGAATTTGTGTAAATTTTATTTTCATAATTTTTGAGCTTACTCCTTGAGAATCGATTTCATATATAGCCAGTAGTATGAAAATACTATAGAGAGTGAAATCGAGTTAACAAAATATTCAAGCGTTACGTTTTTGATCACCACCTATACTCCACTATGTCTGAATTTGGTATTCCTGAAAAACTAATTCGAATTTGCAGGATGACACCAAGCAACACCAGCAGCAGCAGCTAAAATCGAGAAGGACCTCTCCCACCATTTGTTACCAAAGAAATTTTCAGGCAAGCTGATTCCTTATCATGCTACTTTTTCAACCTAATGATGGAGAAGATCATCCGAGCTGCTGATCTGAGACGTAGTGGCACAATATTCTACAAGAGTGTTTTTCTGCTTGCGTATGCTGATGACATCGCTTATCATTGACCATAATACGCGCGAAGTTAGTGCAGCATTCTCCAGATTAGAAAAAGAGTCAAGTCGAATGGATCTGGCAGTGAATGCAGATAAGATGAAATACTTGGTGTCAACAAACAAACAGTTCCAGCGTCTCGGAACGCCACGGTTCGCTTGAATAAAATTAAATAAAAATGTTCATTACCTTCAAGTTTGGTTCGAATTTCATTTTCTAATAGTGAGAACTTATTTTTTTATTTTTTTATTTATTTATTTATAAACTATCGACAATAATGTTTAACAGTCTATTTATTACTTCACAAATTACACTTAAAGAATAATTTTAAGGGAATTATTTTAGGAATATAAAATTAAAGATTTATACAATACTCAATACAGTTTGCTTAAATGCCTCTCTTTTTTGAGTGAAATCTATACGAGCACTCACACTGTTATAAAAAAAATGTAAAAAAAATCTCTTTGTCTAAAGTGTCTTTCCGGAGCATAAATATTGAGACGGGCTAGGATTGGCGCACAGTTAATATTATTCATTAAAAGATCTCGAACAAAAGTTATTAGAAAATATTTTCTTCTAGAACTCAATGATTTAAGCCCAATAAGTGCACATCGGGAGCTATACTCTGGCATAAAATTCCAATTTAGTTTTTTCACAACAAAACGAGTAAAACGTTTTTGGACTTTTTCCAATCTTGTACTATGCGACTCATAAAATGGGTCTCATATTACACACCCATACTCAAGTATTGATCTTATAATGGAAATGAAAAGAGTCTTTAAGGTATACGGGTCAGCAAACTCTCTAGTGTTGCGTCTAACGAATCCCATCATAGCATTAGCCCTGCTGATTATGTTGTCATAATGAACTGAAAATGACATCTTTTTATCACAGAGTACACCTAGATCAGATTTAGAATCTACTCTAATCAAGGCGTTGCATAAAATTGAGTAATCAAAAAACGTTGGGAATCTTACCATATAAAATGACACTATGTTGCATTTTGACAAATTTAAATTCAGTTTATTTAGCATACACCATGAGTGCAGACTATTTAAATCACTTTGTAAACTCCATTGATCACTGAGAGAGCTTACTGATTTAAAAATCTTAACATCGTCAGCATACATAAGGCATTCTGAGTACTGTATAAAATTAGGAAGATCATTGATGAAATGAATAAATAACAACGGCCCAAGGTGGCTACCCTGTGACACACCTGAATGATTAATTATTGCTTTTGAGATCGTCTTTCCGATGCATACATTTTGGCTACGACCTAAGAGGTGCTCACTAAGCCAAGACAAGAGTGAAGAATGAAAACCCATTAGACTGAGCTTATTAATTAGAATAGAGTGCTGAACTCTATCAAATGCTTAAGCAAAATCTGTGAAAATAACGTCTATTTGCTTACCATTCTCCAATTCATTTTTTATAAAGTGGGTAAATAGAACCAGGTTTGTAGAGGTTGATTTTCCAGAAACAAAACCATGCTGACTTTCAGATATCGCATTTTTAAAGCATTGATAGACCTACTTTTTCACCAAGGCTTCAAACAATTTGGGAATTGATGGTAACTTAGATATAAGTCTATAGTTTCCTATGTCTTGTCTTAATCCAGATTTATGGATAGGGACTATAATTGAAACCTTCCAAGTATCCAAAAATATACCTTTCTCAAGGGACAAATTACAAATTAGTGAAAGGGGCTGAGCAAGTGCAGCAGCACATTTTTGAAGGACGATTGGTGGGATATTATCGGGGCCAGCACCCTTATTAATATCGAGTGACAACAACTCGTTAAAAACATCTTCTACCGAAAGAAGTAAACTGCCCAAATCAGTGATTCGCTCTCCATTATATAGCGATCGACCTTGTTGAATATTATCAAAAACAAAATTTGATTGGAAGTAGTCAGCAAACATATTACATGCATCCTCAATATTGTTCGATGTTTTATCTTTAAAATACATATTTTGAGGAAGACCATAAGTATTTCTCTTTTTATTAAAAAATTTCCAGAAAGCTCTAGGATTGCTTTTAATATCCGATTCCAACGCCCGGACATTACTTCTATAAAGTGAGATCTTCAGAGTTTCATACTGTTTACGAGCCACAAGATAGTTTTACGAAAGGACATGTACAAAAGTCACAAATGCTTCGTTAAAAATATTAATGAAAAATTCATAATTAACTAAAAGATTTTCCCCAAAAACTGTACGCCAACCGACACTAGATAAGAAGTTAGACATGCCAACATAGTCTGCCTCATTAAAAGCAAATACAAAAGTATCCTCTTCTAGAGCAGGTATACTTAAGGTTGCCGTATCCAACTGAATTAAAAGCGCCTTATGATGGAAAGAGTTATTTGACAAAAGGAAATCACCTTCGTTACAATTAGCATTAAGATCACGATCAGAAAAAACTAAGTCCAAAATTTTATTTAAACTATTTTTAACCGAATTTTATTGGCACAATCCCAACGAGAAGACGGAGTCTAAAAATTCTGTTTCAACAATATTACTCATAGAGCTTGGAATCATACTCATCATTTCACTAGTGTATGACCAAAAAGTATTGCCCAAGTTGAAATCTTCAAGAACCAATGGATAATCATTGTCCTTAAGTCGTTCAACTACATTAAGTATATTAATAAAACGCTTATAAACGTTAGTATAAATTTCACTATTTGAGCATGGTGGGATATATGATACAACAACATAGATACTTAAAAAGGATGGTGCAGCAACCACGTCGCCGGCAACCGGACAATCAATCACATCACCTGACACATGTTGTAATGATATTTCTTGACATCTAAAATGAGTTAAGCCAGTTGTTGAGCTGCGGTCGCGTCTAAATACTTCGAATTGGTCATCAAAAAGTTCAGATGTAATAATATTGTGATGCAACCAGGTCTCCGTTAGGGCAATGACATCATAAAAACAGTCAATCACATTTAGAGAAAATTTTGTTGATTTAGTGCGAAGTTCACCAACATTATGATAGTATACTTCTGTTTTATAATGTGGACGCAGTGGTGTATAATTGTATGGGATCGTCGATATAGAAGCATTTAAAATTGCTGATTCTGTACCGACGGACGCTTGACGTTTTTTGGAATGTTGTTAAACGGTTTTACTCGAACTTCAGCAGGCCAAAAATTCGAGTAAAAGACCGATGCAGCAATACTAGCCTTAGATACGACATAGTTCTGAATGCTTATGTTTCCAAGTAAAATTAAAATCCAAAAGTCAGCGATTTTTTTTTATTGCAAAAAACATTTTCCCCTTTATTTTCAATATTTTACGATTTTCTTTCTATCGTACAAGCACATGTGTGTTTTTGTGTTACACAAGTAACGGGACAATCATCTCAAGCCTCAAGTCCCACTCTATCGTTCTTGGAATCTAACTTTGGGCTGAAGTGCAAAAAATCGTGATATTTGTATGAAAGTAAGAATTCCACACCCCAAAACTTGCCCCAAAGCAAACCGTTCCATCTTGAATTTTGGATATGTAAAAGTTGATGACAAGCGAATATTTTAGTCCCTAATTCAAAAATTGACATCTATCGTCCTTTTACCGTAAAATGGTCTTGAAGTAAAATACTCAGTTAAAAAAAATAATAGAAACTGAAAAGGTTCCATTCTACGCTTTTGTTCAAAACTGTATTTTAAAATGTTTTATCAGATGACGCTATACTCAGGTCCCGCTCTATCGTCGTTGGAACCTAAATTTGGGCTAAAGTGCAAAATATCGTGATTTTTGTATGAAAGTAAGAATTCCACACCCAAAAACTTGTCCCAAAACAAATGATTCCATCCTTGATTTGAGATATATGATAGCTGATGGCAAACTGATGATTTCAGTTCTTAATACCAAAATTGCTATCTATCGTATCGATATTGCTTCATATCGTCAAATGGTCTTGAAGTAAAATAATCATTCAGAAAAAAAATTTTCTTTTTAAAACGAAAAAAATCAAAGAAGATGAAAAGGTTCCAATCTACATTTTTGTGAAAAATGTTTTTTAATTTGTTTAATCGAACAGCACTATGCTCAAGTCTCGCTCTATTGTTCTTGGTACCTAAATTTAGGCTGAAGTGCAAAAAATCGTGATTTTTGCACGAAAGTGCGAGTTTCACACCCTAAAACTTTTCCCAAAACAAATGATTCCATCCCTGATTTGAGATATATGATAGCTGATGGCAAACTGATGATTTTAATACTTAATCCCAAAATTGATATCTATCGTCCTTTATACCGTAGAATGGTCTTGATGTAAAATACTCAGTTTAGAAAATAAAACAACTGTTTATTATGAAGGACGATAGATAGCATTTTGGAATTAAGGAATCATCAGACTGCCATCAAATATCATATATCCGAAATTCAGGATGGAACGTTTTGTTTTGGGGCAAGTTTCGAGGAGTGGAATTCTTGCTTTCATACAAATATCACGATGTTTTGCTCTTCAGCCCAAATTTAGGTACCAAGGACGATAGAGCGGGACTTGAGGCTTGAGATGATTGTCCCGTTACTTGTGTAACACAAAAACACACATGTGCTTGTACGATAGAAAGAAAGCAAGAAAATCGAAAATTGTAAAATATAAAAAATAAAGGCAAAAAAGTTTTTGCAATAAAAAAAGCGCTAACTTTTGTAGTTTAATTTTACTTGGAAACATATCCTCTCGTTATTAGAAAATAAAATTTGAAGAAAACTTGGAAGTAATGGACATTTTCATTTAATTTTATCCAAACGAACCCTGCCTGACCCACGTTCCAGTTGACAATACCTTCTTCGAAGTTGTGAAGGATTTCGTCTTTGTGGGATTTAACATTAACTCAACCAACGATATCAGCATTCAGATCAAACAAAGGATAGATCTTGCCAACAGGTGTTACTTTGGGCTCAGTAGGAAATTGAGAAGCAGAGCCCTCGCTCGATGAACGAAATTCGCGCTCTTTAAATCACTCATTATCAGGGTTGCCAACTTATTTTATGGTTTTGCCCGCAGTGGTTCTCAAAATTCACCGATTTTTCATCAAATTCCTCTCAAAAAAAAACTTTTATAAAATTTCTTTATAGACTTTTTTAATTGAATATTACAATTAATAATGTAAGAATTTTAAAATTAAAAAAAAATAACTATAAAAAAGGAAAATGTGTTTTCAAGTCGTGACTTCAAACTTTGAAGATACAATACGTCGGTGGCCCAATTTCGAAATTATTTTAATGGTGGGTTTAGGCAAACAATTTTTTGAAAATCTAATTTTTTACATTTGATTATTGACGTACAACTATTCACAAATATGTCAGAAAAATTTAAAAATCAATCCCGCTTATACCAGTTTTATATGTTATTTTTAGACTTTTTTAAAAAACTTCTACTAATATCACTGAAGACTTAACTCACACCTGGATTGGTGTACCAGAGTATATCTCTTTTCCACACAAGTTTATGCCTGCGTTGGCCCAAATGCATATTTAACACTTTGGGATTTTGATTTGGCGGATATGAGATTTATCTCATTTCCACGTAGGTCTTTGGGTTGGACAATGGCCGCAAACCAGTTAAAATGAGTAAAGTGTTTTGGGTTGCTTTTGAACTCAGGATTGTTATTTCGAGTACCTTAAATTAATAATCACTATTATTTTAATTCGATGTTGCTTTTTTATATAGAATTAAATATACTTAAATACACGTTTTATATATATTCAATTTTTAATTTCCGCTGAAAAGCCAATTGATGTACTCAGTAGAAAATCCTAATTGCCAATAAAGGGTATATTTACGTACGTCGGTACATTCTGTCTGTCCCGGCTGATCCGGGCAGGATCTAGTATGTAAATCGTGCATGCGTATAGGACGGGTATACGCATCTTTGGAAGATTTCATATCTCCGGGCGAATCAAAAAAAAATATACCTTAACTTAAACCGATTTTGCCTGAAACTTCTCTTAAGTCAACTTCGAACATTTTGGATATTATTGAAATGCAAATTGAAGAGTCAAATTTTTTCAATTCCTTCCACGGTTATAAACGAAAAAGCATTAAAAATTAAAAAAGTGTATTATTAAAAAATCAATTTGGCAGCAAGGATTTTTTTGCTAATGTTAATTAAATTTTTTTAATGCTGTAAGAAGAACATTGTATCAGAAAATTTAATATAAAATCAAATTCCCAGAAAATATTACATAAAATGTTAAATTTCCAGCAAAAATCATTAAGAATTAAATGTATTATTATTAAACTACCCGCATATTTAAGTCATTTCTCCAATTCCCCGATTGACATGAAATTTCCCGCAAATCAGGGAACTCCCCAAAAGACTTTAGGAGCCTTCGAGAGAATGATCCTTCGTAAGATCTACGGACTAATCTGCGTCAATTAGTATGGTGGAATGATGAACTGTACGAGTTGTATGCCGGCATCAACATAATCAAGCGCATTAATATCGAGCAGCTTCGAGGGCTAGGACATGTTCAGCACATGAAAGACTATGCTCCATTGAAGAAAATATTCGATTCGGTACCCAGATCAACGCAGAAGAGGACGACCGCATCTTCATTGGAAAGACCATGTAGAGGACAACCTGGCGAAGCTTGGAATTTTCAAATGTCGCCAGCAAGCGAGGGACAGAAATGGCTGGCGCACGTTCTTTGATGAGGCCAAGATCGACATACGGTTGTAGTGCCAACTAAGTAAGTATTTAATGTAAAGAGTTTGCCGCTAGAGCTTGATGTTTTTGAATATGTTTTTGAATATGAATATGTTTTTTGCATTCTTAATGTTGTACTTTTAATATCGAACTGCCACTTGAAATCGCATCATATCATATCTTAGCAATTTGCTGTACTGAAGCAACCACAACAGATCAATAATCAATTGCTTAAATAGTGCAATTAAACGTGAGCACATAAAAACCTTTACCCAACAACTAAACAAACTAACAACAAACAAACAATCAAACAAACAATCAAACAAACAACCACACAAACAACAAATGCAGCCAATTGTTAATAACATACATTATCTTATTAGCCTTTTACATTAAGCGGCTACATTAACACCAACCACAAAGCCACTGCCATGTGGCAAATTATGGCACTTTAAGGCTTGAAGAGGCAAATCAACATAAGTATGCAACAATCAAAGTAATAACAACAACAACGAACAGTAAATAAACTACAACTAAACCGGTTAAGTTCGATAATTTGATGTTTTTTTTACACACAAAATTTTATACACAGACAAACATCATAACCCAATAAGCCAAATATGCATAAAAGTATTCTCGGACAATTTATTCGTTAACGAGTTTCCTTAACAGTTCATTATAGAATTTGTTATCAGGAAAAAATCGTAATAATCAGGAGAAAATAAAATCGTTAATTTAAAAAAAACGACTATTTAACGAATCATAATTAAAAAATCACTCCACGCGCATAATTAAGTTTTCACTTAAAACAAAAATTTTAAAAAAAGGCAACCGTTAAAGAATAGTGAATTAAAAAAAGAACAGATCGTTTGAATGTTGAATCCAAGGAATTTTCGATCATACTTTTTTATATGAAAATCTTGAAAAACTTTTATATTTTATATAAAAACGGTTATAAATTCAAACAATGGAAGAAAAATAAAACCGATAAATTTTATAAAAAGAAAGTGGACAGGGGGGACCCCCGTCAGAAACAAAATTCCATACTCTTTGGAAACTGGACTTACTTAAAAGTATAAAAAACACATGTTTAGGGTCCTCCCTAGTGTCAAAAAACTTTTTGAAATTCTCACATCAGCGACCAGCGCATCTACAAATTGTGTAAAGCTAAAAACATACATTTTAAAGGTCCATCCTAGTGGCAAAATCTTTTTTTGAAATTCTTACTTCAAATTGGAAATCAGTGACCCCTTAACACTGCCAGCACATACACAAAAAGAATAGAAATAAACACGATTTTAGGGTCCACCCTAGTGTCAAAAAACTTTTTGAAGTTCTAACATCAGATTACACAGTATTACACACATTTGCTGCAGTTTCCATTACAAACTTAAATGCAATAATGATTCTCACGTATGATTTAAAACAAACACACAAATAAGAATAACAAATGCGTCCAATCAGCCATTTAAAAATAGTGATTGGATTAAGCTTACATACATTGCAAAAACCAAGCCTTTTCCAAGCACGCTTCTAAAACACTTACGTAGGTAATAAATTTCCAAGTTGCTTTATAGAATTATTGCGTAAAAAATAAAAAGTAAGTGTTGTACAATAATACTTGGAAAGACTTGCTTTAAGTTAGTGTTTTCCAATCATACTTGCAAAATGTTAGCCAAGGTAATAATTTTGCAACTGTTCAAAGTTGCGATTGCTGTTAACTGTTGACCTGTGTAGTCTAGTGGAGAGTGCGCTGGACTATCAACCCAGACGTCCCCGGTTCGAGCCCAGGTGCGGTCGTGGTTCTTTTCACTTTCTTTGCTCTTTACTACATTTAAGAATTATGGAAACTAAACATAAAAATCCATGAGTTTATTGTAGAAAATATTGAATTTAAAGGACAAGAACCACAACTGGCTTAAAATGCAACAAGGCAAGTTTTCTTGAAGGCAAGTCGAGTTTGATTGTGAGTAATGAGGATGGTAAAGCTTCTCGAACCAGCGAATTTTCTTTTTTTATTCTTATTTGTCAATTTAAGATGGCTGCGCATTGTTTGGTAAATATATTTATACCTAAAAGTTGCGTATTGAAATAATAATTTCCAATTGTAAAGAAACACTTACAAGAAGCTTATTCAAATACTAATTTCCAATTTTAAAGAAACACTTGGATTAAGCTTATTCAAATACTAATTTCCAATTGTAAAGAAATACTCAGATTAAGCTTATAGTAAGGAATATTTTTCCAAGGGATCGTTTTCGTTTATTCTAAAATTACATGTAAGCTATTCCCAATAGTAATCTAAAGCTTTTTCCAAGCATGATGCTTACGGTTCTAAGCTTGTTTAAAGCTTATTCCAATGTTGTTTCGGTGATTGGGCGTTTTAATCAAATTTCTACGTGTCAGAAACAGAGACACACAGAGAGAGTGAGAGAGATAAAGAGAAATTTGCGCACTCGCCTACTCGTTTGTTATGCTAAATTCACACTGAGAGCTAAATGCGCATTTAGAGCATTTGCTCTATATATTTGTCCCTATTACTCCTACAACGAGTAAAGGGCCGTTCGTAAATGTGGATTTCGTAAATGTGCATTTATCTCTCAGTGTGAATAAAGCATTAGTCTGCTCGAATCTCAATACTCGCACGTACACACACAGCGCACTCGCTTGCTACCCAATCAGCCAAACAAGCTTGGAATAAGCTTATAGTAAGCTTTGAAGCATAAGCATCATGCTTGAAGAAAGTTTGTAAGAATTGTTGTAAAATGCTTTCAAGTAATAGTAGAAAAAGCAGAAGGGAACCCTTGAAAAAATATTCTTTACTGTAATATTATTGTAAGCGTTAACTATTCAATTGGATATAGGTGTTGTAAGTAAGCTTTCTACAATACTTGCTTTGCAATTGGAAAAAGTGTTGTAAAAGTATTATTAAAAGCAAATATTAAATAATTGGAAGCACCTGTTTTTTACAAATTTGAGAAATATTAACAGCAGTTAACATCTTCTCAATAAAATTAATCATTCGAAAGACAATCACATCAAAATCTATAGGAATTTCATATAAATAATACTATCATTGAATGCATGGCCACTTAAAAAAAGTAAATATAAATAAAAATATTTGGGTCATTTAATATAAATTTCTTTAAAGCACATTGGTGTAACTAACAAAATTTTCTTTAAATATTATGAAATTTTAAAAGACTGAAAATAATCATTCCCAAGTATTTAAATTGTCACTGAACTCAAGCCAGTGACATCAAAATTGTTAGTGATGGAACTTCTTTTTACATTGCAATTTTAATTTTCAATGCTTGGGAAAAGTTGAATCACACTAGCAGTGTGAAAGTTGTGAAAATTTTACCTCTGAAAGCATTTTCTAATAATGCTTTGAAAACGCTTGTAAATAAAACTACAATAAAAAGTGTACTTTTTTGCCTGACCCACGTTCCAGTTGACAATACCTTCTTCGAAGTTGTGAAGGATTTCGTCTTTGTGGGATTTAACATTAACTCAACCAACGATATCAGCATTCAGATCAAACAAAGGATAGATCTTGCCAACAGGTGTTACTTTGGGCTCAGTAGGAAATTGAGAAGCAGAGCCCTCGCTCGATGAACGAAATTCGCGCTCTTTAAATCACTCATTATCAGGGTTGCCAACTTATTTTATGGTTTTGCCCGCAGTGGTTCTCAAAATTCACCGATTTTTCATCAAATTCCTCTCAAAAAAAAACTTTTATAAAATTTCTTTATAGACTTTTTTAATTGAATATTACAATTAATAATGTAAGAATTTTAAAATTAAAAAAAAATAACTATAAAAAAGGAAAATGTGTTTTCAAGTCGTGACTTCAAACTTTGAAGATACAATACGTCGGTGGCCCAATTTCGAAATTATTTTAATGGTGGGTTTAGGCAAACAATTTTTTGAAAATCTAATTTTTTACATTTGATTATTGACGTACAACTATTCACAAATATGTCAGAAAAATTTAAAAATCAATCCCGCTTATACCAGTTTTATATGTTATTTTTAGACTTTTTTAAAAAACTTCTACTAATATCACTGAAGACTTAACTCACACCTGGATTGGTGTACCAGAGTATATCTCTTTTCCACACAAGTTTATGCCTGCGTTGGCCCAAATGCATATTTAACACTTTGGGATTTTGATTTGGCGGATATGAGATTTATCTCATTTCCACGTAGGTCTTTGGGTTGGACAATGGCCGCAAACCAGTTAAAATGAGTAAAGTGTTTTGGGTTGCTTTTGAACTCAGGATTGTTATTTCGAGTACCTTAAATTAATAATCACTATTATTTTAATTCGATGTTGCTTTTTTATATAGAATTAAATATACTTAAATACACGTTTTATATATATTCAATTTTTAATTTCCGCTGAAAAGCCAATTGATGTACTCAGTAGAAAATCCTAATTGCCAATAAAGGGTATATTTACGTACGTCGGTACATTCTGTCTGTCCCGGCTGATCCGGGCAGGATCTAGTATGTAAATCGTGCATGCGTATAGGACGGGTATACGCATCTTTGGAAGATTTCATATCTCCGGGCGAATCAAAAAAAAATATACCTTAACTTAAACCGATTTTGCCTGAAACTTCTCTTAAGTCAACTTCGAACATTTTGGATATTATTGAAATGCAAATTGAAGAGTCAAATTTTTTCAATTCCTTCCACGGTTATAAACGAAAAAGCATTAAAAATTAAAAAAGTGTATTATTAAAAAATCAATTTGGCAGCAAGGATTTTTTTGCTAATGTTAATTAAATTTTTTTAATGCTGTAAGAAGAACATTGTATCAGAAAATTTAATATAAAATCAAATTCCCAGAAAATATTACATAAAATGTTAAATTTCCAGCAAAAATCATTAAGAATTAAATGTATTATTATTAAACTACCCGCATATTTAAGTCATTTCTCCAATTCCCCGATTGACATGAAATTTCCCGCAAATCAGGGAACTCCCCAAAAGACTTTAGGAGCCTTCGAGAGAATGATCCTTCGTAAGATCTACGGACTAATCTGCGTCAATTAGTATGGTGGAATGATGAACTGTACGAGTTGTATGCCGGCATCAACATAATCAAGCGCATTAATATCGAGCAGCTTCGAGGGCTAGGACATGTTCAGCACATGAAAGACTATGCTCCATTGAAGAAAATATTCGATTCGGTACCCAGATCAACGCAGAAGAGGACGACCGCATCTTCATTGGAAAGACCATGTAGAGGACAACCTGGCGAAGCTTGGAATTTTCAAATGTCGCCAGCAAGCGAGGGACAGAAATGGCTGGCGCACGTTCTTTGATGAGGCCAAGATCGACATACGGTTGTAGTGCCAACTAAGTAAGTATTTAATGTAAAGAGTTTGCCGCTAGAGCTTGATGTTTTTGAATATGTTTTTGAATATGAATATGTTTTTTGCATTCTTAATGTTGTACTTTTAATATCGAACTGCCACTTGAAATCGCATCATATCATATCTTAGCAATTTGCTGTACTGAAGCAACCACAACAGATCAATAATCAATTGCTTAAATAGTGCAATTAAACGTGAGCACATAAAAACCTTTACCCAACAACTAAACAAACTAACAACAAACAAACAATCAAACAAACAATCAAACAAACAACCACACAAACAACAAATGCAGCCAATTGTTAATAACATACATTATCTTATTAGCCTTTTACATTAAGCGGCTACATTAACACCAACCACAAAGCCACTGCCATGTGGCAAATTATGGCACTTTAAGGCTTGAAGAGGCAAATCAACATAAGTATGCAACAATCAAAGTAATAACAACAACAACGAACAGTAAATAAACTACAACTAAACCGGTTAAGTTCGATAATTTGATGTTTTTTTTACACACAAAATTTTATACACAGACAAACATCATAACCCAATAAGCCAAATATGCATAAAAGTATTCTCGGACAATTTATTCGTTAACGAGTTTCCTTAACAGTTCATTATAGAATTTGTTATCAGGAAAAAATCGTAATAATCAGGAGAAAATAAAATCGTTAATTTAAAAAAAACGACTATTTAACGAATCATAATTAAAAAATCACTCCACGCGCATAATTAAGTTTTCACTTAAAACAAAAATTTTAAAAAAAGGCAACCGTTAAAGAATAGTGAATTAAAAAAAGAACAGATCGTTTGAATGTTGAATCCAAGGAATTTTCGATCATACTTTTTTATATGAAAATCTTGAAAAACTTTTATATTTTATATAAAAACGGTTATAAATTCAAACAATGGAAGAAAAATAAAACCGATAAATTTTATAAAAAGAAAGTGGACAGGGGGGACCCCCGTCAGAAACAAAATTCCATACTCTTTGGAAACTGGACTTACTTAAAAGTATAAAAAACACATGTTTAGGGTCCTCCCTAGTGTCAAAAAACTTTTTGAAATTCTCACATCAGCGACCAGCGCATCTACAAATTGTGTAAAGCTAAAAACATACATTTTAAAGGTCCATCCTAGTGGCAAAATCTTTTTTTGAAATTCTTACTTCAAATTGGAAATCAGTGACCCCTTAACACTGCCAGCACATACACAAAAAGAATAGAAATAAACACGATTTTAGGGTCCACCCTAGTGTCAAAAAACTTTTTGAAGTTCTAACATCAGATTACACAGTATTACACACATTTGCTGCAGTTTCCATTACAAACTTAAATGCAATAATGATTCTCACGTATGATTTAAAACAAACACACAAATAAGAATAACAAATGCGTCCAATCAGCCATTTAAAAATAGTGATTGGATTAAGCTTACATACATTGCAAAAACCAAGCCTTTTCCAAGCACGCTTCTAAAACACTTACGTAGGTAATAAATTTCCAAGTTGCTTTATAGAATTATTGCGTAAAAAATAAAAAGTAAGTGTTGTACAATAATACTTGGAAAGACTTGCTTTAAGTTAGTGTTTTCCAATCATACTTGCAAAATGTTAGCCAAGGTAATAATTTTGCAACTGTTCAAAGTTGCGATTGCTGTTAACTGTTGACCTGTGTAGTCTAGTGGAGAGTGCGCTGGACTATCAACCCAGACGTCCCCGGTTCGAGCCCAGGTGCGGTCGTGGTTCTTTTCACTTTCTTTGCTCTTTACTACATTTAAGAATTATGGAAACTAAACATAAAAATCCATGAGTTTATTGTAGAAAATATTGAATTTAAAGGACAAGAACCACAACTGGCTTAAAATGCAACAAGGCAAGTTTTCTTGAAGGCAAGTCGAGTTTGATTGTGAGTAATGAGGATGGTAAAGCTTCTCGAACCAGCGAATTTTCTTTTTTTATTCTTATTTGTCAATTTAAGATGGCTGCGCATTGTTTGGTAAATATATTTATACCTAAAAGTTGCGTATTGAAATAATAATTTCCAATTGTAAAGAAACACTTACAAGAAGCTTATTCAAATACTAATTTCCAATTTTAAAGAAACACTTGGATTAAGCTTATTCAAATACTAATTTCCAATTGTAAAGAAATACTCAGATTAAGCTTATAGTAAGGAATATTTTTCCAAGGGATCGTTTTCGTTTATTCTAAAATTACATGTAAGCTATTCCCAATAGTAATCTAAAGCTTTTTCCAAGCATGATGCTTACGGTTCTAAGCTTGTTTAAAGCTTATTCCAATGTTGTTTCGGTGATTGGGCGTTTTAATCAAATTTCTACGTGTCAGAAACAGAGACACACAGAGAGAGTGAGAGAGATAAAGAGAAATTTGCGCACTCGCCTACTCGTTTGTTATGCTAAATTCACACTGAGAGCTAAATGCGCATTTAGAGCATTTGCTCTATATATTTGTCCCTATTACTCCTACAACGAGTAAAGGGCCGTTCGTAAATGTGGATTTCGTAAATGTGCATTTATCTCTCAGTGTGAATAAAGCATTAGTCTGCTCGAATCTCAATACTCGCACGTACACACACAGCGCACTCGCTTGCTACCCAATCAGCCAAACAAGCTTGGAATAAGCTTATAGTAAGCTTTGAAGCATAAGCATCATGCTTGAAGAAAGTTTGTAAGAATTGTTGTAAAATGCTTTCAAGTAATAGTAGAAAAAGCAGAAGGGAACCCTTGGAAAAATATTCTTTACTGTAATATTATTGTAAGCGTTAACTATTCAATTGGATATAGGTGTTGTAAATAAGCTTTCTACAATACTTGCTTTGCAATTGGAAAAAGTGTTGTAAAAGTATTATTAAAAACAAATATTAAATAATTGGAAGCACCTGTTTTTTAGAAATTTGAGAAATATTAACAGCAGTTAACATCTTCTCAATAAAATTAATCATTCGAAAGACAATCACATCAAAATCTATAGGAATTTCATATAAATAATACTATCATTGAATGCATGGCCACTTAAAAAAAGTAAATATAAATAAAAATATTTGGGCCATTTAATATAAATTTCTTTAAAGCACATTGGTGTAACTAACAAAATTTTCTTTAAATATTATGAAATTTTAAAAGACTGAAAATAATCATTCCCATGTATTCAAATTGTCACTGAACACAAGCCAGTGGCATCAAAATTGTTAGTGATGGAACGTCTTTTTACATTGCAATTTTAATTTTCAATGCTTTGGAAAAGTTGAATCACACTAACAATGTGAAAGTTGTGAAAATTTTACCTCTGAAAGCATTTTCTAATAATGCTTTGAGAACGCTTGTAAATAAAACTGCAAGTGAACTTACCACAAGTGCTATTATAAAAAGCGTACTTTTTTCCAGTTCGATACAATACTACAACACAACTTGTAAATACATAACGTTGACAAGTCTTTTCAAAGCATTTTTGGAAAAGGCTTCAAATATTTTATGGTATATAAGCTTACTCTAAATTACAGAATAGCTGATTGGAAAGTATGTAGTCTCACACATAGCAATCTCACTGTTACATGACAATTTCTAGCAAATCACACCACCCGCAATTATTCAATTAACTGACATTTTTAAGAAGTCTGTGAAAAGTAGGTACTTATTTTCGAAGAAAAAAGTTCTTATTAAAAAGTTGACTGCGATGTGCATTCGGAGCGAGCACGAATGCATTTCAAATCATTTTCATTCGAATTATTTCACATGAAAAAGACTTAGCGGAAATTATTCGAAACGCATTTGAAGCGATGCCGCAATTGCGAATTCGATACCTCGTATTCATTTCCAATTCAAATCGAATTCGACTATGTTCTTATGTTTATTGGGTAGTGGCCATGCCAATGCTTTGCCTTTGTTGCAAAAGGCTTGGCAACATTAGTTGTTGCTAAACATTCAGAGGCACATTTGTTCAGCCAGAAGCCGGTTCCTACGAACTTGCCCGATTTTCACGACATAACAAAAGTAAGCAAGAAATAATAGGAAAATTATATTATTATTATTCTCTTTTGTTGTTATTTGTGTTGCGATATTTATTGCCATTATGGCAAGTGCAGATTTTCTAGAGCGTGCATTGTTGCAACAATCATTACAACTTTCGATTTTGTTTCGTCTAAGTTGCTCACAACATGACCAGACAACAGTTACAGCTAACAGTTAACAAAGATTTTATTTAATAATTTAAATATAATCGATATCGATTATTAATGGTCATGCTGCATCCAGAGCTTTTATAAACTTTAATTTAAAGCATTTTAGTTACATTTTTGTTTAACGTTTCAAAGTATTGCCAAACTCGCTTCCACAAGTTGCAGCTACGAAAAATTGTATTTATAAAAAATAAGTAATTCAAAAATAGCAGATAAGTTACAGTGGTAGCTCGTCGTTGTTGTTGTTGCTGCTGCAACTGTGAATTAAAGAAACTGCCGTTCGTTCGCCTAAAATTCTTTAAAAATTTTGTTTTGCCAACAGTTGTTGCAGCGCGTCGCGCTGTCGTTGACAGACAAAGTGGCTGTTTAGCCCCGAGTCTATGGCTAGCATGTTTTTAATAATGTAATTTGAGCCACTGACAATGGCCAAATGAAGTGCCATGTAAACGTGCAGCAGTGCATCGCTTCGGTGCATTGCTCAATGAATATCTTTGTACTGGGTCACTATACAAACCTGTACAGAGTAGCGCATTTTTTGTGGCCACCTTTTTATGCTGCTGCAAGTAAGCGGAAATTTTATTGATTTATTTTGCATACATTGCTGCTTAAGTTGCTGACTTTTATCTCAAATCGAACTTGGTTGCGTTTTGTAGCCATATTTATAGCATAAGCATGTAGTAAAAAATTTGGCAAACCCTGCATTATGATTATGAAAAAATATTTGTTGTTTTCTTTTTTTAGTTAATTCAATTGGGTGGCAATCAATTAAATACAACAAACGACTTAAGACACAAACTTGTTTTTTTATTTTCAGTTCTTCTGTGTGCTATTTACAAAAGGTTAAAACAAAACTTTGTTATTGAAAGAAAAAACTCAAACTGTGACGACTAAGTTAAGACGTTGAACAACGTAAATGTTTACATTTTGTCGTTTCAGGTGTAAAATTTGTGAACTTCAAATGGAGGACAAAAATAATTTGAACCCAGAAGTGCCGTCTCAGTTTCGTCCAAAACAAGCTCTGAATTAGCTTTTTGTTACTTTTTATTTTGTTATTTCTACAGAAAACTTCATTATAATTCCTATTTTTCTGAATGTAGGCATGAACCAAGAAATAAAGATCATGCAAAGAAAAGAGCCGCCATATTGTAAACAAAAACAGCTGATAGGGCTGACGTCATCGGTCACAAAATCTTTTGTTTACGCTTAGTGATTGGATGTTGAATGTTATTTGTTAAAATTTTAAAGAATTATCATATAATTATAATGTGTTTTTATATTAAAATGAAGTGTGCTGTAGCGACATGCATTAATTGCCTACCGTTTCCCCAAGGAAAAAATTGCTTGTAAGCAATGGGAGATTTTTGTCGGCAAAATGCCACTGCAACGTCAAGAATCTGTGGAGATCATTTTATGAATGAAGACTTAGAAAGAAGGCTCCAAGTTGAAATGGGTAAGTTCTTCTACATTTCCACGCAAATATTTTTGTAAAAAATGTTACGATAGGTTTTGGCAAAGCTATGCGCTTAAAGCCGGACGCTGTCCCAACAGTTATGACCAAGGAGGTGCAGCCAGAAAATGCAGAACGATGTCAGCGAATTTTAAAGCGCGAAAACAAAAAAATCGTTAGTGCTCTGCTTCAGGAGTCGTTGGTCATGGAGAAAGTGCAGCGGTGCGAAGAAGAAGTTTTTCCTTTAGAGGAAATAGAAAGAGAACACAGGGACGCTTCTATTTCTAACCGCTCTTCAGAGCAGTTACTTCAAGCGAAATAAGGCAGCTAGATTCGCAAGTGTAAGTAAAATTTAACAATTTTATGAATTCAATATTTTTAATCTTTTTCTTGGAGTGAACAGCGGTTTGGAAAACCTCGCGTGATACATCTGCCACAAATTGCACAAAGACGTTCCGAACATAAGGCTGGAAGAAGAAGCGGCAGCATCACTTAGTTGGGTAGATCATTGAAGCGAAGGCGGTTGTCCAAGCCAACGGAAGAGCTCATGGCGCATATGAGGGCGTTGGAAAAAGTGTTCAACGACGTAAATGGCGACGGGCTGCTAATAAGCAAAAATTATTTGCAGACGCACATTACAAGTGCAGAGCATGTTATGTGTGACAACAAAATAAAAAAATTGTTTTTCCGCGCACGAATATTTTTTAAAATAAAATTATTAAATAAAGAAATCGTTAACAATTCGATGCAGAGGAAAAGAAAATTTAACAAAACAGTTCAATAATAAAAACAAAGTGAACATCCAAGTTTGTATTCTATTTATTTGCAGTTTTTCTTTTTACAGCATTCTTTGCATTTAGTTACTGCATGGAAATATGTATAAACAAACAAAGTATTCAAACACTTTTTTCGGGAATTAATTAACTTATTACTTTTATAATTTTTCACTTTTATCAAAGTTTTCACATGTTTTGCATGCAAAACGTATGCAAGTTGACAGTTTCATAGCTTGCTTGAGACCGATGACGTTGCACGAAAAAATACTTTTTTCTCGCACTGCTCTTTGCGTGATCTTCTCTTTTTGGTTCATGGAATGTAGGTACTTCAGAACCACGACCACGATTACAACTGTATACATGTGTACATACAAATAAGGATTAGACTTGCTTCTTAGTTTTAAGTGGTTTCTCCTTAGACTTTAGTGAGATGACATGACTGTTAACCCTCCGTGTGTCCACTATGACAATAACGTCCGCCAACTTTTTGCTGTGTAGCTGTATCTCAGACATGCACTTAGAGCGCGACGCGGAAACTTTAAGCCTTGTAATGAACAGCTGTCAAGCCGCATCAGTTTCTCTCAAGCCGTTTGTCCGCAGTGTTCTGTCAAATTTGGCAAGTGGACGAAATCGTCACGATAATTAACTTTTTTGTGATTTTATGTAAGTAAAAAATGAGCATATTTTTGTTGAAAATTAAGTATTTTTTCATATTTTCAATTCCTTTTAATAAAAAAAAAATTGTAAATAAAAAAATAATGTGTTTTTGTTGCTAAAAGAATTTTCAGTAATATATTTATGTAATTTTATTGCTACAAACTGTTTTAATATTTTTGAATAAAATCTTTTTTATTTTTTTATAAGTAGCACATGATTCATAAGACCTTCTAGGGTTATTATTTGCTCTTAAGGCAATGTTTTTTTCTATAAACACTTAAACTTTTTAAAAAAAATTTACCTAAAAAAGGTAACTTTTAAGGTGGCGAAATTCTTATGGTTTTTGGAACGGAACTAAATTCGGGCAAGTTTTTTTGAAAGACCTGTATCTAGCAAAATTGCCTGGAGCATTTTTTCTTAATATTAGTTAGTTACAGAGATATGAATTTTTTATTAAAAAGTACAAATATGCTCGTTTTTGACTGTTTAAAAATGAATTGTACAAAACTGTACAAATATTTTTGAGCAAAACCTTCTTGATTCTTTAATTTAAACCTAAAACTAAGCCTCCAAAAAGATGAAGGCTTAAAACTTGTCTCTATAGCCATGAGCGACAGCTTTGCTCCGACAACTTTTCCCACCATAGCTCTTTTTATTTTCCTTGCAAAAAGAATCGATATTCCATGTAAAAGCAAAATGAGCTTTCGTGGGAAACCTTTCGGGGCAAAGCTGTCTAAGCTGTTTCTTCTTAAACTTTAGTGAGATTAGTGAGTGAGATAACATGAGTGTTGAAACGATTTGACATTATTTCATTCATTCAATAACAAATCGTGTTAAGCAATGTTTGAGCAGTTTTAATAAGATGTTTTCTATAAAATTTTAAAGATTGCTCCATGAAAACTTCTTCTTATTTGGTATTATTAAGATGAAAACCTAATTAAATAGCTCAATAAAATAATCGTCTTGATTTTAAGTGGTGTTTTTTAACTCTTTGCAATCGGCTGTGCAATTGAAGGAATCGCACAATGAATTGGTGACCCTTTACCCACCGTATTCTCCAGACCTGAGCACCAGCGTCGATTTTCTGTTTCCCAGATTGAAAGCATGGCTTGCTGAATAAAAGATTTATCTCAAATGAGGAAGTTAAGTTGAAAAAAATGTCTATTTTGATAGACTTGACGCCAACCACTACAAGAAAGACATCGAAATGTTGAAGAACATTTCTAATAAATAACTGCTTTAGATGGAGATTATGTCGAAGAATTAAATGATTTTATTATACTAAATAAATCGTTTTTTCACTGTGAGGTTAAAGATGATTTTTCAGCTCATGTAATTTATTTTTTACTGTCAAAAATTTATTCATAACTGTAAAAGAACACAATAAATGGGTCTTTTTTTCAACATTCATTCTATTGTTTTTATTAACTTTGTAATTTTTTTTAACTTAAGCAAAAATGTCACTAAAATGAAATTTTTTTAATAAGAATCTGGTCAGTTTTTGTAGAAAATTACTTTAGATTAATTTAATCTGTAAATTGTTATTTTGGGAATAGCTTATAATAAAGACAAGATATAAAACTCAATTTAAATTTCAACACAATTTCGTTTTTACTTACAAGAAGTTGAATAATCATAACTAAAGCGAGTAACTTAAAAAAAGGTCATCTTATTTAAATATTTTCTTATTTTCTGAGAACATAATTTCTTTAATAACTTTACGAACTTATAAACACTTATATGAGCTTGGTTTAAAGAAAGCAAGGCACGAAACAAGCTACAAACCGCAGAATGGATATGATTAATATTATGGGTCCATATTCCATACTTAACAGATATTTCAAATCATAAGTAAGTATTTTCCCAAACACAAATGTTTGAATTAAAACATGTGAAAATTAATATACAATATAATATTTTCGCGAAGCATTCATGTTTGTGCGCTTTGACCTCATCAAATGTAAATTAATGGCTTTTGTACAAAACACGCTTGTGCATGTATGAAATAAAGCTAGGTTTGTTTATTGTTAAGCTAAATATTTATAAAAGGGGGTTGTTACGGAATAATAAAAACTATTTTAAGCAATTTTTTATGAAAATCGATTAACATTCACTTAAATCATAGTATTAGCTATGCGATAACACTCCAGTCAATAACGTAATTAAAGCAGTTAAGTTATTAAAGCAGAAACCTACAAAATCTGAAGCATCTAGAATGACCTAAGCCAAAAACAGCCTAAGACAACAAAACACAAGTCCCTTTCAAATAACTAATATGACGATTGAAAACTTTAAAGCAAGATTTCTCAAAACTTTGAAATCAGACTTAAGCTGTTATTGCTTCGTCATAGGTATATGTTTATAATACTGACTAAAAAAAATAATCACTACCCAAAATTAATGTATATTAAAAATTTGCACTAATAAGAGTTTTGTGCAATCATCAAAGCCTACACCATTAAAGCTGCTCTTATGTTAAGGCAAACAAAAGATTTAAGAAACAAACTATTTATGCAAAATTTAACCTTTAAAGACAATGTAAAACATTTATTCTTGACTCATTACCTATTTTAAGTTTTTACAGCTACTGATAACGTGCTGTATGTTATAAAAGTACTATTTACCACAACAACGTAGCCAATAAAAATTGCTTGCAATCAAGGGCGTAGGCAGGGGACAGGGGGATATTTAATAGATGAATTTTTAAGTAGTTTCTATTTGTGATCCTTTTTTAATGTGTGTTTTACGTTTTTCTTCGAAACTAGAGCTGAAAAAGTCAAAACCAAATCAGTATTTTTAAGGCGATATTGTATATTTTGTCCAAGCCGGTTAGTATATTTCTAATATTAACTGGAAATTTATCTATACCGTTCAAACGGAAAGTTCAAAACTTACATATTTACATGGAGTATATAATACTGTCGGGACGTCAAAAAGACACGAAAATGCGAGACACGTGAACTAATTTTTTGGTCGTGATCAAAAACTCGAGATATTTGCCATTGAAACTAAGGCCCTTATTATGAGCTGCGTTCGATCTTCGACTGTAGTCGAAAGGCCTGATCGAACGAATTTGCATTTGGTATTATAACGTGCTTTCGACAAAGAGTAGCGCTATTGTAAATTTCGTTCATATTGTTTGTTCACGGTAGTATACTTCTATCAGGTGATCGTTGTTTTATTTCAACTAAATACGATTGGTTTGAAAGTTGATTGCAAAAAATAAGACAAAAAAGTTATGACTTTGACGAAAATAACAATATAATAATAAAATAATAATAAAATAAAGCTTGACGGAACTGGCTAGAAGTAGAAAACTGTTGAGCAATGCTTTTTTTAGCTAATCTTTAGCCACTTTGCTGTTGTTCTAACTGGTGGTCCCAAGCAATTTAATTCTGGCGTGAGTTCTTCCCATTTATTTTTCGCCTGAACTTTGGAACAAATATCCTTTGCAGTCAAAGTTTGCCTCCATAAATGAGACCAGTTTTCTAACTGCGATTTGTTGCTTAGATCTGCATAATATTTACAAAAACAGTTCAATATTAGTTCTTAGTCTTTAAAAAGGAAAATACAATCACAAAATACTTAAATTTTTAACAATTTTTGCTCAGCACGCATCGCATCGAAAGCAAAATCCTATTCGACTGCAATTTCGATGAACAACGAACATTTCGATAGGGTTGCACTGCTCATAATAAGAATTTAACTTTCGATACTCATTGTTCGATAACCAGCGAAGATCGAACGTCGAAAGCAACTCATAATAAGGGCCTAAGTTGCCTTTAGAGTCATTTTCATCAAGTTTAAACCCATTATTAGCTTTTTTCGCTTATTTTTGAAGACCAAAAATTTTGACTGCATCTGATTTTGCTTAAACTTTCGGAATTTAATGTTCTTATGAAATAAAAATACTAATTTCAGTACATAAATTATAAGATTAAGATTTTTTTACATTAAAATTTGGTCAAAATGGAAGAAAAGCGAAATTGCGTAACTTTTGAAAAATCAATATTTTTGAAAAGACATTAAAAAGAAATTGTTACGAAACTTTAGATTTTGTTTTCAAATGAAGGACAAAAATCAAAAATCTAAATATCTCGAGATTTTGATCTGATTTGGAAAAACGGAGTACTCCGCTAAATTCTACGATCGAAAATTAAGTTTACATGTCTCGGCGTTTTCTTATGTCTTTTCAAAAATTGAAATCTTACCTACATTGTAATATGAACATTTTTATTTAATTTTTCCGTTTTGTATAAAAATTAAATTAACCGTTTTTAATACCGTTTATATTGGAGGTATGAGTATCAGTAGTAACGGAATAATTGTGGGAATTGCCAGTATGAAACTGCTTCAAAATATTTTCCACTTCCGTTTTTTCGACACTATATCGGATCACACAAAAAGTTTCAAATTTTAAATACCTAAAAAATAAAAGGCACAGTGTTTACCCGCTCGGCTATTTCCAATGATACGTGAATCGTAGCAAACGGTTATTGATTTTTAACTATAACCAGAGTGACATATCAAGTTAACCAGAGCTGCCACATGGTTAGCAGCGCTAACTCTGAGTTAGGGCAG
Organism: Dichetophora obliterata; assembly: GCA_963920525.1. Taxonomy (NCBI): domain Eukaryota; kingdom Metazoa; phylum Arthropoda; class Insecta; order Diptera; family Sciomyzidae; genus Dichetophora; species Dichetophora obliterata. The sequence goes on along the minus strand of OY986435.1, from coordinate 172,865,122 downwards.
TGGTCTTGGTATTTCTTAATTTGTGTTTTTGCACCTTAATTCTTGTTTTATTACTTTACTTCAATTTTTTGTATTATTTTGTTTTATTTTCCTTCGTTTGAGTTTTTGTAAATTTTTGTTAATTTAATTTAGAGTCAATTTTTAATCGATAACATATTTTAAAATTAATTTAGCCTGAATTCAATATATGTAGCTTTTTTTGATCTCTTGGCTTGCGTTTGTTTAATACACATGAGTTAAAAATATTTTTCCCATTTATATTTTACCAAAAGCATCAGGTAATAAGTCAACATACATTCATTTTTAACTATTTTCATTGGCTTGTAAAATGCATGAATGAAAGATATGGTTAAAAAAGGGTATAAGGTCTTTCCGCCCCCCCCTATTTTTCATCTTGCCTACGCCCTTGCTTGCAATGTATTTCAAGTGTCACTCGCTCATGTGTCAAGTTTCATCTTGATTATTCATCAAAAGCACTGATCTTAAAGTAGTAAAGAAGAAGTTGAAGCGACAAGTCATTCCAAGATATGATTTGTGATGCTTACTTAAAACATTATAGGTATCAGCTTGAACCGGCAACTGCTTCTTTGCAACCGCACTCTAAGACACTTTGACTGATTTTGAAAAATGTACAAACATTATGTAAGTCATTGCGTTTATTGCTGACAACCAAGCGAAGTCGTCATTTATCTTTAACGCTTACTAAAGTGCGTTATTTTTAAAAATCAGTTTTATAAATTCTATTTTTATGTACACCAAGAAAAAAATCGTTAATTCAAGAATTGTAGACTAATTTTTAAGTATATTTTGCATTTCTTACGTATATTTGTTTTACTCTCAATAAACATAATTTTAACTTGACTGCATTAGAGTTGTAATTTTCTGGCAACAAAGTTGTTGATTTAAGAGTAGAATTTTTTTGAACAATGAAACGACGAAGCAGAAGCTTGAGTAACTTATATGAACAATTGATACTCAAAATTTTACTGCTGTTAGCGGAGTAAGTAAAGAACTGAGTCTTCTTAAAGGTTCGAGTTGAAATCAAAAATATTTAAAAAAATTTAGCCTTTGAAAGGACTTTGGCCGAGCTTGTGCATACACAGTCTTACGAAGTCTCCTATTTAAGTATACAATTGTGTACGAAGGAGAATTTTTCGGCGACATACAAACAACTGCGACTGCGAACAAAAATATCTCCATCTCCAGATCTACCTTTGTTGTCATTTTGAAACTAGTTCAGAAAGTACGAGCGAACTTGTTTAATTAAAAGCTATTTTTTTGTGTAACATGGATATATTAGAAATATTACAGCGAAACGAGTTGAAAGACTGCTCGTGTTAGAAGAGTTCTACTTAGGAAAAATTTCGTTATTAGTTTCAATAAAAAAGGCCTAAGTTAAAAAAATATTGACTTTAAAGGTGAAATTTTGCAATTCCAATATAACATTTCTGAATAATCTTATTTGTTTCTTCTTTTTCTTTTACTAAGCTAAAATTAATAAAAGCAATATTTTTGTTAACATGATTAATTAATTGTTGTAACAATGAAAATTGTAATGAATTCTTATATTTAAGTTTATAATAATTATTTTTATTTGAATTATGTTTTTTTTTTCTGTGTAACTTAAAAGAAAATTTTTTCATGTTTTGTTTTATGTTGTTTTCAACTTACCGCCATTTACTGCTTTACAAATGACGTCCTTCATAAGAAAGCTAATAGCCAGCTTGTCGGTGGAAATCAAAACCAATGACAAAGACCTGATTTGTGATGACGATTATGAAAATTCAATGGCTTTTTAACGTTTAATTATTAACTCATTATTGTACTAAGTTCTTATGCTGTTGCAATTAAGTCGCAGTAAATCCGGAAAAAAATCTATACAATGTTAAGAGTAATTATGATGTAATCCAGTTTTTGATGTTTATTTATGTTAAATGATGTAGTTAACGAACTCTTATAGCATACTTAAAAAAAGTTGTGACTTGAGAGTTTTGAATAAATATTAGGATGAATACAATTGTCCCGCACGTCAAAACATAGTATCTCCATTTTCTTAGTTTTGAGAAAACTGAATTTTTGTATTTTTTGCCTTGCCCTTTATAATTGTTGTCTAAGCCAATATACCTAAAATGATAGTAAGTATCAAAAATGCTCTAAATTTGATAATCACTCTTGAAATTATTGCAAAATATTTTCTTAAATATAGTATCAAATTACTTACTTTGTTTTGTAAACCTTTTTGAAAATATAAAAAAACCAAATTTACAATATCAAAACATAGAATGTGCATACTTTGTTTAGACAGTCCAATATCTCAAGAACTATACATCGAAAGAATAGTGAGTGACTGTTTTATATAGAGTAAAAAATTCATATTTAAGTTTCATCATAAAGAGAAAATCCTAGGAATGGCGTTTACTACGTTTTGTGCTTGCACGGGAGAATTAAACTATTTTTCTTTCATGCTTTTGTTGATATTTTTTTTATTACATTTACTTATTTTTTAATAACTTGTTAGTTTACTTTTAGCAACATCGTTATCAAGCTAAGTTTTGTTAACTTTTGAGAGAAAAATATATTAGGAGATGGAACGAAATTTTTAGACAACTATGCATTAAAATTTACATTGTCATTCACAGTATTACAGCAACAGTTACAGTTACAGTAAGAGTTATAGTTACAGTAAGAGTTACAGCAACAGTAACAGTTACAGTAACAATTACTGTAACGATAAAGGGTACGGTAACAGTTACAGTAACGGTAACGGTAACGATAACGATAACAGTAAAAGTAAAAATAAAAGTACCAATAACAATAACAGTAACAGTAAGAGCATAAAATAATAAAATAAAACTATATACGAGTAAAACAATATTTTGTTGTTGAAACCTAAAAATATTGAAAATATGTTGCCACCCTAAAATTTTTATAAAGCCGGTTGCTTTTGGGTACTTTTTTTTTCAAAGTAAATATAACAGTAACTTTTTACTGTTAGCAACATCAGTTTTTACACTTTATCAAGCTTAAGCTCTTAAGATGGAACGAAATTTTAAGGCAACTATGAATTAAAATTTACATTGTCATTCACAGTAACAGTAACAGTAATAGTAAAAGTAACAGTTGCAGTAATAGTAACAGTTACAGTAACGGTAAAGGTAACGGTGACGGTAACGGTAACGGTAACAGTAAAAGTAAAAATAAAAGTACCAATAACAATAACAGTAACAGTAAGAGCATAAACAGTAACGATAAAGGGAATGGTAACGGTAGCAGTTACAGTAACAGTTACAATAACGGTAAAGGTAACGGTAAAGGTAACGGTAAAGGTAACGGTAAAGGTAACGGTAACGGTAACGGTAACGGTAACGGTAACGGTAACGGTAACGGTAACGGTAACGGTAACGGTAACGGTAACAGTAAAAGTAAAAATAAAAATAAGAATAATAATAACAACAACAGTAACAGTAAGAGCATAAAAGAATAAAATAAAACTATATACGAGTAGTGCAATATTTTGTTTTTGAAACCTAAAAATATTAAAAATATGATGGCGCCCTAAAATTTTTATAAAGCCAATTGCTTTTGTTATTTCAAATCTTTCCTAAATAACATAAAAATATTTCGGGTCACTGTTAGCAACATCAATCTGACGTTTTATCAAGCTTAAGTCTGTCAATTTTTGAGAGAAAAACATGTTTGGAGATGAAACGAAATTTTTAGACAAATATGAATCAAAATTTACATAGTCATTCACAGTAACTGGAACTGTAACTGAAATAGTAACAGTAACAGTAGCAGTAACAGTAAAACTAACGGTAAAGTTAACGGTAACAGTAATAGTAACAGTAACAGTAATGTTACGGTAACAGTAACAGTAACAATAACAGTAACACTCAAAATAACGGTTGCGGCAATAGTAATATAAACGGTAACGGTAATGGTAACAGTAGCGGTAATGGTAACAGTAGCGATAATGGTAACAGTAGCGGTAATGGTAACAGTAACAGTTTACTGTTAACAACATCGTTTTCAAGCTAAATTTTATTAATTTTTGAGAGAAAAATATGTTAGGAGATGGAACAAATTTTTTTGACAATTATGAATTAAAATTTACATTGTCATTCACAGCAATAGTAATGGTAACAGTAACAGTGACAGTAACAGTAACAGTAACAGTAACTGTAACAGTAACAGTACAGTAACAGTAACAGTAACAGTACAGTAACAGTAACAGTACAGTAACAATACAGTACCAGTAACAGTAAGAGTAACAGAAGCAGTAACAATAGGAGTAACAGTAACTTGTTTTTTGATTAAAGTCGATTTTTTTTCCGAAAGTGTAGAGTATTGTTTGGGTCCATACTATGAATATGGGATAAAATGAGTCGAAAAAATCCAAATAATTCACTAAGTTTGCTTTTCATCACAAAGCCTTACAAAGCGCGTTGTCAATTATTAGGCAGGCAAAGCTTATCTGAAAGGCGGAATACCCAAAGTTTTTTGTTCATAATAGATTTGCTTGACGGCGGAGTATACTGTCCAGATTTGTTGGAATTAGCAAAATTTTACGTTCCAACTAGAAACATTAGAGGGGGACAGAGCCTTAGCCAGGATTTACTCATGGGGGGTTTTGATGAATATTATTTTTTATTCAAAATTAAAATATTAAAATGTACAATTTTTTGTTTCATTTCATTTTTTAAGTTAAGTTTGTTATATATGTAAGTAACTATATAAGGGTGCCCCGAATTCAATTAGAAATAAGTTGCATTTGCATCCCTCTTAAAATTAACCTTGATCTATTTTATAACGATTCCCAAAAATTTTTAGCTGTCACGATAGCCATTGAGCTAAAACATTTTGAAAAAACCTCCGTAAATCATGTTTTTCGTTAATATATTTTCTGGTAGAATAGTTGTAAAAAAAAAAAATTGTTGGATATTAAAAGCCGAAAAAGGCTTTTCCAAAATTTTTAAGTTTTGCAATAGCTGCTTTTCGTGCCTTTTTTTTATTTTTTTTTAAATTTATTTTCACTACAATTGAAATATCTTCATTATTTCTAAAGCAATCCTCACTTTCAAAATATCGTTGGAAAAGATTTGAATGATTGCATTCATGGTCAGAATTTTTAAAACTTATACATATTAAAGCTATAATTATGAAATAAACAACTTCTGAAAAAATTTTGTAAGAAATTAAAAAAAAATAAAAATTAAGTTATTTGAATTTTCAAAGTTTTTGTATGGAAATAAGATAAAAAAATATTAAAAATTAATGCCCGGTTTTACCAAGCTCTTTTAAATATTTAACAGTCTGCTTAATATTTAACAGCAAAAATTCCGTTTCAGCAGATTTTTTAAAGTTAACAGACTCATAAGCTATCTAGTGAAATAGAAGCTGGTTTTTGTTCACTTAAAATATTTAACAACGACTTTTTTACAATTTACATTTCCTAAACAAAACAAATAGGATTCATTAATTCAACAGGATCCTTTTAGTAATGTGTGGCAGATATCTTCAATGTTTCTAAGCCAACAGTTTAACACATTGTGGAAAGGGTGACGCATTACATATTAACATTACGTCCACAATTTCAATTTATTCATATGCCATTACAACGTTGCCTTGTATTGGCTAACCTAGATCCACAAGATCGCGGTTTTCCTTCTGGAAGAAGTTTTTGCCATGTAATTTCTTTGGTTTTGCTGTTTCCATGTTAAATATCATTAAAATTTAAAAATTTATTTCAATTAACGTCGAGAAATGTGATAATCACCTTTGATTCGTACTGTACCGTAGTCCTAGCAGAGTGTTTGTTAAAACTCATAATTTTATTTTGGTGAAACATAAATAAATTTACTATCATGTTAAATTTTAAAAGCGTGTTAGGTAAAAGAGTGTTAAATAAATGTTGGTGAAACCGGGCATGAGTCTTGATTTTTTGCAAATTATACCAACACGACCTGCTCTATTACTGTGCGATCAATGTGTATGTATGCTAAGGATGCACATCAGTACAAACGGATCGCGCCCATTGAATGACGGAGGTATTTGTTAATAAATTTGAGGGGTGAGAACGATATCTCATTTACCTTAAATTAATAAAATTTTTGAACCTAAAAATGCACCAAATTACTTAATCGATTGAATTAAAACATTTCCTTGGGTCAGAATTTTGAAAAATGTAAGTCAACTTTTTATAACTCATGAGTAACTTCAAACATTTATTAAAAATTAAACCAGGTTTACAGCCCTGTTCAGGCAAAGTAACAATTGTTACTGTTTTTTCACAGTAGTTTTCATAGTAGTTTTAATATTTCTATGTCTTTCTTGTAATTTTTTAATTTCAGAACAAAATTTGAAGCTCAAAAATAATAAATTTTGATAAAAATTGTCACCTGCTTTTCAGATAGTGACAATTTCATTAAAAATTTTGTTTTTTGATCTTCAAATTTTGTTTTAAAAAAAAAATTACAACAAACACATAGACATTTTAAAAGTACTGGGTAACAAGTGTTATTTTGTCAGAATAGGGCTGTAAGACTCATATCCTTAACTCAAAAGATAATTGCTTAAAAACTCTTGACTATAAAAGAGTCACAGTAAAAGGGGAAGAAAAATGTACCGTAGCCACAATTGGACACAAAGTGTCACTGGCACTAGTTCAATTCATCGCATGTTGTTGTTGTTGTGTTGTTTTTCTGTGCAATGCACTTGTAACATAGCACTCGCTTTCGCGCTTACGCTTGTGTGGTAACTAACGGCACAAGTGTAAAGAGTGCTTAATGGATTGAAAATAATTTTAGTGCAGTATTTTGTTTACGTTATATTTTTGGTTTTATTGCGTAATTTTTTCAAAATATTAGATCTGTTCCCGTACTAGATTCAAGTAGAATGAAGTTACTTGAAAGCTTTATTTTGAAGCTCGAGAGAGAGGAATAACATGCAAAATGAATATCTCTAATCTATTACAATTTATTGAAGTTAGTACGGGAACAGACCTAAAAGGACCTAATAGGTCTCTCCTGACCTTCAAAGTAAAGCATTCAAGCAACTTCAAGCTACTTGAATCGACTACGGGAACAGACCTATTGTGTTGATATATTTTTATAATTATTATTGTTGTCATGTGTTGGACACATCCCAACAAGCCATGAAACTGACTGTTCCAGCAAAATGGAGTTAAAAACGGCAGTAGCTGATTTGCTGGAATGAAAACGGCATGTGTTTGTACCTTTAAACCGTTCTCTATATAATTTTAAAGTCCCTTTTTATATTTTTCAAGCACTAAATTGAAATGTATGTCTGGATGCGTTAGCGTCGTTCGTTCTTGTCTTTTATGATCTCTCTTTTCCACCTGTTCTCCATCAAACTCTAAAACATGTATTGAATGTTGTATTGAAATCAAAGTAGTTCAGTTGTGAAGTTGAGTTGCCGGATATTGGTTCATTTATTTTTGCCGCTAAATAAAAATAATTTGTTCTGCTCTAAGTGAATAAGGTGATAATTGTTTAACATAAAAAATTAAAATGCCATTGAATAAAAGCATCAAAAGGGAACTTTAGAAATATTTAATTCTATGCAAATTAAAATACCTAAAAAGGAAAATTAAAATACCTCCAAAAAATGACTACAATTTATATGAGTTTGCAAGTGATTGCGGAAGCGAAGAAATTGAATTAATGCATCATAAATCATTATGGAAATGTTTATTTAATTTTATGTTCTTATTAAAAATTACTAATTTTGTCATTTTTGTCGATTCTTTTGATTTTATATTCTTACTAAGCATCTTAAAAAAATACATATGTGAAAAATTATAAAATTTGAAAATACAACAAAAACTAAGAAATAAATCAACGACTTAGAAACATAATATAAAAGTTTTTTATAATTTATTTAAAATCGGGGATTAGTTTTTGAATATTATTGAAACGGTAGGTTTTTATACCACACACAGTGTATGATTTGGTAACAATGAAACGGTCCGCTTCAGTGCTTACTTTTTCATAACATTGCAAAGGTACGTTTTTGTACCGTTATGCAAGTATTTTTTGTACCATTTTTCATATATCTTAACGGATCTTCATTTCATATGTAAAACGTACCGTTTTCATACTGTTTTCAATAGTAGAAACGTGTGAACACACACAGCGAGATGGTAATAAAACGTGCCGCTTTCGTATCGATTGACTAGCTGGGATGTGATGGCCTTTAGGTGGATGGTGTGTATTGTTATGTGTTTACGTATGTAAGTACTAGTTTCCCACCGAAACCGAATATTCGGCCATTTTATAATATTCAGCCGAAACCGAAACTGGTTATTAATATGAAAATTTAAGTTTTAACAAATGAATTTTTTTATTAAAAGGAAACAAAAGTGCTACTAGTACAAAAAAGTATTATTTGAATATTTTATTTTATAACAATTTATTTAAGTTTACTAGAATAATAAATGAGATAATTTTTTATTTTTTTTTTACACCTACAACGTACATTTTCTTAGAACTACAATATAAAGTATTTCTGTTTTTTTTTAAGGTTTAGTGTTATAAAAATGTAAATATTTCGTTTTATTTTCCTTTATTCCACACACATAGAATTCGTTCGGAAGTTTAATTATCAATTTTTGGCTTCAGTACCTATAAAACTTAAATATTAATTGCAATAGAGATGATAAAATCGAAAATGATAGTATCGAAAGCATAAAATTAACCAAAAGTTTTGCGTTAACACGATAAATCAAATAATAGACGAATTCATAATTTTTGTTTTGTACAATGCGTTGAAAATATTTTTATTAAACCAAATTTATATATTTGAATTAAATGACTGATGCAAGAAATTTTGGTATATTTCAAGAATAGCGACAACTCTTCTTTTTAATATTTTTTTTTTTGTTGAATTATACGAATTTTAACCTCCTAAATCCAAATCTGGAAATATTTCAGGCCATTCGCAATTAGTTTAGAAGTTATAGTCCTCCAAAGTTGCAATAATGGCCTACAAATCTTGCGGTTTTTTTTTTTGTGTTCCGAATTATCAAAATAAAGGTAATACTAGTACCTATTAAACGAGGTATCAAACCTGAAAATCCATTCATAACTTTTTAAGATGTACCTATCCTTATATTTACAATTTGTCTGAAAAACTAGTGGTTTCCTTTTTACGAAAGCACAACACTAAAAATTTTTATATCTCTAAAAGTTATGAATGGATTTTCATTTTTGATACCCTGTTGAATACTTAAACTACCTTTCTTATGAGGTCCATAAAGTGTAGTTTTGTTGAAAAATTTAAAAAAATAGCAAGATTTGTAGGCCATTTTTCCAACTTTGGAGGCCTCTAACCTCTAAACCAATTGCAAGCGGCCTACAATTTGGAGTTAGGAGGCCAAAATTTATATAATCTGCAAACAAAAATTAAAAATTAGAGTTGTCGCCATTCTTGAAAAGTTTCGGCGAGTTTCTGCTATTCGGCCTCAATATGGCCGAAACTGACAAAAATTTGCCGAAACTGGCCGTAACCGAAACCGAATATTCGATCGGACACTAGTAAGTACACTACAAATGTAAAAAATGTACGCAGTTATTAGTAATATTTACACCCAAATATGTGTACGAGCACATATTGAAAAGTGTCTATTTAACAAGGGTAAATGAAATGGAATCGTAACTTATCACGGGTACGGGAACAATATGCTATTTAAAAAATTTATGGTTTAGCCAGGGCTTGCAAAAAAACTGTACGAAAAAACTAACTCTACATCTGCTAAATCTGCGAAAGCAAACAGTTTCACTTTCTGCTTAGGTTTGGATCTTTGCTACAAACAGAAATGCGTACCAAAGCGAACAGAAAATTAAGAGGGGAAATAAAACTATTGTTTTGTGTTCTACAAAAACAACAAGTATTTCGTTTTTTAGATTTTGTTGTCACGATCGCAACCACAACAAGTAACAAATGTTGTGTTCGTTTTGCTACGGAAGTTCGACAAAAGAATTTCGTTATGTTTTAAGCAGCATTTTTTCTGGAAGCTAAGATTTTTTAAGTCTCGTTTTGTTGATTTGCTTGCATTTAAATTTCATAAACCGATATATTTGTACGACATGGTTTTAGTGGCATGGTTGTTTGGGACCCCAAAAAGGGTAGCAGGTAGAATGTAGGTGTGTTCAGAAGAAATTTTGAGGGGGAAAAAATTAATAGACCAGCTCATTTCACGCTCCTTGTCATGGCATTTCTTATATCTTTCTTATACTTTTAAACGAGCAATATTTGTTTGTTTGTTTATTTGTTTGTTTGTAAATAAGTTCAACGCATCTATATGAAACAACAAATTCAATAAAAGCAACAAAACAAAGAAAAATTCCAACGCAATAACTTTTTCAACACAAAAAAAAAAAGTCGCATCATAAACGAAACGAACAAACACAGGGTTGATATTTTCGGTACAATTGTACTTTTTTGGTACAGTTTTACATTTTCCTACTTTTCTACTACCAAAGCATTTTTAGTACATTTTATTTACTCAAAATTTTTTTACTAAATACAGAATATTTAGAGCTCCTAGTGAGCAAACAGAATTAAAAAATTATTTATTTCTGAATTTTTTTACTCTGTAAAAATATTTAAATTGAATTTAAAGAGTAAAAATTTTTCCAAATGTATAAAATTGCTCAACGAATTCTTTCAACTTCTCATTCGTCAGCAAAACTTAAAAGAATATTTTCTATTCAAAATTCAATAAACCAAACGCAGAAAGAGACTGCATGTTGCAACAATTTCTTCTTTAATAAAAACAAAGATTTTTTTAAAAATCTTTTTAAAAACATGCCACAATATTTATATCAGAAGTAATAAATCAAAAGAAAAAATTTCATCAATTTTACCCATTAATTTCTTTCGTTACCTTTATAAAGAAAAGCACTACCTAACACTTTTAAAAATCTATTTTTCGGCTGGATAGGATTGGCACGTTTGTAGTAAACGCTATTTGCTTTTTTCACTTAATTAATTTTTATTTTTTAATAAAAAGACCTAAATAAAACCCTATAAAAAGACCTAAATGCTGATCTGACCTTTATGCTGATTTGAAGCTTAATAGATTTTAGCAAGGCCGTAAGCCAACATTTTTTATCCAATATTAAAAAATTAATATATAAAGTACTTGTTTCATTTAATTTTCAAGTTAAGTTTTTATATACTTAGGGTATTCACAAGGTGTGCTATCATGTCATAAGATTTTACACTAGCAAAATGCTATCATGTCATATTGTCATAAGATTTTACACTAGCTTTAACATTTTATTGTTGCCATATAAAAAAAGTTCTAAAATATTACAACTCTGAAAGCCATGTTTATTAAAGTGTCGTAATCAAACAGCTGTTTCTTATATGCATTTATTTATCTTGTAAATTTTAGTTGTAAAATTTTAGGACAATATTACAATATGACATGATAGCATACCTTGTGAATACCCTAATTATATATGTAAGTATATTTATTACGGTACCTCGACTTCCATTAGAAAAAAATTGCATTTGAACCCCTCTAAAAATTAACCTTGGTCTATTTTATAACGATTCCCAAAATATATTGACTGTTACGATAGCCGCCAGTGAGCTAAACCATTTAGCAAAAACTTCGTAAATATTTTTACTTGTAAAATAGTTGGAAAAAACCTGTCAGAAATTAAAGGCCGAAAAAAGCTCTTCCAATCTGCAACAAAGAATTTTAAAGAGCATTAAAGACAATGCTGTTTCTCGTGCCTTATTTTGAATTTTTTTAATTTATTTTCACTTAAATTTAAATAACTTGTTAAAAAGGTTTTGAGTTCTTGCATTGATTCAAGACCAAAATTTCTAAAATGTGTACATATTAAAGCTAAAATATTAATTATGAAATAAATGCCTTCTGAAAAATATTGTGAGGAATAAAAAAAAAATGAAATTTTTTTGAAATTTTGAGAGTTTTTGTATAGAAATAAAATAAAAAATATCTAAAATATGTATGAACAAAAGCATTATCTTAAGTACGATTGCAAAAATATCAAATTTTTATTAAAATTCAACCCTCTGGTGATTTTGAGCCCCGAAAAACTCCCCTTGACTACGGCCCTGGATTTTAATGATATCTTTCTCTGAATATTATTGTGCTTCTTTTTGTGATTATAACAATTTTTTTATTAATTAAAAATTAAAAAAAACCTATGTCATTTTTGTTTATGAGCTGAATTGATACAAACATTAAAATTTAAATAAAAAATTTATTTCATACTTTCTTTTTTCATTTTGTACAATTTTTTCAAAATTTTTATACCAAAATGAAAAAGTCATTTATCAACACTGAACAAACATTGCAGTTCTCTCTTCGGATTTTGGTGCTTCCAGCAACCTACAAGAGATCGCTAAAGATACTTTACTTTGATTGTTTTTGTGCACGCGATTCAAAACCATAACAGTGAGAGCAAGTTTTTTCTATTCGAAAAAAGAAACATTTAATTTTACTTTTCTCTCTCGTCTCTACTTGCTTCGGTTTGTGCTACTTTTTGAATCAGAGAGAAAAAACTAAACAAACCAAAATACTTGTTGTGATCTTAAGAAGAAACAAACAGAACAGAAAAATACTTTTCTTTAGAGTTTGTTTGCGAGCCCTGGGTTTAGCTCAGCTTTATTTAGGAATAAACATTAACCCTGGAAGGACATGCTTCGTCAAATCGACGACGCATGGTCACATTTTATCGCTTTTCTTTCTTGTTTTTGTTTATTTTGTTCTCATTTGTCGTATAGCGTAAATCGTAGTCTAGCTGTTGGTGTGCGCAAACGTAAAGCCTAATAAATAGTGTGTAGGTATGATCTTTAAAGATTGGCGTCGTCGAAACGACGAAGCATGTCTTTTGTGTGACTTTTGCATTTTTTATGTTATTCTTTTTATATGAAAATTTGTCATATTTTCTGCAATAATATCAGATTTGTACAGTTAGAAAGGAAATTGTACAGCAAACAATTAATAAAAGTTGAGGAAATAGAAAAATTTCTGACGATTTGGACGATGAGCCTTACAACAACAATGAGCTGGAGACTGGTCAAGATTACCCTTTCAATAAAAGCTTTGAAGAATAAAGCTCGTCAGAGGATTTAAGTATCTTGGACGAAAACGATGTACCGCTTGCTTACAGTAGCGTAATTATATTTTGTGCGCCCGCCCACGGGTTTCTAAAAGCGCCCTGCTATTTACTTTTAGACCAAAACTATGTTATTAGTAGATTACTAGAAGCGTAAGAGAAACCAAGAGAACTCTTTACAAAAAAAAAGAGAACAAGAAGAGACTTTTTTTAATTCAATAGTCATCATTTATTACAACAGTTATATTTCAAAAATATTTTATTTCATAAATAAATGTATTATTTATTTTAATAGAATTTGTTAAAGAACAGCAATAGCGTAAAAATAATTTTTTCAATATCAAATATAATAAACTTTATAAATAAATATTATAAGATTTTATCACAAAGTAGGCAAAAAAAATAATATTAATTTTTATTGTTGTGTATTTTATGATCTTTTGATTTTATTATTATGTAAACAAATACGCACTCTTTTGTCAGTTAATTGTTTATTAATTATTTCCAATATATCGAACTCATTCCGAGTACATTATCAAGGAGTAAAAACAATTAAAAATACTTATAATAAAACAATTTTGCACTAAGACAATTGAAAAAGCACTTACAATTATATAAATAATTTTTTTTACATTCACTGGGTTAACAAACATTGACATCAAATATTGGAAATAATTAATAAATAATAAAAACAGACCTAAAGCCGGCGTATTTGCGTATTTTTATCAATTTTTTTAAAAAGTTAAAGCAACTCAAAGTTTGAATAAATGACATCAATAATTTTCTTATTGGTAAAATGATAAGTTTAAGATGTTAAGTTTAAATATTTTGTATTTGATGTTAACTGTTAACTGAAGAATTTGCTAACGTCACAAAATATGACCAACTGATTGATTAAAATAACAACAGTAGCTGACTTGCTGAAAATATGAAAGCAAACAAAGACGACTTTTGCTCTGAATAGTCGGCTTTTTTGACGTCGAATATAGTAATATCGAAATTAACGGCCATCAATAATATTTTAGTAACTCAGCCTTGGAAAATACTACCAACACAAGCTAACTACGTTTTTGCTTATATTTGTAAGCTTTTTCGATTACAGCAAGATCATTTTAAAAATTGAGTTGTTCTGTGCTTGTAAATAAGTCGAAATTTTAAAAAATTATCAGCTGCCTTTATTACGTTTATAACTCTAAGAAATTTTATTTTATCACATATTAAACACAACACAAATTATTTTTCATTTATTGTTGTTTTTTTTTTTTAAAAAATTTCCCGAAGGAAATAAATATTTTAGTATAGCTTAATTTTTTTTTTAAACAAACGTCACACAGTGTAACGTCCCCGTTCTTGGCCAAAAATAGAAGGATTGATAGAGCTATGAAAATTGGCAAGAATATTTTTCGTGACAAAATTAAGAAATATTGAAAATGTTATACAAATCCACGCTCTGTCACACCCACTTCCCATATAAACGTAACCAATTTTTGCCTGAAACTTCATTAAGTCTTGTCTCAAAAACACGAAATTTGCTACATAAATTTCTTTTGTGATTACACAGAGCAACAAAAAAGACATTTGTTTCTGCGGCATAAGTTTTTGGAGTCAATTAAGATATACGGGATAGTAAAGTTTTAATATTATAATTCACATTGTTTTAATTGACTCTGGTGCTCGCAATAAACCACTATTTTAAAAATTGAGGTTGTTTCATAACAGATCTTAACATAACTCCAGAACAATTAGTCTGATTTGGTAAAATAAAAAATTAAAAAATCCGTAGCTAAATAACCTCCAAGTTACATCTACATTTATTTTTAAATAACTGAATAGTTTCGGAAATATTCAGAAAGTTCTTCTGAAAAAAACATTTTTGATGCAAAATTTAAACTTTTTTGTTATTTCATAATTCATAAAAAATCAAAAACGTCAAAATAGCTTTTTTTTTTAAATTTAGTTAAAAACACACATATGTTACGAAGAAAATAAGCCATATTTCATTAAAATCCATCGTTTCCTATGGGATTTTCTTCGGTATTTTATGCTTATTAATTTCAAATCATCGATCATGGATAATCAGTAAATTCGTGAAGTTATTGAGCTTCAAGTGCTTAAATCTCTAATAAAATAAATCAAGACGAAATAACTGTTAAATGTTTAATTTATTGAGAACATTTTATGTTATAAGCGAAAAATGCAATTAAAAACTAATAACAATATCAATCAGAATTAGCAAAAATATTTCAAAATTAGTTAGGAAAACTTTTGTAAGCGATTGTCTGTTGTATTTTTGTTCACGACATTCCCTTTGTAAGGTCCAGCAGTAGTCTGCCATCATATGGCAATCCCATCGGCCTTGATATCTATTCTCCATTGTCTTGATATCCTGATGAAAACGCTCTCTTTGTTCTATGTTTTATGAACTCAGATCCACGCCCGACGCCCTTCTTTGCTAGCCAGTCAGACCTCTCGTTAACATTAATGCCTTGGTGACCTAATAGCAAGTGAATCTGAATTTTGTGCAAAATGTATGCCGCAAAAAAAATTTCTTGTTTTTCCACTGTGTATTTATTTATAAGATTTTTATCAAAATGAGATATCATCATTAAATTTGAATTAAACCAAAACATGCCAAGTGATTTTAAAAAAATATGGCTTATTTTCTTTGTAACATATGTGCATTTATAACTTAATATTAAAAAAAGAGTTATTTTAACGTTTTTGATTTCTTATGAATTATAAAATAACAAAAAAGTTTAAATTTTGCATAAAAACATGTTTTTTTCAGAAGAACTTTCTGAATATTTCCGAAACTATTCAGCTAATTAAAAATTAATGTAGATGTAACTTAGAGGTAATTTAGCTGCAAATTTTTGGATTTTTTATTTTACCAAATCAGACTAACTGTTTTGGAGTTATGTTAAGATCTGTGATGAAACCTCCTTAATTTTTAAAATAGTGGTTTATCGCGAGAACCAGAGTCAATTCGAATAATCTTAATAATAGGCTAAGATCTTCATCAATGTATATACTAAAATTGACTAGCAAATCCCATGTCGCAGAATCAGTGTTGCCCTGTGTTATAAATAAATGAAAAATTTCATAGGCGAATGTCACGGCCATTAATAATATTTTAGTAACTCAGCCTTGGAAATACTACCAACACAAGCTAACTACGTTTTTGCTTATATTTGTAAGCTTTTTCTATTACAGCAAGAAAATTTTAAAAAATGAGTTGTTCTGTGCTTGTAAATAAGTTGAAATTTTGAAAAATAATAAGCTGCCATACATCAATATTCATACATCTCACATTTTGACTAAACAGGTCACCATAAAAATGTATATCTTCCGTATTTGCAAGTATCAGCAAGAATTTTTTTGGATTTCGTGTAATGCAGTTCTAATGTTGTTTTCGTTAAAAACTTTTAGTCAATCTTTCTCAAAATTATTTTTTAAACACTTTTAAAAATTGAATATTTAAAAATTTGTATCCCGCTCTTTGTGTTTACTTTTATGATAAGCTTTAAACCATATGTTCAAAATGTAAAACAAAAAAATTATATTGCCAGACATAAGAAATTTAAAACTTTTTTTAAAAAATAAAAAAAAAATTAAATAAAATATGAATAACAAGAAAAATTTTATTATTAAAAAATGCAACTTTGACTGCTTGTCGTAACGAAACGGTTGCTACTATTAAAAAAATTAATTTTGATTTTTTCACCCACGATATTTTCTATTGAAAGCCATACAAGTTTTAGATAAATTCAAACATCGATATATTAGATTTTTGACCGCTTATTTTACACTGTGCGTCGTTGTCCACTTCATTTGTCATTTTCATAAAAGGACTTGAGGGCGCCCCTGGCTTAGTTGCGCCCGCCCGCAATGCGGGCTCTGCGGACCTGCTTCTTACGCCACTGCTTGCTTAGGAGGCGTCGATACATTTGATCACATGTGTAACGTTATGTGCTGTTCACTAACAGATAGCCAATATGTCAATTCTATGGTTTTCTGAATATGTCTTTTATTAATGCTTTATTATGCATACGAACAACATGTTCTAGGCAAATAAAAAGACCCTTAATCGTGTCGGCTTAATGAAAATTGACACTTTTCACTTATTAAAATTTAATTATATAATAGGATACGGACTCCAACTTTGCCGACAGCGGTGCGAAACAGCATCAGTAGTCTATGGCTGAAGAATGATCGAAACCCTCCAGAATTAAATACTGAGAAGAAGAGGAAAATATGTGCTCTTTGTTCCCTCCCAACCATCACATGAACAAATCATAGTGCTCAAAATGCCATATGAGCTTGTGTGGGGAGCATAAAATAGAGCTTTGTGCCTTTTGCCCATAATATATTCTCAACCCTATAAAATATGATCTCATTAAAATTTAGTGTAACAACTTAAAGAATAACAAATTCCATGTTAAATATGTGCCTTTAATTATAATTATTTTGTTTTTTAAATGCACCTTTTGCAAAACAACCCAAATTTACTCAATCTGTGAAAAATTATTAGTTTTATTAAAAAATATTATATATTAAATAAACTGTTGTTTTTGTTTATTCTACATAAATTTAGTAATCAAAAACAAGTGATTTTGAAACATTATGACATAAAGGTAGAACCATTTTGAAAAATGGCGTATTCGATTCGACGAATCATGACTTTTATGTATAAAAAATAAGCATGATTATCAATAAGACTCCATCATACCTTTTCGAAAAACTCTGTTTCAGTGCATCGAACAGTACTCTTAATTTAACATTACCAATATACTCTTGTTTACATTCCAAACGGCTCTTTTTCATCAATGCGATCAAACTCTGGAACTCGCTTCCTTCAAACATCGAAAGTATTGCCAGCGTGAACAAATTAAAGCTATCAATTATTGCCTACTTCTCTAATCCCTAATTTTTCCCCCTCTCTCTTCTATGCTGCTTTATTTACTTCCTTTCCTCCCTCTTTTGCCTAGCTATGATAAAATCTGGTTTGCTTTGTTAAATTTAAGTTGTCAGCCTTAAGCTCTATTTTATGTGTTTTGTTGATTATTATGTTTTCAAATTTCAAATTTAATTTTTTTTTTAATTTTAAGTTAAAATTTTAAATTGTTTAATTTTTATTATTAGCTTTAAGCGTTATTGTATGTTTTTTGTTGATTATAATGTTTTTTAAATTGTTGTACGCTAAATGACCTTCATAAATGAATAAATAAATAAATAAAAAAATGTCCTTCCAGGGTTAAAAACAGTATTTTTGTGTTCTCTTCAAAATATATTAACATGCATAATGAAAATATCGTCATATGAACCTTATCAAAATACATGTTCCTGCAAAATTTAATACTCCTACAACTAAAAATTACGTTTAAAATCCCTACGTTTTTTTGCTTCTCCCGTAAAATGTTTCAATTGTAACTTACGGCTTTTTTGATTCAACATGAAAATATACAAACAATTTTTACATCCTAGGGGCTACAGGGGAGGGCACCCCACCCGTGTGGACCCCATGTGTCCCATTTCCAAGGAAAACATTCGAAAGATTCTTCGATTTACTACACATCAAATTGTGTTTTTCTCAATTGCCGCGAAAAAATAAGGTATTTTGCGTCTTAGACTTAATATAAATGTTGACTTCCTGAACTTGTGACTCTGAGTTAAACATCGACACCTGTTTTCCCACAAATCGTTAAATGCTATAAAACACGCAGTTTCTGCTGTTGTTATAGCGTGCAATTAATTGCTAGCTTAAGAATTTCTCACAAGAGTAGCACAATTTTTTTTAGCATAGAAGTAAATAGATTTTAAATACATTTTATCTGAATATTCTTTTTTAATCTCATAAAAGGCAATTAAAATGAAAAAATTGTTTTACTTTTAGGCACAATTCGTTCTCTGCATTGTTCACACCACACGCGCCCTCTTCAGCGCGCAGTGTCAATTCTCAAAATTTATCTCTGCGCTGCTGCTGTTGAACGCTGCGATATTCTTTTGCCTTTTCATGAATTTCTATATGAGTAACTATAAGCGGTCGAAATACCAGAAGACGTTAGCAGCGACGGCGTCAACGACCACGACGACAATAAGCAGTTGTGCTGCGCAGCCGCAGAAGGTCATTGAGGAAAACAACAACAATGTGCTACCGGATTACAAGCAAAAGATAAATTAAATGTTAAACGGTCAACAGAAAGAAAACCTTTCTGAAAATGAAGATATGATAGAAATGGTTTTTTTTTTATTTTTTATCAACAGCTGAAAGACTTCTAAACTATGTTATGATTTTTCTCATTAAAAAAAAACAAAAAATATCTGTCAGGAAATAGCAAAAAATATGTACCGCATTTTCTGAGGACAAGAGTTGCCAGTCCGATTGAAATTGTGAAAATGTAAGTAAAACTATCCTCCAATCAAGTCAAAACTTAAATATGCAATAGTAACTTAAAGTGTGTAGTAAATTTAATTCTTCTCGATTCTATGCGTTTCTTTTTTTTTATAACTAGCTGTCAAATTTGAAATTAAATACAAAAAAGTTTTAAAGTGCGAATATGTACTTAGATAAACGAACAAATATTTTTAAAAAACGGGTTGCGCAAAAAATCATTTATATAAAAAGGATTTATAAGGATAATAAAGGACTTACTTAAAAAATTTTAAAATATAGCAAATGAAAATGCTAACATGTATACAAAACCTATAGAAATCGAAAACACAAAAATTGTAAAAAGATTATTCATAAGAAATTTATATACATATATATACATATATATATATATATATATATATATATAGGTACTATATAAATATAGGCATTAAAAAAAACTATGTTTAAGTGAGCAATTTCCTTACCAATAAGTTTTATTAAACGTAAAATAACGTAAACTCTAGCTTTAATCCTGATTTTAGCCTACAGTTCTATCAGGAACTTTGCTAAAATTTTCCAATATCTTAGGTCAATTTTTGCTGATCTGCTTATTATTAACTATTTATAGAACTTCAAATAATTTATAACTGATTTAGTAGAACTTTAACAATTTTGAATTGCTAAAATTCTTCAATGTTGTCTCTGTATATATTTAGCTTAGTTGAAAGTTTGCATCTCTCTCTTTCTCTCTCTATTTCTAAGTTTTAATCAAAACAACTAGTCTTAGTTACAAAAAAATGCAAAGATTGTTAAAATTTATTAAAATATAATTTCAGTATCAGTTGTAAAATTATAAAAAAAATTATTCACATAAAAATAACGAATTGTCCTTTTTTATAACAAAATAAAAACTTAACACAAGATAATATTTTTATATCCATACACATATTATTAAAAAAGTAAATTTTAGAACCTAAATAGCTTCAGCATTTTAATACAGGGTCCGCCATGTAACGTTTTTTTTCAACTAGTGCTTATTTCGTGAATGGTAACACTTAGCTCATGTCTGATTTGGCAGATAATTAGTTTTATCTTTCCGCTGAACGAATATGGTTGTGTATACGCTTGAACAACGCTGGGAAATATTGCGACATTACTTTGATGCAGAAGATGCCGATTTTGCCAAAAAATCATCTTTTCAGATGAAGCTCATTTTGATCTTGGCGGGTATGTAAACAAGCAAAATTGTCACATTTGGGGCACAGAAAACCCGTATGCATACATTGAAAAGCCGCTGCACCCAAAACGAGGCACTGTTCGGTGCGGATTTTGGTCCAGAGGCATAATTGGGCTATTTTTCTTCGAAAATGAGCAAGGAGTGGCCGTTACAGTCAATGGCGCTCGTTATCGGGCCATGTTGAACGAATTTTTGTTCACAAAAATTGAAGAGGAGGATATTGGCAACATTTGGTTTCAACAGGACGGCGCTACGTGCCGCACATCCGAAGCTACATTCGATGTTTTGCGCCCTATTTTTGAAGATCGCATTATCAGCCGCAGAGCTGATGTCGCTTGGCCACCTCGGAGCTGCGATTTGACACCGTTGGACTATTTTTTGTGGGTTGCCCTCAAAGATAAGTGTTACGCCGACAAGCCAGAGACAATTGACGCTTTAAAGGACAATATTAGTGAAGCCATTGGTGAAATACAGCTGCACAGAATCGATAATGTGCTTAAAAATTGGACCGATCGTGTACGCTACTGCATGACCAGCTGAGGCAGCCATTTGAATGAAATTATTTTCCATTATTAACCGGAAGGATTGTACTTTCAAACAAAAAAAGAAATTTGAGAAAATATCTTGTAGTTTTTTTTTATAGAATTTTCAATAAAAAAAAAGTTATTTGGCGGACCCTTTATTTATTGCATTGATCCAGCTAATAATACATTTTATCAATGAGTACTAAAGTCTATGGGAAACTGGGGGCGATGGAACAATGTACATGTCTGACTGTCTCAACCTGGCGAGGCCAGCATAATCTTTGTGAAATCGCCTCAAGTCGACTCAAACCTCCACGTGGTGTTTCCTGGGCAACGTCAAAACTGACAACCGTTAGTTTGGCGACTAATCTGAGCGGCGGGCCTCCCTAGGCTTAAAATAGGTTGTGCGTCGGGTTTGAAGCCCGCCCGTAAAAACCAATTTCAATGAAAACAAATAAGAATAGAAAAAAAATGATCCCCAAATCTGATGACGACTACCGCAAACGAAAAACTGATAATGATTTACGGATATGCACCTGGAATGTCCGAACCCTTTATTGGGAAGGTGCCTCTATCCAACTGACTGATGTCTTGGAAAGATACAAAGCTGATATCACTGCTATTCAAGAAATGCGATGGAATGGACAGGGTTGCATTCGGCATGCACCCTGTGATATCTACTACAGTGGCCATGCGGAGAAGCACGAGTTTGGATGCGGATTTGTAGTTGGCAAGAGACTACGGCCCCACGTCCTGCGATTCACACCTGTGAACGAACGACTTGCCATAATCCGCATCAAGGTTAGATTTTTCAATATAAGCCTAATATGTGCGCACGCTCCGACAGAAGACAAGGACGATGAGATCAAGGAAATTTTCTACGAGCGCCTTGAAAATGCTGCTGCCCCCGCCACGACGTAAAAATCGTGCTTGGTGACTTCAACGCTAAGGTGGGCAAGGAAAATATTTTTGGTCCAGCAGTCGGAAAGTTCAGCCTCCACGACAACACCTCCGATAATGGAATGAGGCTGATTGACTTCGTCGCAGCACGAAACATGGTCGTAATTAGCACTAGATTCAAGCATCTCAATATTCATAAAGCCACCTGGATGTCCCCTGATCAAAAAACAAAAAATCAAATTGATCACATTTTGATCGACGGAAGGCACTCTTCCAGTGTATTGGATGTACGCACGATCCGTGGTGCAAACATTGACTCGGATCACTATCTTGTTGCAGCCAAGATCCGTACACGTCTGTGCGCAGCTAAGAATACACGCAACCCTACACAGAGAAAGCTAGACGTCGACAAGCTGCAATCGAAACAGACAGCCGATCCTTTCGCCACTCGACTCTCACTCCTGCTTCAAAGCACTCCTCCAATCGATGATATATGCGCGCAGTGGACACACATTTCCAGCTCCATGCGTGCGGCTGCTGAAGAGGAGATTGGCTACCAACGCCCTCGCCGAAACCAGTGGTACGACCAGGAGTGTCGCAACGCCACTGCAGAGAAAGACGCCGCCTACAAAGCCACCCCGCAGTCGGTTGTAACGCGCGCTGCTAAGGAGCGATACAAAGAAAAGAGAAGGGAAGAGATACATATTTTCAGGCGGAAAAAAGAGAGGCAGAAAAGCGGGAGCAAGAGAAGATTGAGATGTATGGTGACAGGAATGAGGCCCGAAAATTTTTCGAAAAAATAAGACGCCTTGCCGATGGTTTTAAAATCGGGGCCTCTTCCTGCAAGGATGAAAACGGGAATCTAGTGACAGATGTCCAGAGTACACTGACGTTACGGAGGGAACACTTCTCTAAGCTTCTAAATGGCGACGCTGACAACAATCCCGCCAATAGAGATGATATTCCGGAAACCCCAATTGCGGATGACAGCGTCGAGGTTCCGCTGCCCGACTATGATGAAGTTCTGACAGCTATAGCTCGGCTTAAAAATAACAAAGCCGCGGGAGCTGATGGCTTACCTGCTGAGCAGTTTAAGAACGGAGGCGAAGCTCTACTTAAATGCATTCACGAGCTTCTATGCAGAATATGGTCGGAAGAATGCATTCCGAACGATTGGAATCTCAGTGTGCTCTGCCCAATCCACAAGAAAGGCGATCCCACTATCTGTGCCAATTACCGTGGGATAAACCTTCTTAATATCGCATATAAGGTCCTGTCGAGCGTTTTATGTGAAAGATTGAAGCCCATTGTAAACAAACTGATCGGTCCTTATCAGTGTGGCTTCAGACCTGGAAAGTCCACCATCGACCAGATTTTCACGCTACGACAAATCTTGGAGAAGACTCAAGAAAAACAAGCCGACACCCACCATCTTTTTGTCGACTACAAAGCCGCCTTCGACAGCCCAATAAGGAAGCACCTGTACTCCACCATGTCTGAATTTGGTATTCCTGCAAAACTAATACGACTTTGCAGGATGACACTGAGCAGCACCAGCAGCGCAGTTAAAATCGGGAAGGACCTCTCCCCACCATTTATTACCAAACGAGGTTTCAGACTAGGTGATTCCTTATCGTGCGACTTTTTCAACCTAATGATGGAAAAGATCATCCGAGCTGGTGATCTGAGACGTAGTGGCACAATTTTCTACAAGAGTGTTATGCTGCTTGCGTATGCTGATGACATAGATATCATTGGCCATAATACGCGCGAAGTCAGTGCAGCATTTTCCAGATTAGAAAGAGAGTCAAGTCGAATGGGTCTGTCAGTGAATGCAGATAAGACGAAATACTTAATGTCAACAAACAAAAAGTCCCAGCGTCTTGGAACCCACGTTACCGTTGACAATACCTCCTTCGAGGTTGTGAAGAACTTCGTTTATCTGGGATCCAGCATTAATTCAACCAACGACATCAGCATTGAGATCAAACGAAGAATAACTCTTGCCAACAGGTGTTACTTTGCGCTCAGTAGGCCATTGAGAAGCAGAGCCCTCTCTCGACGAACGAAAATCACGCTCTATAAATCGCTCATCATGCCCGTCCTACTTTATGCATCACAAACCTGGACGCTGAGCAGTTTAGATGAAAAGACTTTAGGAGCATTCGAGAGAAAGATTCTTCGTAAGATCTACGGACCAATCTGCGTCAATGGTGAGTACCAAATACGGTGGAATGATGAACTGTACGAGCTGTACGCTGACATCGACATAGTAAAGCGCATTAAAATCGAGCGGCTTCGCTGGCTTGGTCATGTTCAGCGCATGAAAGACGATGCTCCAGTGAAGAAACATTCGATTCGGTACCCAGCGGCGGTCAACGCAGAAGAGGACGAGTGCATCTTCGTTGGAAAGACCAAGTAGAGGACAACCTGACGAAGCTTGGAATTTCCAACTGGCGCCAGCAAGCGAAAGACAGAAATGGCTGGCACAAAATCTTAGATGAGGCCAAGACCGACATACGGTTGTAGCGCCAACTAAGTAAGTAAGTAAGTACTAAAGTCTATGGATAGTTTTTAATAATATTTTTTAGATGTTGAATATTTTTTCATGCATTTTACCTAAAATTTGGATCGATCTTGTGTTTAGACATAAAAACATTCTTAACTTCAAACTGAAGCATGAATTAAACTGCGAGCTTAAGATCAAATAAGTTTTTTACTGAAAAACTGAAACTGTAAACTAGTTTGGCGTATTTTCTTTCCAAATCCACATGAAAGTGATGGCGCATCGAAGCTACTCTGTCAATGTCAAGACATTAGTGATGCCTTGGAAAATATCAGAGAAAAGTTCGAGCTCCACATTAGAAGAGGGCCAACTTTAAACAACTCTCCCTTTCAATTCTGCTGCAAAGAAATACTTAGTAAGCGGAGGTTTAAGGCAAACAATTTTTTGAAAATACATTTTTTGTTTTTAACTCATTATTGTTGTACAAATATTCAAGAATTTGAAAAAAAAAATTTAAATCGATCCCGCTTATAATACAGATTCTACAGTGCTTAAAATTCGGGCTCCAGAGTATATTTAACTAGCCAGAGTAACTTTAATCGCGTTTTTCTCAAAACATACTTTTTAAAAACTGGACACACTACTGCAAACAAACTAATCGATCGACTTCAATTTTTTGAAGCCTATATTTTTACGCCTCGTTTTGTGATTTGCTTGAGTGAAGTTTCAAAAATGTCACTTTTTTTTAGACACCGTTTCCGTTTGTACGTTTTTTCCGACAACAGTCTTAGAATTGCCGATTTGCTTGCGTCTACTACAACAAAATATATAATATTAAAAATATTTCTTTGTACGCTGTGAGAATCGAAATCATAACCCTTGTTTTGATAAATCTACACGCTACCCTCTGATCCAAAAGCCTTTGTTGCGTAGGTTGGTTTATTTAATGTTAAGTATTCAGGGAGGTTAGGTAAGTAGGGTCGTTTCCACGGGGGCCTATAGGTCCACCGCGAATCCCTTTTTTATTTTTATGGTACCATATTTACCATGTTTCCAATTTATTCCTCAAGCCAGCCTGTGCTTTTTATGAACCTTCAGATGTTTAGCAGTGGATGTCGCTGATTCTTCCAAGTCTTTGAAAAATCTGTTCCCCATATATCGAAGTCGACGATTCTGTAGATTTGGACATTCGCATTGAAGGTGAGTTCTTTTTTCTATTTCTTCCGGACCCTTGAAGATCTGACAGAAGTTTGAGGATGTTCATTCTATTGGCCATTACACCAATGGGGCAATGACCTGTCAAAACTTTTTCTCATTTGACCAAAAGCAGAAGGCATTCTTTTGGTTCTCTTCTCATTTAGCTCCGGCCAGAGCCTACGAGATATGTTGCAATCACCTCTGGAAGCCAAGTTAGTGTAAGCATTATTTCTGACTTTAAGGTCTATACTTCTTTTGACGACTCTTATTGAAATATGCACAACTGTATCAGCTCTGTTTGTACTTGCAGTTACTCCACGCCTAGCCAGTTCATCCGCTGCGTCGTTCCCTTCGATATTACTATTTCCGGAAACCCAGCAGAGAGTGACGACGTTGGTATTGCAGATACAGTTTAGTGCAGTTTTGTACCGTTCGAGCCTTCGTCGTTTTACTATTCAGCGCTTTACTTGGTTACCCACAACAATTACTACCCTTGTGGGGGTAAGATTTCTCCTGTGAATGGCCGTGCAGCTTTTCTAATAGCATATATTTCTGCCTGAAGAACGCTAAAGTATTCAGGGAATTCGTAAGACTCTTTCATTTGTAGCGTTTCACAGTATACACCAGATCCAGTTTCGTTTTCCATTTTGGAACCATCAGTACAAAACTGGAAATAGCCGTAGAATTCTACAGCCGTTTCTTCCCATTCTTGTCTGCTGGGGATGCATGTGGTGTATTCTTTACCGAATCTCACACTGGGTATAATATAGTGGGTTGCTCTTTTTGATTCCTCGGTCCCAAAGAGATTTAGAATAGATGCATGTCCGAAAGTGTTGTTCCTCCAGGCTTGTGATTTGTTGAAGCGAATCGCGCTTTTGGTCGCCGAACACTTAAGGACCTCTCCTACGAGAGGATTTAGTATAATTTCCAGATCTCATGGCATAGATCTCATGGCTCTTGTTATTCATATGCACGCTTACCTTTGGACTCCTGTTAGGGAGCTAAGGTAGCTCTTTTTGTGCGCTATCGTCCACCATACGAGAGAGCCGTAGGTAAGAATGGGTGTATACTTCCAGTGGTTTATGTGTGGTCGCAGTCCCCATTTCCTGCCAAAGGTTCTTTGACATGCGTATAGAGCGCACAGTGCTTTGGGTTCGGTCTTAATTGGGTTTACACCAAGTCCAATCGATTCTGCCCACCGCGACAGCTCATTCAATTCCCCAGTCATTAGTTCTGTTTGCAGGTATTTTCCGCATATTAGGATGGCCACGTCATTAGTTTTAAGTGTAGTGAGAATTTTGTCAACCACAATCAGACAAAGCAGGGGGGATATGACTCCTCTCTGTGGTGTGCCTCTTGTGACATCTTTCCTCACCACGCTCATTCCCATATGTGAGCTTATACATCTACTATTGATCATTTTATAAATAAACTGGGTTATTTTACTGTTAGATCCTTTGTCTACTAGAGCATTCTTTATGGAATCTGTACTTACATTGGCCGCATTCAGCGCAGACAACTGTTGTGAACTGTAATGGTAGCGCTACCTTAGTTGTGTTGGTACACACCTTATAATGTGTTGGTACTCTACACGTCAGAAATTAGATTCAATTTAATTTTTATGTAAATTTAATTCAATTGCAAAGGTTTCTCACTTAAATTTGCTGCGTTCTTTCTGCGTTTATTAATTTAACAGCGTCAGTAACAGCATCTGACAGTTAAGCAAACAGTTTTGTTCATGTAGCATAGAATTTGTTCGCTCGATTAAAAGGCGTTCGCTACTTTATCAGTTTTAGTTAGCGCTACCCAATTTGTACCATTCAGCGTATTTTTACACAACAGTTGCCAACTGTTGTCTGCGCTGAATGCGGCCATTGTTGAATGCACCTTCAATATCTAAAAATGTTGCTTAAGTATATTCTTTGTGATGAACGATTCTTTCTGTGACTAAAACTACCTCATGCAGTGCCGTTTTCACCGATTTACTCTTAAGGTAGGCATATTGCACGCTGCAAAGATTGGTATAGTTCAAGGAATTTCTTGTGTGAAGATCTATTATTCTCTCTAGCGTTTTCATCATGTTAAGTATTTAATGAAGCAACGCTGCACCAGATCTCTAAAGTTATGTCTAAAGCAGTGCTCGACATCTCGCGGCAGCTCGGGTAAAGAGCTTTTCTGCCGCCAGACGATATGTATGGATGTAGTAAAAGCTCTCTGCTGGCAGGTGGCAGAATGCCGACCACTGGTCTAAAGCAGGAGTGCGAAAAAGGCAATAGTAAATTATAGTAATAATTAAAAAAGTAAATTTAACTACATTTCGTTACTTTTTAAATTTATTACATAATAATTTTAATTTTATAAATATTTTCAATTTCTAATAATATGGAAATTTATTAATGAAGTAATTTATTTATGATATCTTAAATAGAAAACGTATATTTTACAAGTAGTGTCATCGCAAGGGAGAAGGCAGGGAGGGAGGGGGCAGTTGCAATTATTCTGGGTTTTTTTATTAATGAATGAACTATTCAGTAGTGTCTATTTGTGATCCTTTTTTAATGTGTGGTTTTACGTTTTTCTTTGTAACTAGAGCTGGAAAAGTTAAAAGCCAATCAGTATTTTTAAAGCGATATTGTATAATTTTGTCCAAGCCGGTTAGTATGTGTCTAGTTAGTAAAAATTTATCAAGTCTTGCCCCTCCCCTTAATTCTCATCCTGCCTACGCCCTTGTGTCATCGATATGTCTAGCAAATACTGCATCAATAGTTATCCGTAACCCATTTTTATTTAATAAAATTAAAATTAATAGTCTATGCAATAATATTACTTACAGACTAAAAGATATAAGAAACCTTAAACATTGTAATTTTAAGTTTTTTTTTTTTTAAAAAAAATAAAATTTAACATAGATCTTATTTGATTTTTTGAGACAGAAAAATCTAAATCATGAATAGAGTTTACAGAACTAAACAATACTAAAGCACGATTGATTAGAACGATGCATTTCTAAGTAAAAAGGATCAAAATTTCTTAATATTCTAGAAGGCGCATTAAAATCAATCTTTTCCAATAGTGCTGACCAATCCACCAAACCGTTGATTATATCAAAGACAAAACGCAAGGACAAAACACTTCTTCTGCTCTCCAAAGTTTTTCATCCTATTAAAAGACACCGGGTATTATATGAGGGAAGTAAGCCAGAAGTATAAAAAGAGCGCAAGGCAAACCTCGTGAACGATTTCTGAATGCATTCCAGCCGAATTTTGAGTGACTCATAAAATGGATTCCAAATAATCGCTGCATATTCTAATCTAGATCTCACAAGTGAGTTGAACACAAGTGAGTTGCTAGCTTTCAAAGTATACGGATCTGAAAAGCAAGCACTGTTTCTTCGGATGAAAGCTAGCATGGCATATTCCTTGGGAATAATATAGTCAATATGAGAAATAAGATTAAATTTACGATCAACAACTACGCCCAAATCCTTGATATGATCAACGGCTGCCAATGGGGAGAGAGCAATATGATAGGCGGACGGACGGAAAGATTCAGATTTTGAGAAAATTATAAAAACACATTTCATAAGATTCAAATAGAGACCGTTATTACAGCAACAACTATATAGTTTATCAACATCATTTTGCAAAAGTCCAATGTCATTTAAATTACTAATTTTTAGAAAAATCTTCAGATCGTCAGCGTAAAGCATATTTACAGTGTGAAAAAAATAGAACTAATATCAGTGATGAATAAATCAAAGAGAAGTGCCCCTAGGATACTTCCTTGCGGAACACCTGAAGTTGCCAAATAAGGAAACGATTTCACGTTATCAAAAGCCATTACACATTGTCTGTTTACTAAATATGATTTAAGCCAACATAGAAAACTAGAGTGAAAACCAAATTTTTAAAACTTTTTGATTAAAAGAAGGTGAGAGACTTTAGCAAACGCCTTAGCAAAGTCAGTATAAATTACATCCACCTTACATCCTTGAGTGAAAGCTGATATACAATATTCTGCAAACAAAACTAAATTTGTAGTAGTAGAGCGACCAAGTACAAAGCCATTCTGGCACGGCGATATAAATCGCATTATTGAAAAGAATAATTTTTATTTAATTATGGACTCAAACAGGTTAGATACAGTTGTGAGCTTAGAAATTTTACGACGAGTGTTAAAATGGCCGTACCAACAGTTGAGAATAACTTTTCTAGGAAAAGTATTGAAAATTTTTCTACCTCTCATCTTATTTCTAATGTAGAGTAGTGCTTGTTGAAGACCTTCTTCATCAAGAACCTTTTCAGGCATATTATACTAAAAATGATAATTATAAAAAGAATAATACCAAGAAAAATATCAACAACATCTCTAAAAAAATAGTATGAGTACTTTAATACTTGATAAATCCTCCTACTTGGTAAATGTCAAATCATTCTTTAAATAATCTTGACCTAATATTTTTTTAATTTACCGACACTAAAAAATACTATTACACAACTGATGATATAATAATCTTTATTAGATAATTAAAAATTGAAATTGCTAAGAGTAAAATTAGTTACGTACAACCATTACATTTCATGCAAAAATATAAGTAGGCAATATTAATTTATTTATTTATATTTTATTTATGCTCAACGGATGACAGACAATAATTGACAATTGTGTGCGCTTTGTGGCGCTTTGAAGGAAGCATTGTTGTCGTTATATATGATAATAACAAAACCTCCTTTCTTCACAGCATCCTTGCTCTATACTACTTTATAGATATCCTCTGCAGTTATCGACAAAATATATTTCGAAGTACAAGAAAGACACGACTGTTTTGTAATTATTATTATTCATTATTATGTATTACAATATTAGTTAATAAATATATTAATTTAAAAGGGAATAATTTTACCATTTGTGGTATGTCGTTTTTGACCTCGTGTAAGAATTTGAGACAGCCATTTGTGTCTCTTGCTTGCTGGCGCCAGTTGGAAATTCCAAGCTTCGTCAGGTTGTCCTCTACTTGGTCTTTCCAACGAAGATGCGGTTGTCCTCTTCTGCGTTGACCTCCGCTGGGTACAGAATCGAATATTTTCTTCACTGCAGCATAGTCTTTCATGCGCTGAACATGACCTAGCCAGCGAAGCCGCTCGATTTTAATACGATTGACTATGTCGATGTCAGGGTACAGCTCGTACAGCTTCCATCGAATTCCACCGTATTCGGTACTCGCCATTGACGCAGATTGATCCGTAGATCATACCAAGAATCTTTCTATCCAAGGCTCCTGAACTTTTTTTTCATCTGAACTGCTAAGCTTCTATTTTTGTTATACATAAAGTAGGACGGGCATGATAAGCGATCTAAAGAGCGCAATTTTCGTTCGTCGAGAGAGGGCTCTGCTTCTCAATTGTCTACTGAGCCCAAAGTAACACCTTTTGGCAAGAGTTATTCTTCGTTTGATCTCAATGCTGATGTAATTGATTGGATTATGCTGGAAGCCATATAGCCGAACTCCTTTACAACCTCGGAAAGAGGTATTTTCAACTGTAACCTGGCTATTTTATCAGGCTGCACAATAAGAAGACCTTGCTGAACGTTAGAGCAAACTGTATATCGTTGTGCTGCATGGCATATCTCTTTGTTTCGGCGACAATCAGGTGTGCACCTCGGCATCGAAAAATAGAAGAAAAAAAAACGGGATATAATTTATTATTGAGTTTGCGTTGAATTTCGAGTTGGAGCTGTTCCAATTAGTCCAAATATTCAAAATTTTTAAAGGTAAAGAACCCACGGTTCATTTATAAGGTTTTGGCACTCAAGAGAAATGCACTCTTTTTCCGCCTTTGCTCGAACCGCCACTGTGCTTTCGATGCTTTGTTCTAAGCATTCATTTTCTTCATTTCTTTTCATCAATTCTGACAGTTCGACCGAGCTCGCTCTCAAGTGCCACAACCTTATAAATGAGCCTTGAATTAACCCACCTTAGGTACTTTTTCCCATTGCGCCGCTGAGAATGCTGAGAAGGAAATTAAATTTCCTTTTCAATATAATCACATAGTTTTGCCATAAAAAAGTTATGAGCACATAAAGTCAAAAAATAGGTTTTTTTTCTTAAGAAATTCAAATTTAAAGGCAATTTTCTGGAAAAACAACCAAATTGTTAATTATTTTTTATGACGTTGTTTTTTTTTTTCTTGGTCAATTCTCTAATAATCCGCCTTACATTGTGTTATTTTTAGAGCAGCTATTTTTTCTTCTTTTCCACTTTCTTCTCTCCCAAGGTTTTTAAATGCAAGCACTGCGACTTCGTTTACTTTGATAACAATAACTAGTAAAACAGTTAAATATAACGGAAATTTAAAAAAAAAAGTTAATAAAACAAATGACTGCTCTGAGAATAAAACAAAGCGGATTAATAGAAAATTGGCCAAGAAAAAAAAAACAAAGTCATAAAAAATAGTTAAAATTTAGTTTTTCGAGAAAATTGCCTTTAAATTTGAATTTCTTAAGAAAAAAACGTATTTTTTTTACTTTAGGTGCTCACAACTTTTTTAATTGTGACGTCATGGCAAAACTTGAAAAGGAAATTTAATTTGCTTTTCAAAAAGTTATTAAGTTTGGTAATCGGTGCGGAGGTATGTTACTTAGGGGTCGTCCATAAACTACGTTACCAATTTAGGGGGGGAGGGGTTTTGAAATGCACTGCGATAAGTAACGGTAGGTGGGGGGAGGTGTTTAGATATTGTAACGTTACCAAAAATTAAAAAAATCGACGAAAAATCCTCTAATTAACAACACAATCATTTCAAAAATTTTATCCTTACATGTTTATGTTTGGTCGTCTAAATTGATGGTTAACTTTTGTTTCAACGATTTCTTCCACCGCCTTTTCCCTCGACACAGGAACCTTTTGGTATTCCTTCACCATCTCAGCACAAGTCTGAAAAATTTGGGTCTTTGCTTTTGCGACAGGCTTTGACGTTAAGGCCTGAATGTTCTTGATCAAAGGAGATACCGTATGACATGTACTGTCCTT
The DNA here is from genome assembly GCA_963920525.1 of Dichetophora obliterata. Taxonomy (NCBI): domain Eukaryota; kingdom Metazoa; phylum Arthropoda; class Insecta; order Diptera; family Sciomyzidae; genus Dichetophora; species Dichetophora obliterata. The sequence goes on along the minus strand of OY986435.1, from coordinate 172,832,234 downwards.
CTCAGAAAGAAGAAATCAGTTCAAGGTCATGTCCTACCTGCGGCTTGTATTTCGTTTTTAAAACTTCTATGAATTGTCATAAGTTTGTATTATATCGTTTACAATAAATCGGTAAAAACATACTATTTAAATAAATCAATTTTCAGACAGCATTTACACAAAAACACAGAACTTGGTGCAGCTCGGGTGCAGCCTTTAAGGGTACTCTGTCAAAGACCAGGTGAATTTCTTTGCGTTAGAAATGAGGATTCACCTGAATGGGTCGACATAGAATCCGATGAAAAATTCTATTTTGAAGAATCCTCAACAAAGCTACCAGCTTCTTCTATCCCAGTGATTGAGAGCATCGAATCTTGGATCGCAGATGAAATAGCTTTTACAGATGATATTAATTATTGATTTTTTTCCAATTGTTCCTTTAATGTATCTAGTCATACTAGACACTAATACTAGTGAAAATTGTCAGAGCTAGTCAAAATATATAATCATTCGAATGAATTAATTTCATATGTGACGTTACTTTATGAGGGGGGGAGGGGTTTTGAAAAGCACTACGAAAAGTAACGCAGGGGGAGGGGCTAACGTAGTTTATGGACGACCCCTTATGGATTAAAACGTAATGACACCTATTTTTGTTTTTCCCCATCCATCTGATTTTACGCTCGTCTCATCACGAGGAACCATCCCCCCCACCCGCATTATTGTCCTCTAAGTCTGGGACACCCTTTATGTCACCAGACCCTTCCACAATTGGCGCTACAATTTTCGCCGATGTTGATGGCTGCTCATCGCTATGATCACAGTGTGCGCCGTTGTGAACAGTAGCAGTAATGCGAGCTGACTTCCGAACATGAATTTTCACGGCAGGCGCATTATCTTCGCTATCCTAAAAACGGACAATCTCAAATGTTCCAGCTCCAAAAACTCATCCTAAATATCCTCTTTATCAGTTTATCCATCAAAAGCCTCAAATGAATAGTGATCACTGTTTCTATTTCTTCATTGTTATCGCTCTTTAGTAACCCGTCGATAATTTTCTGGACACAAAGTGCTTTACAACAACGGATAATAAACACCAGCTAGGATAAAAAAATTTTATTCTTATTTTGTTGATGTTATTACTTCCTTTATTTGCAAGAAAATCCACCAAAAATATTAACTTATAAAGCCATAAAATCAGCAATAAAACAAAACAAAAATATACATATCCTGTTGAAATCTATCAAATAAATGTTCAAAATTTAATTGTCACCTACCGGCACTGAAAAGTAATTTTTTAATGTCTGTAGGAATACCTGGCGGTACTAAGTACAGGTGTAAAAGTCATTCGCTACATGTTTTCGACATTTGTTTACAATAATAAAGTGAATTGGTGAAAAAATTATTTATAATTGTGTTTTATTTCACCCAGAGAAAATAGGTCTGTATTATATTACAAGTTATTAGAAAGGAAGTTTCGTTTTTGTGTCATAACTTTGGCTATGGTCATGCTAGAAACTCCAGATTATGATCTTATAGTGCTATATGCGTGAAACACTATATGCGTGAAAATGTTATTATAAAACGCCACAGATATATATATATATATATATATAAACAATAATATTGGTTCCTTTAAATTCCTCAGACAAAGTCAAATAGTGTGGCTTTAGCCAAAAGAACCAACTTGTAGCAAATTTCATAAAAATATGATGACTTTTTTGAAGTAATGTCATTATATTGGATCCGCCATTTTTAAATTTCAGTTTTTGTTACAAAATTCAAAATTAACCACCCCGAAAACCCCCTATACTAAGTTTCAAGTTGATAATATATGATTTCGACTTTTGGCCAGAAAATCTGAAAAATTTCCTATAGTGTATTGTTCGAAAGGTTAAAACGCATTGCCTTTTAAATGAGTTCTTAAAATAAGTTGTCCATGAGCTAAATTTGCTGCTAGAAACAATAATATGCATCAAAGTCCTGAAATGCCAATTAACACTGTAACGCCGAAGGGTGTTAAAGAGATAGAAAAATTGATTTTGTATGGTTTTACAACATAGACTATGTGTCAAAAGAAAACTTTTCAGTCGTGGTAGGATAGAATATATCAAGTTGAATAAAATTTGTGTGTGTTGAAATAAATTTGTCTTTTTTGCTGTGCCAAATGGACGATGAAATTTTGACAGTTACAAACGTCAACTTTTCGTTCGTGTTTTAGCGCAAATATTTCATTTAATTTGCATTTTATTCAATTTGCGACATATTTAACTCGAGTGCTTGTACTTGCAACTTATTTCGTCAGCTTGTAATATTGTTAAACTTAAAAAAAAACGAAAGTGCTTGAGTTTGTGTGTGCGTGTGTGTGAGCCAACGATCTCCCGGTGCATCAGCAAGTGCAGCAAAGTTAAATTGGCTTTCTTTGCTGACGAACGTCCTCCAAGGGCCACCACCAGCAGCACAAGCAAGTGCAGTGCAAAATTTCCTGATTCTTTTGCTTGCCAACGTTCTCCGAGAGTCGCCACGAGCAGCACCAGCAAGTGCAGCACAATTCAATTGACTGGTCAAATCCCCAGTATTTCAGAAGCACCATTTCAGCATGTCTCAAGCGCAGAGGCAAATTTCTGCCATTATACTTCGGCATGAATTAAATAAATTGAAAGCGGAGAATTTGCGCTTCATTAGCTTGTGCTGCTGGTGATGGCACTTGGAGGATGTTGCTAGCAACAAATTTTGCACTTCACTTGCTTGTGCTGCTGATGGTGTCACTTGGAGGACGCTCACCAGCAAAGAGAGACAATTTAACTTTGCTGCACTTGCTGATGCACCGGGAGATCGTTGGCCCACACACACGCAAACACAAACTCAAGCACTTCAGTTTTTTTATTTTTATTATATTGTTATTTTTTAAGTTTTTTAAGATTACAATATTACAAGTCAAAATTTGTAGTAGGTTGTCAAAATTTGTAGTAGCCCCTTGGAGGCTGTTCAGACTTGCCTCAAATGAGGCGACTTACTTGCCTCATTTTGACATAAGTTAGCTATCAGGTGTTCACACACAAACTATTGCCTCACTTTGAGGCTGCATCATTTTGGCATTTATTGTTTTTTTTTTCGTTTGTTTTCTTTTGAATTATTAAATGCTCAAATTTTCACAATTTAAAGAATATTAATTTGCGAACAACAATGAATAAACAAAATTTATTCGCGCCAGAACACACTAAAAAGAGCAAAAATTTTAACAAAACAAACTTCATTCTGACGAACGTCAAAATGAGTCGCAAAATTTTTAAAATTCTTGCCTCACGTAACATGTCACCTTCCCGCTTTTCTCTTTGCGTGTAGACGTCAAAATGAGGCAAGTGAGTCGCCTCATTTGTGGCAAGTCTGAACAGCCTCTTGGGCTAGCACAAATTTTGACAATTATATTCAACTCACAAATGACAAAAATTGCTCCACCAACTGTCAAAATTTGATCATCCGACTGAAAAGTTTCTGACACACAGCCTTAGAGTTGGAATTTTCCAACAAAAATCAAATTTTGCCATCACTTTGATTTCTTTCGACATGATTTCAATTAACTGATGAAAATGCCACCACTGTAATTGCTGCATCACCCAGAGTCACCAGATTTTGAGAGAGATCATTCCCGTTTTTTCATGCATTTCAATAAGTTTTTTCCTTAACATTTTCCCGTTTTTCCTATTTTTTAAAGTGAATAAAAAGAAGATTACAGACATTTTATTTCTCGCGTCAGTGTTTTATTTTATATAGGAACCATAACAATACAAACCTTAGTAATGTAATTAAAAATATGCCTTTAAAATATATATAACATTTATTGCCTTTACATTTTACTTGAGTGTAACTGCAAACACTTCTTTTTGATTTCTAGTCCTATGCAATTTTGATTTTTCATATGTATTTTGGTGTGTAAGATACCACTTACGGATCGGTTGTCTAACTGATTTCTAATATTAGTTTTATTTAAATTTATTGCAGAAAAAGTTCTCTCTCAGCGCATGCACCGCTTTGCGGAAGAAAAAATAAACGAGAACAATTTTTTTAATTTTTGGAAACATTTTACTTGTATCTGAAAATTTCATTTTTTTTATTTTTTTATTTATTTAGCCCAACAAATGCTATTAAGTACATATACATATATTTCTTTTATTTATTTACAATGCCTAATTTTCAGATAACATTACATCTTAAAAAATCTATCAGTTTTGATTTAAATTTCCAAATATTCTCTTCATTTTTTATTCTAATTGGAAGACTATTAAAGTAGTTAACTCCTTTGTAAAATAGGCTATTTTGGCAATTTCTCATAAAAAAATTTGGAACTGTGAAGTCATTATTGCTACGCAAATTATATGGCTGAACCTCAGCAACAATTCTTAATTGATTTCCTAAGTATTTTGGCAATAGGTTGTTTTTTATTTTATATATAAATATCATGACATTGAAAATAACTTTCTGCTGATCTGATATCTACTGTAAGAAATCTAACATAAACGTTATATGTGTACGTCTGTGACATCTTAGAATACATCTCATAGCTCTGTTTTGCAATCTTTGCAACCGTTGACTAATTTGGTTAGTTCCAAGATATAAAATAAAAAGAGCAATATTGAAAATGCGGTTTGATCATTGGGTCATGTGAATAAAAAATCAGCAAATGCTTTTACTGAATTTTTCTAGTAAAAAGTATGGATTAAGTGAATAAAAAAAGCTATATCTATATAGCTTTTTTTATATCTATATCTATATAGCTTTAAGCTTTTTAAGCTATATCTATATAGCTTTTTTTATTCACTAAATCCATACTTTTTACTAGAAAAATTCAGTAAAAGCATTTGCTGATTTTTTATTCACATGACCCATTGTGTTATAAATATTAATTGAGCTTAAAAGGTCTAGTTTCGACCTTATTCTTTGAAAAACCCTATCTTCTTTGCTATTTTTTTGCATATATAATCTATGGGGAAGTCAAAGTTCAGCTTTTTATCAATATACACTATTAAATATTTAATACTATCCACTTTTTCTATGGTTTCATTATTCACAATAATATCCAAACTTGTGTTTCCATTTATTATAAGCGCGCTTATTTTCTTAGCATTTAGTTTCAGCTTGTTCATTTCCAAGTACTTTAATATTTATTCCAAATCACTGTTTATTTTCCTGACGCACTCCTCAACAGATTTTCTGGTTACATAGATAAGTGTATCATCAGCAAAAAGACATAATTTGCAATGAACTGGAACTAAAACTATATCATTTATGTAACTAATAAATAATAAGGTTCCCATAATAGCTCCCTGTGGAACATCTAGTTTTACTTCAATTTTATCTGATGTTTCATTACATATCCCTGTTCTTTGTGATCTATCTGACAAATAACTTAAAAACCAATCCGCTTCTGTACGCCTAATTCTATATTTATCCAATTAATCCATAAGAATTTTCCGATCCAGCGTCTCGAATGCTTGTTGCAGGTCCAAAAATATCGCCACTATAATTTGTTTTTCCTGTATTTTTGTTTTCCATTGCGAAACAACTAATGCCGTGGTTATGCTAGCCAAACATGTTTGCCGAACATTTTTTGTTGTTATTGTTTCACATATAAAATGAAGAAATGAACTTTTTCTCATATTCATTTTCTCGCTTTCGGACCGAACATTTTGATTGCTGATTGAAACGCCAAACATGCCGAACTTTTCAGTGTTGGCTGTAGTCATTTTGTATAAGCATCAAAAAAGTAGGTAAAAGTATTAAAAAGTGAAGTTGATTGTGTCTTCAAGTAACCCTTAACATAAACAGCTAGCTAGCATGTCAAATATATGCAAACCATTTTGTTTAAGATATTATAATAAAAATTCAGAGTAAGTAATATCAGTTCGTATATTTTAATTCGTTAATTTTAAGTACAAAAATGCAAATTAGGGTTGTGCTTTTTGTGTTTTGACATACTATTACATATAATGCCTCTGTGCCACCAATCATAGCATAACCACCAAACAAACATTTCAGCGAAGAGAACAAATTAACAAAAATGAACACCGAACATGTTTGGCTAGCATAACCACGGCATTAGTTGATTAGTGCCTCGCAGCTATGATGTTGTCTGAACCCAGATTGCATCTCAGTTATCAAATTATTTTTTCCATATAATTCGTAAGTTGTTCATGCACAATTTTTTCAAGGATTTTTCTTTCTGTTAGTAGCATATTCACAGGTCGAAAATCTACGGCCCTAACCGCACCTTTTATTTTTGGTATCGGTACAATTCTTGACTCTTTCCAGGCCAAAGGAAAAACCCCACTTCTTAATGAAGAGTTAATCTCACCGACTAAAACTGGACCAATTTCTTCAAAAGCATTAAGAAACATTTTTGCATTGATATAGTTGAATTCTTTTTTGTTGTTCATTTTCTTTAAAACGTCTTTAAGTTTACTATAGTGTAAGGGTTGAAATTAGGACACAAAATAGTTATTTAGTCTGTTTGCTATATTTATCTTATTTAAAACAACTACACCATTTATTTCAATTTTATTAATTTGAGACTTTTCTTTATGCAAAACGAATGTTTTAATTGTCTGCCACATCGATTTTTGATCAATTGATTGATTTATTTTAATTTTTATGTAATTATTTTTAGCACTGTTAATTGCTTTAGCATATTGATGTCTAAAGAATTGATATTCAGACCAGGGGGTCAATTCGCGTTTTGCGTTAATGTGAAGTGAAAAAAAGATTTTCACAATAGTTTTCATTTAACGATCTCACTTTTTCACTGCACTGCGCACAAAAACGCGATTCTTGTTCGCCTAATGAAAAGTAGTTGCTGAATAGCAATTGAGAGTTGCTGAATGTCTATTAAATAAAGCTTTTATGAAAAATAAATCTAAACAGAGGGCAACAGCTGTTTATTTTTTTCTGAAATGAAAAGAAAGTTAACGCCGGTCAAAAGCGCGCGTTATCCATATTAAACAAAAGTAAAAAAAGGTTCTTTGACAAAAACCAAAAATAAATGATGGAACAAGGCAAGCAGCGTCGAGCAAAAAGGGCAAGCGATACACAGAAGGAGTACCTAATAAACTTTTTGGAAGAAAATGTTGATATTGCGAATGACAAGTAAGTAATTCTTGCTTTACTAGAAAACTCATGTTTTTACTATTCGTTTGATAGATTTGTAAGTGTTGATGGCGCAAAATTCAGGGACAGCAAGTGGAAGGAGATTGCACTTGAGTTAAATAGTTTAGGTGTTGCTCAAAAAGATGGCCACAAATGGCGAAAATACTGGACGGATCTAAGGTAAATTGTTTAGGTGGTATAATTCAAGAATACGAAAACTCTTTTGTAATATTTTTTTGTTGGATTATATGGATTTTGGTCTTTTAAATTTAAATCTGTAAAAAATTCAGGCTGCTCGAAATTGGTTTAGAAGTTATTGGCCTCCAAAGATGGAAAAATGGCCTACAAATCTTGGTGATTGTTTTTCCGTGTTCCAACAAAATTACTCTTTATAGGTATCAAAAGAAAGGTAATGCAAGTACCTATTCAACGAGGTATCAAACATAAAAATTTATGCATTAGTTTTTAAGAAATAACTCTTTTTATATTTACCATTTTTCTGAAAAACTAGAGTTTTTTCCTCATAAAAAAAGAATTATATCCAGAAGTACTGTAGGAAGCGAAGCTGGCGTTGGACTTACTGAGGGTTGTAATCTCTATGCAGAGGTTGAATAGGTACTTTCATTACCTTTCTTTTGATAACCATAAAGCGTAGTTTTGTTGGAACACTGAAAAAAATTAGCAGGATTTGTAGGCCATTTTTCCAACTTAGGAGGCCTATAACTTCAAAACCAATTGCAAGCGGCCTTAAATCTTCAGATTTGGATTTAGGAGGCCAAAATCCATATCATCCGCAAAAAAAATTTAAAATCAGAGTTGTTGATATTCTGAAATGTTGCGTTAAGGCTCAGACAAGCAGGCAGTGGCACTTAAAAGTTTTTGGAACATTTTACAGAGAGGGAAAACTCGAACTTTTATTTTTTTTCTTTTAATCATTTGTATTTGGGTCTTGTCAGTCCAAATCGGAAAAAATTATTGAAAAAATGGATCAACCAAGTGCCCAGATTTTAAAAGCATTTTAAGAAAAGTTAAGCAATTAAAAGTTGTGCAATTAAAGGCCAGACAATTACCTATCATATCAGAAATTAACAACCCTCTACCCATCCAACACCCATTTCGTTAAAGTGTGATTTGGCAATTATGGAAAATATGTAAAATGTAATAGCTTCAAATGCAATACATGGTTTTTTATGAATAATATCTTGTTGAATAGGTAGTTGTATGCCCTTTAATATAATACCCATATTGCTTACGAAAAAAAATTAAATTTTCAGTTTTCCCTATTCTTCAATTATGCCTAGTTTTTAATCAAATTTTTTTGTATAATAGACTCAGTACAAAAAGCAAATATAGCGAAATAAAACGGCAGCAGCAAAGGAGCGGAGTTAATGGTTTGGCAAAGGTGAAGGAACTCTCCGAGTTCGAGGAAAGGGTAATTAAAATAATAACCTTGGAAGCTGTAGATGGCGACATGTCTGCAGAGCTTGGATGTGAAGAAATTGTAAGTGTTTCTGCGTTTGCAAGGAATAACAGCCTAAGTTGAAAATTATGCTTTCGATTAATATTCTTTAAATATTTCGATCTTCATATTAGTTCAATGATAGGATCTCTGGTTTTAGTGTGATAACTTCGGCTAGTATAGTGTAATTAAATAATAACTTTAATACTTTCCATACTAAGCGTGGAACACATTGTCATAAATAACTTATTTTGTTTTTAATTCAAATTAGGCGGTAATTGCTTGTAATCACATATATGACAATTTTTTTTACTGGAAATTGATTTTGTTTCTATAGGTAGAACAGACTTTGGAACCGGTTTTCGAAAAAGATGGTAATTTAAGTATTGTTGACCCAGAAATAGTGGCAGTGGCAACCAGCATACATGACCAGTATGCACAAAAAGAGACGGAGAAAGAAAGACGTAAGAAAAAGCAGTGTAGACCTAAACGAAGCGCTGATATGCATTTGGACTTGCAAACTTTTGCTGAAATCGAGGAGAAGAAAATGAAACTTTTAGAGGTACTAGTAGGACTGAAAAAAGAGGATATTCAAATAAAAAAGGAAATGTGCAACAAACTAAGTGATTTATGTAATTCGTTTAGATCTTAAGTATGTTAAATCTTTGACCCATTATCATAAACAGAACAAAGTCGACTTTAAAAATAGTATAAGCATTTTTGGCAGTTTTCCAATATATTTTGTCAAATTGTTTGCACTAAATTTAGAGTTGACTTTATTTTGTTTCTGATAATGGGTCTTTAACAAGTATATTTATTTATTTAATGTTTGTGATCATAATGTGATCGGAATGAATTCCAAAAACTATTTTAAAATTAATAATTTTATGTTGATTGATTGAGGTATTGATTGATCTCAAAAATGTTGTATCTTAATAACTCAATAATTTAATATCTTAACTGTGATAAGATTGAACTCCAAAAAATAATTTTTAAATGTATAATTTTATGGTAAACACATAATAAAAACATATTAAACAACATTTTAAAGTTCCAATTAGTTTGCGTTTTTATCTACTAATGACTTAAACCTTTGTTACAACGATAAGGAAATTCTCTTGGTGAGCTAATTTTTGAACAATTTGAAATAAGTTGTTCCAAATTGTACAAAATGTGTAGTCGAAACTTGACTGAAAATATGGAATATTTCTTGGAAAACTGGAATATTTTTTCAATGGCCATTAAAGCCATGAGTTAAAAGTTTATCATTTTTCTGAACACAGCCATAACTTTTTTATACGAATTTCGGTTTTTGTAATTTTTTCCAGAAAATAGCTGAAGTCTATGCTATAGACGCCTGTGATGTCCGTTTTGAACATACATGGGCACACTGCAGTAAATATTTACTGCATTACTAGAAGCAGTAATCAGTAAACTTTTACTGATAATGAAATTCAATTTGCATTACCAGTAAATTTTTACTGATTACTGGAGAAAATTGCAGTAAAAATAAATTTTTACTGATTACTGGGAAAAAATTGCAGTACAAATAAATTTTTACTGATAATGAAATTCAATTTGCATTACCAGTAAATTTTTACTGATTACTGGAGAAAATTGCAGTAAAAATAAATTTTTACTGATTACTGGGAAAAAATTGCAGTAAAAATAAATTTTTACTGATAATGAAATTTAATTTGCATTACCAGTAAATTTTTACTGCTTACTGAATAAAATTGCAAAAATAAATTTTTACTGCAATATTTTCAGTAATCAGTAAAAATTTATTTTTACTGCAATTTTTTTTAGTAATGCAGTAAAAATTAATTTTTACTGATTACTGAACAAAATTGCAAAAATAAATTTTTACTGCAATTTTTTCAGTAATCAGTAAAAATTTATTTTTACTGCAATTTTTTTCAGTAATCAGTAAAAATTTATTTTTACTGCAATTTTTTTCAGTAATCAGTAAAAATTTATTTTTACTGCAATTTTTTTCAGTAATCAGTAAAAATTTATTTTTACTGCAAATTTTTTCAGTAATCAGTAAAAATTTACTGGTAATGCAAATTAAATTTCATTATCAGTAAAATTTTATTTTTACTGCAATTTTTTCCAGTAATCAGTAAAAATTTACTGGTAATGCAAATTGAATTTCATTATCAGTAAAAATTTATTTGTACTGCAATTTTTTCCCAGTAATCAGTAAAAATTTATTTTTACTGCAATTTTTTTCAGTAATCAGTAAAATTTTACTGGTAATGCAAATTGAATTTCATTATCAGTAAAAATTTATTTTTACTGCAATTTTACTGGTACTGCAAAGTGCCCATCTATGGTTTTGAAATACCTAAATTCGAAATTTATGAAATGGTACACTTCTAGTAAAAAATTTCATAACGACCACGTTGTTCAGAGTAATCAAACAGTTTTTTATATTTGTATTAAACGATGATTCAGAAAGTACATCCACAACATTTCATTGTTATTTTTTTTTAATTTGGATTTTTAGGATATAAAATTAATAATGAATAAATTATTAATAATAATATAATAAATAATTAATAATAAAAAATACATCGAACTTGAAAAATAAGAAACACTCCAATATATATGAAATTAAAATGTTGATAAGCAAAACATATGTCTCTTGAAATGTGTTTTCTTTTTGTGTACAAAAAAATTCAATACAATCAGGCCAATCATGAAACATTTTCTCCCGGGAGTTGTAAAAGAAAATTTCTGGACGGACATCTGGTTTATAATTTAAGATAGCACATAAGACATCTAATTTTTTTATTTTACACTAATGAATGTTGGCGATTGATGAACAAAATTGCGTTAAAATTTTCCCTTTTACAACTTCCGAGAGAAAATGTTTCATGATTGGGCTGAATATAATTATTTGGTTTTCAAGATAAGAGGTTTCAAAATCGAAAATAAAACCTTTACGAAAAGGATCCTTCAATGAGTCTTGTACGTTGCCTCCTTCCTTCGTTTAAGATTATATTTAATTGAACAACTTCATCTCTATCTGAAGTAAAACATTATGTAAAACAATGCAAGCGTATATAATAATGCCAGCCTTCTGTGGGTTATAAAAAAGAGCCCTTTCTAAAAAAGAGAAAGGCACCGAAATCGGCTCTTTAAAATTCTAATGCACCTTTCGACGAGAGATCTTGTTTTTTTATGGCTAATGTTGTAAGCTTCTTCTGCAGGGGATGAAGGTGTTCCAATCGGAGTCATTATCCATGGCTATTGAGAAATAAAATGATATATGTATATTACTAAAAGAATTACATTTTTAAAAATTTAAAACCAAACCTGCAAGGGATAACCGCTATCTCCTAATAACCAAAATTCCCGTTCACCTCCGTTGTAGTGCTCTTCAAGAGTCCTATTAACCTTGGAGCTGCGCCAAATGTATGCATCGTGGGCGGTGCCTCCAAATCTAGCGCTTGCACTGAGAATCACGTAGTCGGCACCACAAATTATTTCAACATTTTTCGAATGCCCACCTTTTCGGCAGTAATATACATGCTCAATTTCTTTTTTTGGAGCACATATTTTAACGTGAGTTCCATCTATTAACCCGATTATACCGGGAAAATTATGTTTTTCAAAAAAGGCAATTTTTTTAGTGGAAACTCTCCTCGAGTTGGAAACTTCACGTGTCTGTGAGCAATTTTATTAATTGCTATTGCCACTTCAGTCACACAGCGACTGATCGATGTTTGGGACATAGACGAAAAGTGGGCTTGTCCAACGGCTCGTTGGAAGCTGCCGGTCGCAAAAAATCTGAGGGCGCTTAAAACTTTTAAATGCGAAGGAATTTCGTGGGCTCGTGTTCTTTTTTTTAAAAACGGCTTAATTTCCTCTATCAAATTAATGCAGACCGCTTTAGGGAAGCGATAAAGGTCAATAAAAAGACCCTCTGTGATATTGGTGAATGGATTATGTTTATCTCGAAGGCTTCTTCGCAGAAATTTTGGATTTCCTCTAAATGAAAGAAAACAGTTGGGGTTAGCACAATTTTTTCAAGCTTTACTAAGACCACGAAGGAATTGTTACCTTTGATATCTTCTACGTAAAATGAGACTTATTATTGCTGAAGACATTTATTAATAATTTTGCGTATGTGGCTCGTTTGCTGATTTTTATTTTGATCGTTTTATAGGTTTAGTTCACAAAAGTGTGTTTAATAAGCAACAGCGTGAAAACTTTCAATTCAGCAAATTTTTTACGCTATTCAGCAAGTTCTTTTCATTTAGTCAACAAGAATCGCATTTTTTGGCGAAGTGAAGTGAAAAAGTGAAAACAAAAAATGAAAACGTTTGTGAAAAGTTTTTTCACTTTTAGATAACGCAGAACAGGAATTGACCCCCAGAATTGTGGAGGAACACTTCGACTTATATTGCTTTCCCAAAGCCATAAACTTGATTGAGAAAGCAAAACTATTTATTAAAAATAAACAATAGAAAAGAATTATATAATTAATTTTGCATATATATACTTAACCAAGATAAGTTTTTCGGTAGAATAAAATAGCCGAAATTAATATAGCAAGTCGATAACGCGCGTTTGCAACCGGCGTTAACTTTATTTTCATTTCAGCAAAAAATTATCAGCTGTTGCCCTTTTAACACACAACGGGAATCGCGTTTTCCATGTAAAGCTGAAAACACTTTTCATATGACGATAACGCAGAACGGGAATTGACCCCCAGATTTCCACTTCATGAGATAGTTTTGCTCGGTTGTACAACCAAACTTTATGACGCTTCATTTGAACAAGATCATTATTGAACCACTTATTACTCTGATGCACTGACGATTTATATTTATATACCGCCATTTGTTCTACTGCGTTTTTTAAATTATGGCTTAAATTTGAAGCCATCGAATTGCAATCACTTCCGCTGTATCTGATGATATTTATTTAAATAAATGAGGAAAATAAAAAAAAACAACGGAATTAATGAAGGATACGTTTTGTTTTTCAAAACGATAGGATTAACTAGTGCGAAAATTAAATTTTCTGGCATCACTGGTCCCACCTTTAGAGCAAAGCACAGCCAACTTCATACGCGATTTACCAACAGGGCTGCCATAGCTACTTTTTTTTACCAACTTCCAAATAAATTCACATATAAGAAAAAATTATCTACAATACATATACAAATTTTAGTTGTTTGATAATTTAAAATCGTTTTTTAAGTTTTGTTCAAGGTTAAAACAATCAATTACTCTAACGAATTTTTTTCCAAAAAAAAAACAACATTTTCTATATGAAAAGAAAAACATTACTAGCTGATGGCATTGCAATTTCGACTTGCTATAATAGTTTTGGCTATTTTATGCTACCAAAAAACTTATCTTGGTTGTTTTTATTTATTTAAAATTCATTATATTTTTCTATTTTATTGTTTATTTTTAATGCATAGTTAAAAGGCCGCCTTACATTATCCTACTGTGTGTTAACACATGTCAAAATTTTCATGTGTGATAGAATGTAAGATGATGTAAACAACGGAAAGCAATGTGTATTCGAGTCTGTTTTGATTTTTTTGGCATGTCGTACCACATTTTATTTTTTGGTTTGTTTCTGATTTCATCACACATTTTATCCCACCAGAGATGCATTTTACCATAAACTTACTTGAAATTTATTATTTAAGTGAGAAAATTTTTAACTCGTTATTCAAAAACACACTGTACTGGTCAGTCTGCGTGAAACCAGTTTTCTTTTGTGTACATGAACTGTGTTTGATCGTATTGATGTAAGCATCCCCTAAATTAAATATGATGACTTCGCTTATGTGTGCGTGTCAGTCCATCGTCACTACAGCTTTTTCGGTGAGTGAAATTCCGCGTACTTCACGTTGCCTCCTTCACCTCCCTTGCCTAAGAAACCCGGTTTCACGCAGACTGAGCACTACAGTGTATTTTGGGTCATTGAAATTTGTTGAGGCTGTAAATGCATTAAAAACCTATTAATTACTCAAATTTTCACGTTTTAGTATAGTGTAGAGCACGGCTGTCACCTTTGTGGGAAAAATCCCATTTGTGGTTATTTTTAATTGCCGTGGGAAATGGGATTTCCCATGGGATTTTTAATTGAGTGTGGTTTTTATTAGTTCACGTGGGATTTTTTTTTTCGTTTTGTGGGATTTTTTTGTTTCGAAGAATTTCTTTTTATTTTTCATATTTTCATATTTTGTTCATTGTTTAAATCGTCTCAACCCATCTAAATGATTTTCGCAACGCATTCGTTAAGACTTCGGCTACTTTGGTTTGGTGGGAAGTTCTTTCACTCTTGACATAATTCCATGCATTGGGAAAATATGTTTCCGTGAATTTTTTCTCTTTTTCTATCAATATACAAAATTAGTATAACTTAAAATTGATTTGTGATTGACCCTTATTACGAGTTGCTTTCGACGTAATCTTCGCTGGTTATCGAACAACGAGCATCGAACGTCACACCCTGTCGAAATGTTCGTTGTTCATCGAATTTTCAGTCGAATAGATTTTTGTTTTTGATGCGGTGCGTGCTGACCAATAATTGTCAATGAGATAAGAATTTTGTGATTGTGTTTTGCTTTTTAAAGACTAAAAACTAATTTGGAACTCTTTTTGTAAACTTTATACAGGTCGAATGTAGAATAAACAAATATTTTTTATGAAATATTATTACTAAAAGACTAATTAAAACACATACGACGAAATATACTAGTTGTTCTTTTTAATTTTTTGTTTCATTTTTGACAATTTTTTGTCTGTATTTTTTACTGTGGTAATTTTTAATAGAATAGAGATTTTTTGTGGTTTTTTTTTTAATACAAATGGGATTTATCGTGGTTTTTTATATACAAATGGGATTTTCGTGGTTTTTTTTATTTGCATGGGATTTTCGTGGTTATTTTAAATGTCCGTGGGATTTTTTGTGGTTTTTTTTAATTACGATGGGATTTTTTTTAAATTTTATACCATGGGAATTTTCGTGGTTATTAATTTTTGCTATTGTGGGAAAAAGGTTTTTTTCGTGGGAGTTTGAGGTGGCAACCGTAGTGTAGAGTATAAAAATGAGGTGCGATTCTATGGGATAGTCTAAAAGCGAAAAATTAATTTCTTCATACAAATATTAAACATGATGAAATTCAATAATACTTTCTATCTCACATGTCGTACCACACAGTAGGACAATGTAAAGCGACCTTTAAGGCGCGTTTCCACAGTCAATATTTGTTCATGCAATGTTGGATATTGCATACAAAAACTTATACGCTTAAAGTAATTTTGTCTACAAATCTCATCGTTTTTGTTTCGCGAAGCAGATACAAGGCGAAAAACAAGAAAAGAGCAAAAGAAAGGGCGAAAATAAAAAAATTAAAAGAATAATAAAATGAAGCAGGAACTTTCAATCAAGTTTGTGGCTTTGGGAAAGCGATATAAGTCGAAGTGTTCCTTCGCAATTCTGGGGGTCAGAACTGCGGAATGTCTATTAAATAAAGTTTTTATGAAAAATAAATGCAAACAACGTATTATAGGGTAGAACACATTTACAAAAATGACTTTATTGTACCTAATGACGTCATTATTACTTCAACATTCTTTTTATTGATTTATGTGGAGAAAACCCAAGGATTTTAGGAGGAGACTTCACGATGAAGAAAACTCATTTACTAGAATTGCGAAGGAACACTTCGACTTATATCGCTTTCCCAAAGCCATAAACTGGATTGAGAAAGTAAAACTATATATTAAACAATAAAAATGAAAAATTTAATTAATTTAGAATAAATATATAACCAAGATAAGTTTTCGGTAGCATAAAATAGCCAAAACTGATATAGCAAGTCGATAATGCGATTTTGCAACTGGCGTTAACTAAGTTTTCATTTCAGCAAAAAATAAACAGCTTTTGCGCTTTTAACACACAACGGGAATAGATTTTTTCGTGTAAAACTGTAAAACACTTTTCATATGACGATAACGCAGAACGGGAATTCACCTCCTGTTGAATGACTTTTCTTCAGAGTCTCATAAAAATCCTTGGGTTTTCTCTACATAAGTCAATAAAAAGAATGTTGAATTTATGACAAAGTCATCATCATGTTCAATAATATCATTTTTGTAAATGTTTTCTACCGTCGAATACGTTGTCAGAGAGTATAAATTATATAGAGGTCCCAGTTTGACTTCGAATGCTATTTCACTCAGGTTTCTTTGTACAAGCGTCCGGAGAACAGAAAAACAAAACAAAAATAATTATGCTTTGCCTCAGCGTTCTTTTTGACGCTGCCTATACTTTTCTATAGGTGCGCATGAAACAACTGCTGCGGCAAATGCACAATAATTTTTGTTTTGTTTTTCTATTTTCCGGACGCTTATACAACGAAACTTGAGTGAACTTCGAACTGACATCTCTATATAATTTATACTCCCTGTAGTGTCCACAAATTGTTAAAATGTTTACTTGTTTTATTTTTTATACTTTACGTTTAATTCTTTTTATTATTTATAATCATAGAAAAAAGTCACAAATAAAAAAATATATGTTCAGAAATTTTCATTATAAAATTATATTTCAATTTATAAATATGAATAATAAATAAATATATATGTGTTATATTGGGGGTTGGAATTAGTTTTAAAGGTTTTCTAAGAGATGGCGTAACTATCAATAGATCGCATCGGGCACACCTGTGACTATATTCATTTCAAAGCACATTGTCTAAGCTTCATTTTTCAGTATGTGTCATTCCACTGAAGTGTAAACAACATATATTTTTTTCTCTGTGAACATGTCGACTTTCGTTCCAACAAAACGCAATTTGCGGGAAGGTTTACTTTTGTGCTTCCATTTGAAGAAAAAAGCGGTTGAAGCACAACGCACGCTTACTGAGGCTTACGGGGACTATGCTCCATCGATTTCTACTTGTGAGTACTGGTTCCGTCGGTTTAAAAGTGGTGATTTTGATACGGAAGACAAAGAGCGTCCGGGCCAGCCGAAAAAGTTTGAAGATGAGCAATTGGAGGCTTTGCTCGATGAAGACCCGTGTCAAACCCTTCAAGAATTGTCAGAATCATTGGGAGTCGACTTATCAACGGTCGGCAAACGCTTGAAGGCCATGGGAATGATTCAAAAGCAAGGAAATTGGGTGCCGTACCAGTTGAAGCCGAGAGACGTTGAACGGCGATTTTGCATGTGCGAAGAACTGTTTCAACGGCATAAAAGGAAGAGTTTTTTGCATCGTATTGTCACTGGCGATGAAAAATGGATCCATTACGATAATCCTAAGCGAAAAAAATCGTGGGGACCACCCGGCCATGCATCAACATCGAGGGCCAAGCCGAACATTCATGGCACCAAGCTTAAGCTGTGTATTTGGTGGGATCAGAAGGGTGTCGTGTACTATGACCTGCTAAAACCTAACGAAACCATCACTGGGCAACGCTACCAACAACAATTGATGCAATTGAGCCGAGCATTAAAGGTTAAACGGCCGGAATATGCCAAAAGACACGACAAAGTGGTTTTTCAACATGACAACGCACGGCCACATGTTGCAAGAACCGTCAAGGAAACGTTGGAGGCGCTGAATTGGGATGTGCTACCCCACCCGCCTTATAGCCCAGACATATCCCCTTCCGACTACCACCTATTCAGATCGATGACGCATGGCTTGGCTGAGCAGCGCTTCACTTCTTACGAGGATACCAAAAAATGGGTCGATTCGTGGATTGCCTCAAAAGACGAATCGTTCCGGCGCGGAATCCATATGCTGCCAGAAAGATGGGAAAATGTTGTAGCTAACGATGGACAATACTTTGAATAATATACATTGTACCGTTGTTTCTAAATAAATGCTCAAAAACCGAAAAAAAACCTTTAAAATTAATTCCAACCCCCAATAAAACAAATGTGTACAAAATAAATAACACTATAAATGGCGATCCTGCCTAACCTGAAACAATAAGGACCTAAAAACATCGACGCTTGAACCATCGAAGCGAATATAGAATCGAGTGAACAACACACTATTTTCGTTATCAGCACCAGCCGCCAACACTCTCAATACGATGCCACTATAATTGCACCTAACGCACCTCATAATTTATTACGCAATAAAGTTTTCCCCAATACGCTTCAGTATCTCTATCACAGCAGCAGCAGTGGCTGCTCAAAAAAAATAATAACAATAATACAAACGCTATACAGCTGCAAACGGTATAATAGAGTACGTGTACAAAATTAATAACACTATACTCTCTGACGTTGTTTACATTTATCTTTCATAAAAGCTTTGTTTAATAGACATCTAGGAACTCTCAAATGATATTCAACAACTACTTTCCATCAGGGGTATGCACGATTCAGTGCACTTGCCTGTGCAGTTTAGCACTTGAGGACTTGTGCGCTTTACAAAAACAAATTGTACGTACGTCAAAAATCTGCACAAGTGCTTTTCTACTATTACCTTCAACTTGAGGACTTAAGGAATTGAGCAGTTGTGCACTTGTGTGCATTGAAAAATGTTGACAACTTTGAAATGGTGCTGGTGGTGTGTTCACGAAAACCTAACTGCACAAGTCCTCAAGTCCTCAACTGCACAGGCAAGTGCACTGAATCGTGAATACCCCTATTAAGCAAACAAGAATCGCATTTTTGTGTGCAGTGAAGTGAAAAGTGAAGTCGTTATATTAAAACTATGTATTGTGAAAAGTTTTTTCACTTCACTTTAACGCAAAACGGGAATTGACCGCCAGCTTTGGTAAATTTTCACATTTTGGCAACGCTGGCTGCCATCTGTCACTTTCATTCAATCTCATTTTATCATCACACTTGAAATTTGACATAGCACTTGGCCGAAATATTTTCCTTTGATTAGAGTGTGTTGTAGAAATGGCTATAGTTAATTAAAATTACTAAATTATTTAATTCAAATTAACACAGGATTACTTCAAGCGGGCACAAAAAAATAGCGGTAGATATTTTTCTGGCAAAGGACATCTAAAACTAGCGGTTCGGCAATCAACGCGTCATTCTCTTTGGCTGTGTTTTATCGTGGATTCTCATCAGTTGTCAATGTTTGGATATTATTTTATAATTTACGAAATTTTGCATAATAAGTATAAAAACGAAGTAATTTATTTATAATTAAAAACATTCTTTGTGTAAAGTAACAAATTTCACAGAGTCTATGTAGATAATAAAACGTACCCGCTAATGAGTTATGAGCCTCAAGTGTTAAGGGTAGCATTTGTGAAAATTGCACATGAAAATAAAATTCAATAAATTGAATAAATTAGATAGGTTTTTTTGAAAAAAAAAAATCGGCGAAACTATTGCTCACGGTGCAAGCAACTAAAATGTGAGGCGGTTGTAAGAACTGGCGAAAAAGGCCCAGCGCCCATAACGCAGCATTGCCGATCAAAACAACCGAAGCAATACAATTTGCTGTCAGCTATCAGAAAGGAAGTCAAACAGTCCATTCAACTTCTTCAGCTGTGCCTGCGTATGAAGTCGTGAGGCCAATCAATCAATACGTACACAAAAAGTAATTAAAACAGCCCCTGTATACTTACAAATACTTCATCATAACCAGCTATTCATTACACTACAAGCCACAGAAGCCTCGTCCAAATGACTGTAACCAGTGTACAAGCTATGGAAGTACAACTAAAAACGCAGCAGACCGGCAACCAACATCAACTTCCGAACTCTGATTCAGCGCAGGCCAGTCCCACAGTGTCAAGTAGTTCTCAAACGAAGTTACTGAACATGTCAAAGAACTGTATGGGAGAAGAACAAGATGAAAATGCAGAAGAAGTTGCTGTGCTGCTAGCCAATAAAAACTTCCATGCAGACACTCAGTCCGAGCTAGATGATGCACTTGCAGAAGGAGGCACCGTATCACCAAACAATGAGCCACAAAAAGACCTAGATGATGATTTGGTGCTACAGCATCAGGTCACTTGGCTAGATGACGAAGAAATCGATACTCTCGATTTGGCCACGCTGGACATTGGCAATATGTTTTTCAATCGTGTTGATAGTGCCGAAATCATCTATCAGCAAAAAAAGAAAAACATCAAAATGGTTGGCAGATATGTGATGGGCGACGTATTGGGTGAGGGCTCATACGGCAAGGTAAAGGAGGTGTTGGATTCCGAGAATCTATGTCGTCGTGCTGTGAAAATATTGACAAAGCGCAAATTGCGTCGCATACCCAATGGAGAGCAGAACGTGCAACGTGAGATTCAGTTGTTGAAACATATGAAGCATAAAAACGTAGTTGCACTGCTCGATGTCCTCTACAATGATGAGAAGCAAAAAATGTATTTGATCATGGAGTATTGTGTGGGGGGATTACAGGTAGTAGAAACTTTATGTTTAAACTAAATTTTATATAGGCTAAATACGCTTTTTTTAACAACTTACAGGAAATGCTAGACAGTGCTCCGCAGAAAAAATTTCCGATATTCCAAGCCCATCGTTATTTCCGTCAATTAATCAATGGTCTGGAGTACTTGCATGGCTGCCGCGTCATTCACAAGGATATAAAACCGGGCAATCTTTTGCTTACATTAGATGAAATTCTCAAAATTTCAGACTTCGGTGTCGCTGAACAACTTGAACTGTTTGCGGCAGATGATACATGTACAACAGGTCAAGGTTCGCCGGCCTTTCAGCCGCCAGAAATAGCTAATGGTCAAGAGACCTTCTCAGGTTCAAAAGTTGACATCTGGAGCAGTGGCGTGACGCTGTAAGTAGAAAGCTAGAAGCACTTTTCGAGTAAATTTAGAAAATTTTCGTTTACCTTTCTTAGATATAACGATTGCTCCCTTAACATTGACCAATAAATTTGTCAAAATTTCCTTATAATTAAGGAAATTTTAAGTAAGTTATTTTCTTTTAAACATTCCCATCTACACTGTTATGAGGCATTATTTTTGAAGTGATTCACCTAATATTTAAAGGTATTCTATTTTTGATAAAATTTCTACCATGTATAGTGCTTGTAGTTATATACTCTTGGCGTAAATTTTTTTGTCTAGATTAACGAAATAACTTTTTACAGGGTGTTTAATTTTTTAGTTTTGTTTGAGAATGTAGAAGTAAATGAAGACATGAGTGGATGAAGGTGATATGTCGCATTTCGGATTTTCACTGTTTTGATGAAGATGTAATGTACATACAAACATTTTTAAACCTTAAAACAACCATGTTTGTGGCTATTTTAAAAAATAAATTCTTCACAAAATTTGATTTAGTATAGATTTCAGTACAAATTAGAAACTTGGAACTCAATTTTCTCGAAATAAGAATTTTGCGACATATCACCTTCATCCACTTATGTCTTCAAATATGTTTTTTTTAGACTAAACCAACGCTCAGGGGATGCCCCTATTCATGCGTAAACATTGTGTTGATTCGTAAGATGGGTGATAGTTAGTTGGAGGGTGGATAGATGGAGTAGTATCGTTGAATATTTGTTTTAAACTTGCACAGCTCAAAACTGCCGGGAAACATTCTCGCAGGGAGACTATTCCACAACTTGACCGTGCGACTAAAGAACGAATTATCACGGTAATGCGAGGTTCTATTGGACATCGACGCAATGGTAAAGGGGTGGGCTTGGACAGCTGCCCGAGTGGACCTGGGAAACACACGAGCTGGTGGCGTCAGGTCGTCATGTATCTCCCTTGAACACTTCCCATGGTAATACCTATACAGAAGGCTTAGGCAACCAACATTGCGTTGATGCGCAAGAGAGTTGAGAGAGAATGAAATACTTTCATCCCCTATCAAATATATCGCACGACGTTGAATTCGATCCAGAAGCTCCAAATAAGATCTTGAAGCCCCTGCCCAAATGTGCGAATTGTACTCCATTTTCGGTCTAATATATGACCATTCGGTCAACTTTTTAACGAATTAACCGATTTGACCAAACTAAACGCCAAAAGAAAGGTAATTGATGTTCTTTTCCACTCTTTTATAAAAATTGAAGAAAATATGCATTTTTACTGTACATTTTTTTGTTAAAAAAATCAACTTTTTAAAAAGAATTTCCCCTCCGATTTGTTTTTAGAATAATTTAAAAAAAATTATCAATTAATAACCTTCAAAATGAGACATTATCCAGATTAATTAATGTCTCTTATGGTTTTGAAGTTATGATCATTTATTCTAGGCAAACATGCAGTATTTAACTTCATCAAATAAAAATAATGTTTAAAGTCCCCAGCTAGCATTTTTAATTGCATAATATTCTTCTGCAAGTCTTTACTGAAAAAATCCAAAAATATGTTGACAGATTTTAAAAAATGTTTTCAATTACTAATTATTAATTTTTGTTTTTAAAAATTTTATAATTAGAGTCTAGGGAATATTTTTTAATATAAATTATTATAGTAATAGTATTATTATAGTAATTATTATAGTAATTATCATAGTAATTATTATAGTAAATATTATAGTAATCAAACGATTTGTTTAAAGGAAAACTGCTAGCAAAAACCTTCATAAATATGCAACTATAAATAAATAGTAAATAGATAAATATAAAAAAAAAATAAAAATTTACGAGAAAACGAGGAGCATAAAGAGTATGCAGCTCAAAGAAATATGAAACAACAGCATATCAACCACTGATTTAGGTTTAACCTGGCAAATTTGTTATTAGCTCATTATTCGTTATGCTACATCTTGAGTCGAAATTGTTTGTAATTTCTTAAATTCTATCAGAAATGAAGTAATTTTTCGCTTTTCTATGAAGCTCTATCGTGGAATAATACCAAGGCAAATCAAGAGCCATTTTAAGCAGCATATTTTGACAGATTTGTAGCCAAATTTGTAATTTGTTTGATTTTTGTAATATGTTTGGACACAAGCTTTCCAAGCCGGGCATGCGTACAAGATTGTTGCTTTAAATATTACCTTGACAAGTACTATTTTACTATTTTGAGGAAGCTTGGATTTTCTGTTAATTAGTGCGTTTAGCATTTTTATTGCAATATTAAATTTGTTACTTATATTACCAATATGATCTTTGAAGAGAAGCTTCGGATGCAAAATTACTCCCAGGTACTTAACGTACATTGTATCCGGTAATTTGTATATTTAGGCTAGGAAAATAGCAAGATTTTCTTTTTCTTGTGAAAAAGATGGCTTGTGTTTTAATGGCATTTAGTTTTATTTGCCAGTTATGAAAATATGAAATAAGCTCATTTAATGCGCATTGTAGTTCGATCAGAGCAAATTGCCGAGCAATGGCCGAACTAATGCGAAGAATATATTGTAGTGTTGTCATCATAAAGTGCATACTCACAGCTTGAGCGATTAGGTATATTTGAACAAAACAAAATATACAATAAAGGTCCTAAGACAGATACCTGTGGGACACTGGGAATCTCAGGAATCTCACGCAGATCAGAAAATTCTCCATTGATACACACACACAAGTATTTTATAAGTATAAATTTTGATCAAGTTGGAAGTGAAATTTAAATTGATCAATTTTAAAAGTAAGCTGTCATGTCAAACGGAATCACAAGCTTTGTCTACATCGAGCAGGACCATTACTGTAGATTTCTTACTGCAAAAATTTCTTTTTACGTGTTTGTTCATATCATTTTTTATAACATTTTCCATAATTTTTCCGATACTACTAAAAAATCTTATGGGACGATAGTTACCCGTTATGTTGCTCGGTTTTCCCGGTTTTGGAATTGGCAAAGCACGAGCTTCTTTCCAAGCGCTAGGGAAATATTGTTGCTTCAAGCAAGAATTTATAAGAAATGTCAATTATTCTCTTCCACCCTTGGGAAGTTGCTTGAGCATAAAATTTTAAACATCGTCCAAGCCCGAAGCCTTTCTTGGTCGAAAGACACGAATCAAGAACTCAATTGTATCTGTGGAAACATATTTAATGGAATTGGGGTCAATTGCAGATTGATCAAAACTATGCTGAGTATTTCTAACAGTGTCTGTGTGAGTCTGATTACTCAGACCATCAGACACTCTGTGATTGAAAAGAAAACTTTCAGCAAAGGCATTAGCTTTATTTGAACCTGTAATTAGGGTTGCACTGTTTTCATTTAGTGGAGAAATATTCGTATACTTCTTCTTGAAAACTTAAGTAATATTCCAAAATGGTTTGGAGCGCTTGTCAATTTTACTAATATTATTATTCCAAGCTTTATTTCTATGCTGTTGGATTTTAGTCCTTGTTTTTACGATAAGCTTGTTCATGCATATATTTGTTTCTAAATCTTATTCAGTCTCGTCGAAAATTATTTTTAATTTTTATTAAGGACACTATATACGCAGGAATTTTGACAAAACAATTTTGCATAGGAACTTTGGAGTGGTTTTGTGATTTGCGTCGTTGATTTTATCTGTCAAAAATGTTACATGACTATCGATTTCCAAACTATTATTGACGGTGTTAAGATCCAGATTTAAATTTCTGAAATTATTTTTCAGTATTTTCTTGTAACGTTCCCAGCGAATGAGCCTGGGAACTAAGTTATCACAAAATGCTACATCTGCCAAAAGGTTAAATTTAACTGGCAAATGATCGGAGCTTAAAGCATTGATAGCAATTGGTTGGGAAATATATGCAGGGATATTTGAGAAAATCAGATCAAGCGTAGAATGATTTCCTTTGGAACTTGAGGGAAAGTAGGCTGGGTCAGAGGAATATGATAATGTTACAGGGTATAAGGAGGTGATTTCAGCTAAAATATAACCCCAAGCATTTGCTCGAAGCCAACCCCAGTGTCTGTGGCTACTGTTGAAATCACTACAAAAAATAAAATATTGAGAGGTGGAAAAAAGGTTTCTTATATAATTTTTGTATTTTAAACGAAGTTCAGGCGAGGAAGTACCAGCTGGAAAATATACACTAAATAAGCTGACTTTCGCAGCATTTTTAAGCAGAATATTGATACCAATATTTTTAATAACGTCGGTTTAAATCTCAAAGCAATAGCGCTGATCTTGCAAAGATTATTGAGTGGGAAGAGGAGGAAACTGAGAAACATTGATGTCAAATTTGTTAGCAGCAGTTGACCTTGGAGAACGTACAATATTTTTTATTTGAGGTTCTCTTTGATTTGCAAAAAGGCTTCTCGATTAGGGCACGACAGGTCTGTGTTGGCACACTTAATTATATTGTCATTTATACAGTAAGAACTTTTATGCTTCCCAGCATAGTTGGCGCATCTACTTGTGATACCGCAACCTCTCTCTCCATGCTCAAACATTTGGCAGTTTTGGCATTGAACAGGTTTACCTTTAAGTTTGCGTTGATACTCCCATTTAACGATCGTATGAAAGAGAGTCTTAAAATTTTTTCGAAGATCATACAGCTTAATCGAGCCATTCTCAAAATAAATAATGTACAATGTGTCTTCGTAATTATCGAATTTTGTCATTACTGTTTTAACCTCTTTGCATTTTAAATTAAGAGATATTAGTTCACTCTTTACTTCGTCGGATGTTTTACCATCAAGACCATGAAGAACCACTTTGAAAGGTCGATTTTGCTTTGCCTCGTGTGTAAAAAACTGTATTGTGTTTAAGAGTTTTTAAGATTCCATCGTACGATTCACTTTTTTCACAGAAGATTTTAAGTCCCATTGAAAGTTTTTGCACTGAATAATCAGTAATTTTTTTTATCCAAAATAATTTTATGAATCTTTTCACTACTTTAAATAAGCACTTTAATAGGCGGTAAGGAAAGTTTTTTTATTTTAGGCCGAATTTCATCGTTAATAATAATGTTCGAGTCATTATCATCATCGAAAATTTGTAATGGCCTCCAGTAATTATTGGAAGTAGCACCTAGGCTAACATTTCCACATTACAGCTTAGAATTCTTCGATGAAGACGCCATGCCTTCATCACAAGATTTAGCAACACGCTTAGGATTTTTTAAAGTTTGTCAGATTTAGTAACAGTACGGAAAAACAACTCAACACGTTGTGCACGAACAGCAGCCAATTCGGTACTAATATTTTTAATATTAAGGATTTATCGTTGGTTGGAATAACACAATAATGCTCTTGAGTTTCAGGTACTCAGGGGTGTTGTGGAAACTGACACAGAATTGAACAAGAATGGTTTTTGAAAACGATATCGGTTTAAAATGGTGTCAGTAAACAGACTGGGTTTTGTTCTTTTCGAAGTAAGGCAAAATCGATTTCGAACATAAGCAAAACCGACAATTGAAACAGCTGTTTTGCCGGCGAATATCAAATCTTTATTTCGTAGATTTTTGTGTTCAATTATTTAGTTAGCTTTTACCCATATATGAACAGTACCTGATATACCCGGTGTTACTCGGGGGAAAAAAACGTAAAATTTTAATGTTTAGGTTTTATTCGTTCAGAAGGTACCGATTTTTTGCTAACTGAATAAGTGTACTTTCGATAGCTCAGTCGGCTCAACCATCAGCTTTGAAGCCATGAGGTAGTGGGATCGGTTCCCACAATGAGCGAAACAAATACTTTGTTTATATTTTTCTTTATTTTAGGGAAAATGCAACAAAATGAACTTGACCAAAAAATAATGAAGATAAAAATCTCTTTCAGTTGTAAAAGTTACGGTCTTAAAATTAAAAATGAAGAAATTTTTATTCGTTTAGAAGATTTGCTTTTGATTATTAAAAAGCCAGAAAAAGTTAGTTTTTGCAGTAAAGTATATTGAATTGAATTTAGCTTGTGTGGGCGTAGCCACGCCAAGTTTCCAATGCCCGTCCCAGTTTTTCAGTAGAAATGCCTGACCAATACTGAATTTCATTGTTATATGGTATTTATTTCCAAAGCTATTCGATATCAAAAATTTGGCTTGTATGAGCGGAGCCACACCCACTTGTTCAATGACGTCACAGTTTTCTTGTAGAAGGATATCACCCAATAGTAATTCCATACTGAATTTCGTTGTTATGCGACATTTAGTTCCAAAGCTATCTGATATCAATAATTTAGTGTATGGGCGGAGCCACACCCCTTTTTCCAAAGCCATCCCAGTTTTCTAGTAGAAGGATATCACCAAGTGGCCACTCCATACTGAATTTCATTATTATACGGCATTTAGTTCCAAAGCTATTCGATATCATAAATTTGAATTGTATGGGCGGTGCCACACCCCTTTGGCCTATACTTTCCCAATTTTGCCAGTCGAAAGACACGACTAAATAGTACGTTCTAACCGAGTTTCATGAATGTGTAGCTTGAAAGTTATACTGAAAATTTGGGCTGCTGAAAAAGTGCCACGCCCTACGCCCTACGCCTAACGCTCATAAAATTTTGCCAGTAGAACGGCAAGTGAAAATTAAGGTCGAATACCCAATTCCGTTGCTGTGCGACCTATAATTCCAAAGCTATTCGATATAGAAGATTTGATTTGTATGGGAGGTGCCACGCCCCTGAGTTTTTCCGATATTTTAATAGTTATTCTGCTATTCGGGATGAACACAAATCCAACAAATAAAATATCATTCAAATCGGTCCAGCCGTTCTTGAGTTATAAATGGTGTAACAATACCGACTTTGTTTTATATATATAGATTAGATGGGTTCAGGGTTCCATACATTTTCTTAACATATTCCAGAACCTTCCTGCAAGGCCAGATTCTGAATCTGAAAAAATTCCAGAAAAATCTCAAATTGATGGGCGCCGCTAAAAAACGTGAATTTGAAGAAGTATAAAATTTATGTTTCAAATCGAGTTTCCTATTTACATTTGAGCCATACAAAAACTTTTGACCATGTAATGTAAAAATTTTTTACTAATGCATTTTTTACTTTCTAATGTAAAATTTTTCGTTTTTATCTAAATTCAGATTTTTACAAAAATTAGTCCTTGACCCCAAAGTGGCCTACTTTATTAAGAATTTTGTAATTTTTTCTTTTGATTTTCAGCTAGAAACTTTACGTTCGCCTAGATGGCTGCATTTTTCGCAAATTTAAATGTTGCAGGGTTGTTGGTCATTTTATGAAGTTTAGGACATAATTGGTAACATTTGTATCGAATCGACTTATTAAATGTATTGCCCCTTCAGCACAATCGTTCACGACAACAATTTTGCTGTCCATTTCCTTAGCACGTAAATATTTTTCGTTATTGAGCAAACAACTTGGATCGATGCTCATGGGATCTTCTTCTTTGCAATCGTTCGCAAATAATGACTCAAAAAATTTATGGGTGTTTGACGTAACGAAACTATCAATGTTGAATTTTGAGACGTCAACCGAATTCAAAACGATACCGTTATTGTTGTTTTCATTTTTATCATATACTAGCTGAAACCCGGTGCGTTGCTGGCACGCTTCCTTGCATGTATATATTGAGGTCGAATACTGAATTTCGATGCTGTGCGACGTATAAATGCAAAGCTGCTAGATATCCCAAGTTTGGGTTGTATGGGAGGTGCAACGCCCCCTTGACCAACGCCCATTATATGTGACCAATGAAACTGAATGTGTAAATTAAGGTCGAATACGGAATTCCGTCGCTGTGCGACCTATAACTCCAAAGCAATTCGATATCGCAAATTTGGGTCAAATAAGAGGTCCCTTGGCAAACGCCCATAAAATAAAATAATATTAAAATAAAATTTAATCAATGAAATGGCATGTGTACATTTAGGTCGATTACTGA
Organism: Dichetophora obliterata; assembly: GCA_963920525.1. Taxonomy (NCBI): domain Eukaryota; kingdom Metazoa; phylum Arthropoda; class Insecta; order Diptera; family Sciomyzidae; genus Dichetophora; species Dichetophora obliterata. The sequence continues at coordinate 172,802,977 of OY986435.1, read as the reverse complement.
ATTTCGATACTGTGCGACCTATAACTTCAAAGCTATTCGATAGCACAAATTTTGGTTGTATGGGAGGAGGTGAAACTCCACCGTTTCCAACGCCCATAAAATGTTATTAATGAAACTGCATGCATAAATTGATGTCGAATACTGAATTCCGATGCTGTGTGACCTGTAACTCTAAAACTATTCGATATAGCAAGTTTTGGTTGTATCGGAGGTTCCACTCCCCTTGTTTAACTCCCATAAAATGTCATCAGTAGAACGACATGTGTAAATTGTTATTGAATATCGAATTTCGAGGCTGTGCGACCCATAACTCGTAAGCAATTTGATATCGCGAATTTTTTATATATTTGTGAGCGGTAAAAGGAGGAGTGGAAATTTTTCGTACTCGAAGCAAATCCACTGCCAAAATTTTAGCTCCATCGGACCAGTAATTTCGAAGTCTCTTTATTTGTTCTTAAAAGTAGGCGTAACTATAGTGGGACCACTCCCATTTTAAGTATAATTACCGATAGTTATCATACGGACTTAACTACCAAATTTTAGTTAAATACGACAAAAACTGTCTTTAATATAGCATTTTTATTGATTTGTGGGCAGTAAAAGGGGTGTGGCAAATTTTAAATATGCTTATATTGTTCGCGTAAGTGCAAGCAATAAGTTGACAAAGTTCTATCGCAATCGGGTGAACAGTATTGCAGCGCATAGCGAACGAACAAACAAAAAAACAAACAAACAATTATTTTTATATATTAGATGATCTCGAAAGATGCTCGCTTGCACTTTTCAATTTTGCATTTGACAAATACCATTTTTTGAAATTAAAAATTAAAGCAATAACGCATATACACGTTCACGATGATAAAATTTTTGTTTTTAATATCATTGTCAACATGCAGAAAACAAAGTTAATTACATTTTATAATATATAAACTTTTTCTCAAAAGTCGGCTTAACAAAGAATTATTATTTCTGTCGTAAAGATGATCTGATTTGGATAATTTTTTTATTTTATAACTTCATAAAATGGCCAAGAATCCTGCAACATTTAAATTTGCGAAAAGTGCAGCCATCTAGGCAAAGGTAAAGTTTCTAGCTCAAAATCGAAAGAAAAAATTAGTAAATTTATAGTAATAAAACTCATTTTCTGTTTGTTTGTTTGTTTGTTTGTTTGTTTGTTTGGCCTTTATACAAATCTAAACGGCTCAACGGATTTCGCTCAAACTAGGTATACATATTAGGTACATCCCAACTTAAAATGTTACATACTTAGTTTTTCCACGCCCCCTTTGAAATTTTTCAACTAACGGTTATTTTGTTATTATAATACTTTTTACCATCGGAGATTTTTGTGTATTTAATTTTAAAATTTCTTTGTTATTTTGACATCAAAAACACTCACATATCTTCAAAATTGGAGAAATTTCCAGTACAACGACTTTTTCATAAAACATCGTTACCTAAGAATGAAAAAAAAAACGACATGAAAATCAAAGTTTGGTCTTTCGATGCAAATATCTCCGCTGTCCATTAATATAATTCATTAAAATTTTTTTGTTCAAAAGTTCAATAAAATCACTTTACAAAAATAGGTTGAACTGTACCGTTAAGTCAGTGTATATATGTTTTATGATTATGTAAAAAAAGGTCCAAAATATTGACTTTTTACTCAAAAAATGACTCAAAAATTGTTGTTGTTGTAAAAATTAAATAAATTAAAAATTGCACATCTGGCTACCTTTCATATGACATAGCATTCTTCCAGCTAAGCGCAAAAATTATTTTACTGTTTTTGTCATCAAAACAACAAGGGACCCCCTTTGATTTTTTTCGCGAAATTTTTTTTTCCAAAATGTTTTTATATTTTTTACAAAAAAGTCAAGTCTCAAAAATAATTTATGTGAAAAATTACCCCAATATCTCTTTCCAATCAAAAGTTATGGCTAAAAATCTATTTTTTCATACAATTGACTATCTATAGTAATAAAACTCATTTTCTGTTTGTTTGTTGTTTGGCCTTTATACAAATCTAAACGGCTAAACGGATTTTGCTCATACTAGGTATACATATTAGGCGCATCCCAACTTAAAATGTTACATACTTAGTTTTTGCCACGCCCCCTTTGAAATTTTTCAATTAACGGTAATTTTGTTATTATAAAACTTTTTACCATCGGAGATTTTTGTGTATTTAATTTTAAAATTTTTTTGTTATTTTGACATCAAAAACATTGACATATCTTCAAAATTGGAGAAATTTTGAGTACAATGACTTTTTCATAAAACATCGTTACCTAAGGATGAGAAAAAACGACATGAAAATCAAAGTTTGGTCTTTCGATGCAGATATCTCCGCTGTCCATTAATATATTTTATTCAAATTTTTTTTGTTCAAAAGTTCAATAAAATCACTTCACAAAAACAGGTTGAGCTGTATCGTTAAGTGAGTGTATATATGTTTTATGATTATGTCAAAAAAGGTCCAAAATATTGACTTTTTACTCAAAAAATGACTCGAAAATTGTTGTTGTAAAAATTAAATCAATTAAAAATTGCGCATCTGGCTACCTTTCATATGACATAGCATTTATTTGCAAATATTCTTCCAGCTAAGCGCAAAAATATTTTACTGTTTTTGTCATCCTTTGTTTTTTTCGCGAAATTTATTTTCCAAAATGTTTTTATATTTTTTACAAAAAAGTCAAGTCTCAAAAATAATTACCCCAATATCTCTTTCCAATCAAAAGTTATGGCTAAAAATCTATTTTTTCATACCAGACTATTAATAAAACTTAGTTTTGTGTTAAAATTCTCTATATAGTTTGAACGTCCCCATTTCTCTCTAAGAATGCAGTTGTGTGTCTAAAGTAATTACGAACATTTTGGATTATATTAAATCTTCTTTATAGTAATCTACTTAGTTTTTGCCTCAAATAAGATCTTGAAGCCTATGCCCAAATTTGCGAATTATACTCCATTTTTGGCCTGATGAGGTGCAGATCATGCGAAGATCAGCTGAAATTAAATATTTTTTGCACCATTTTTCTTTTTCATATCAATAATATATTTGACCGTAGAGTGCGGCTTATTTATCCTTTCAACAAATACATTCAAAATAGATAGAAAAAGTAAGCGTAAAAGTAAACGTATTGGTTCCATTTTTCAGTTTAGAACGCCATTGAGATCGCCAGTAGAGCGAGCCCTACGGAAACCATATTGACGGTCACTGAGCAATTGGTTGCGCTCCGGATAGTTCACAACGTTGAAGTTTATTACGCTCTCCATAACTTTGGAAAGCGTAGAGCAATAGGTCGGTAGTTGCAGGGTTCGTGGTAGTTGCAGGGTACTTTCAAGGTTCGTTCGATCAAATTAAAACATTAATTTTGAAAAGACTATAATACATAAAGACTTAAACTTAATGTGCTTTTACAACATATACTGTCCTCAAAAATTACTCATTTTTCTGGTTCATATCAATAATATATTTGACCGTAGAGTGCGGCTTATTTATCCTTTCAACAAATACATTCAAAATATTAAGAGAAAACTGCATGTAGCGTCGACAAATGAAAAAAATGGATTTAATAACGGTACTTTTCGATACTGCGTAATATGCAGTGTACAATTTTTTTCCTTTGGCTTCATGAAATCTGCCTGTTTTGTTTTTGTTAATTTATTTAAAAAAAAAAGATATTATTAATATGATTATTTTTCTTCGACCTCTTGATGTATAATTTTGAGTTTAATTCGGGCTCAAGGTCACTTTTGAATAAAAAACAGTCTTATATTTGTTTTTTAGTCTTCGTTTAAAACTTAACAATTTTGGTAGACATCACAGCACAAATCAGAGCACAAATCACAAAGCAAACCATTGGAGCAAAAAACAGCATTGGCGGCCCACTGTACAACACTTGACCACTGTCCAGACTTTGACAATGTACAAATTCTACAACAAGAGACGAATTACGCGAGACGATACACGTTAGAAATGTTACATATTATAAACATACCACCAAAACAAAGAATAAACTTCAAAACGGACACCGAGAGATGCGCTCAAAGCTACCGACACCTAATTACGAAACAAACAACAATATAAAAATCAGTAGACAACGAAATGGCGAAATTGAGGGTGCTGCAATATATTTTTAAGTCAATATCTGTTAATTTTGTCTCACTGTGATGTCTACCAAAATTGTTAAGTTTTAAACTTTATGTTTAATGTTTAATATGTAAGTTTTTCAGTTTGTGTTTTATAATGTCAAAAATTGTAATTAATGTATATATTTTGTTGAAAACAGTGTCCCTGATGATGAACTCCGGTGGAGTTCGAAATATTGGACGCAATAAAACGAAGACTAAAAAACAAATATAAGACTGTTTTTTATTCAAAAGTGACCTTGAGCCCGAATTAAACTCAAAATTAAAAAAAGATATTTTCACAATTTTTTTTAAAAAATATTTAAAGAGAATAATTTAAAAAATATTTTAACATTTTATTTTGAATGGTTAGTGTACATAGTTTCAAAGATAATGAATGCAACATAAACATAAGTTAATATACTGTACAAGTTTTTTTTTTCGTTCACTGTATATGATAAATTAATTTTGTTTCTTATCGTTGTAATGTTTTGCTTTTCAGATACAATCTTTGCACCGGTTTGTATCCGTTCGAAGGTGATAATATCTATAGATTACTGGAAAAAATAGGTCGTGGTCAGTGGGAGATTCCGGATTGGTTGTATAAACTGGATGCCAATTTAGCCAACCTTATTTTGGGCATGCTGCAATCTGATCCATCGAAACGTTACACAATACAGCAGATACGCAACGAACAGTAAGAATAACTGCTACCAAAGCCTAAATTTTTTTTTATTAACAATTATTTCCTTATCCTTTACAGTTGGTTTATATCTGCGCCCGAGGAGAAAGGACCACCAATTCCCATTCCACCACTTAAAAACGATAAATATCGTCGCTCCACAGTACTGCCTTATTTAGATGCTTATCACTATGAAACTGAACGAGAACTGGAAGAGGTCTATTTTACAGAGCATGATTTAAATCGTATGTTGAAATTAATATAAAAGTTTTTTTTTGTTCATCAGTCATTTGCTATTGCTTAAAATTTACAGAGGAACTTGCACGGCAAGCGGCTGCTGCTGCGGCTGAAATAAAAGAGCAAAGGCAGCAACTACAAAATGCTGCAGCTCTAGCTGATGCTGCGTCGACCAGTGGTGGTGCAGCAGCAGCTATTGCTAGTGCGTCGTCTGCGACGAATAGTATCAAGTCTAAAAAGTCATCGTCTCTTAAGCGGCGAGCGAAAAAACTCACATCATGCATTTCCGTACGAAAACTAACCAACTGTCGACCATCTTGAGGCAGAAAACTTAGAAAAAAAACAATTTCAAAAAGTCATCGTCCACACGACGGAAAACACTAAATAAAATATTTTTATGAATCAGCTCAATAACAGGCTAAAACTTAAATCTATCAACTTGATTTGCATGATGGTTGAACAGTACGCGCTGAATTTTGTTTTGCTAGTTACTTTGATGCAATACTATGTATGTATGTATTTATGTAGGAAGATATGCGATATACTATGATTTCATTAGTATTTATTAAATTTTAGTAATTTAGATTTAGCCAATTTTGTTTTTGTTGCTTAGTTTTTAGTTTTTTAGTATGTATGCTGTTAGTCTTCTTTTCTTTCACTTTCAAATGAAGACAAATAATCTATTATAAAGCAATACAATATAAAATATAATTGTAAGTCCTTCGAAGAAATATTCATGAATTACTCCTACCGAAAATACAAATTTTTGATACCGAACATGTTATGGCTCCTTTGTTTGTGTAAATCCAAGCACATAACCATGCAACATTTTCCATATACTAGTTATATAGAAGTTTAACAAATCATTATTAATTAAATTCAATTATAATTATTTTATTGAAATTATTTTGAAACACAATGAATGTATACACAATGAAGCAAATAAATTTTTAGTAATTTTAAGAATTCTTTTTTTAATTATTTATTTAAAAATTTAAATTTGCGTAAGCATAGTTACGGTTTCTTAATCACAAAAACAAATCAGCATTAAACTCAAACTAAAATTAAAACTAAATTTGTAATTATTACTTTGTCCTCCAAAACTGCTGGCCAGAATACTAAAACAATTTCTGACAATATGATATATAGATGTTTTTGTTTTTGTTTTTAATTTGACTTGCTTAATTATTATTTATTGAATACAAAATGTAAGTAAAATAAATTACCTATGGTGTATATGAAGTAAAACAGTACTTGTTTCATTGGGGAAAAAATGTGACGAACAAAACTTTTTCATATTCTTTTTTAAACAATAATTATAAATAATTTACTAAAGCTTAGTCAAAGCATACTATCAGCATGCACTACAGCGGAATTAAGTTGAGCAGAAATTATTTTAATTCTCACTACAGCAGCTCAACTCAAGTTCATGCGCTCCACTTCGACGCTGTTGTCAGTTTCAATGACGGACGTTGCATTTGTGGAGTTCATTTCACACATAATAAACATTTGATGATAATGTTGTCCCAGCTTGGGCAGCTTCTTCTGCATTAAATTACGCAGCGTGTCAACGTATTGGGGTGGAATTTTAGCCAGACTCGCATTGCGCCAGTGCAAGCCATTGTTATCGCTGTGAAACAGTGCCGGTGAGGGCACATGATCCTTCATGTAGTTCCACACGCACTCCTTCAGCAGCAAAGCAATCTGGTAAAAAAATAAATATTTAACGAGCAATTTAATCAAGTGATAGCATTAGGTGCAACCTCAGGCGCCTCGAAATATTCAATTATCATGTGCAGATTGGATAGCGGAGGAGGTAGCAACTGACCCATTGCCATAACCTGCAGCAGTTTTTTGGTGCACTGCAACAGCTCATCATCGGGATTTGGAGTATGCAATTTATTAACTGAATGCGAAGAAATAATGTTATAATAAACATTAATTAGTATTAAAAAATCATTTACCATTTCTCGCCCTCCATTGATGCAAGCATGTGGCACAGAGCGCACGCAGTAACACGGAGGAAAAGCACAAGGCCGGCCGATGTGTGGCAATGAAACCAAGTAGAGCCCACAAAATCGGCGAGTTGTTAAAGGAGCGCCTTATCAACAAGTCACGCTCCATGGTGACTTTAGTAAATTCCTCATCGGGAAAAGGTAAACCATTGTACATTACATCTGTGGAAACCATTTCCACAAGCAGCAGCGAAATCATGGAATAACCTTCGATTATATTTTGTTTATCCTTAGGCGGGCGAAATTGTGTTAAAGAGATATGCTAATCATAACATTGCAAAAGTTTACCACATCCTCGCAACACGCATCCAAGGCTTTGAGCAGGAGTATTTGCATTTCTGCATCACACTTGCAGGCATCATTTTGCGCACTATTTTCCGGTTTCAAACCACGCCCAATAACGCCTGCATGAAGCACAGTACGCAGGGCATTTGGACCCTGGTTGTGACGTTGATTTTGTACAATTACCAATTCATTTTCTGGAATTTCCAAATCATCAATTTCGGGTTCCTCATACTGCCCAAATAGGTAGCCATAGTAGAAGAGCGCACCCTCGACAAGCTCACGTAGACAGGCTGTACGTGCTGCTTTACGTGCGCTACATTGTCGCTGCAATAAATTGAAGGCGCGATTCACGGCAGCGGAACGCAGATTGGGACCTATGGGGGAAAAAAAGTTGTTTGACAAATGAACAAAGCATTTCTTTTTCCAATTATGTACTTACTTTTCTCGATGAGGCTTATGAAGAAGTACTTCACGCTCAACATGGAAAGTTTCAGAACCTGCAAAATATTTGAAAAGGATCTAATTTGTTAATCTTGATATTGAATGTATGAAAACTGTATCTTAAGCTTTTAAAAGCATTTCGCGTTAATTGAAAGAATTATAGGGATGTCTGATTGTAAGGAAATAAACTGTATTTCTTTTCATTTAAAAAATTGTATTGAATCGTTTTAAAAGCTTGTTTCCCAATATATGTGCCGGTTACTTTAAAGTGCCCCAAGTCCATTTTTTAAAAAAAAAAACCAAGTGTCCCAAGTCCAGTTAAAAAAAAAACCAATATATACATTTAAGCGTATTTTTTTAAATTTTGAATGAATTTTCTATTAATATTTAAAATAATATTAATTTATTTATATCGCTCATTTCATGCAAGACCGTCACAACTCAAAATTTGGGGTTTTTTTAGTTAAATATACAGAAATATGCACTGTTATCATATCTTTAAATTGGGTATATTCCAGACCGATTTGCTGTTAATTTACGGTTTCACAGATACTTGTTTCGTTTTGACTTTTAGTAGCAATTACGTTTTATTTCTATTTATACCAAAATTTATTCCAGATTTTTGCATTATTTTTCAACGACTTATTATATTATAAACCATTTTATTAAATAAAAATCCAAGCAAGTAGATAAACTAATAATTTTGTAGTAATAAAGTACCAACTCAAAACGTGACATCTCTTTTACTCAAAAGTATGTATCATATTGTAATAAAATCGTCACAACTCAAAATGGAACATTTTTAAATGAGTTTTTGTAGTAATATTGGGTGGAATCATAGTAAAATTAGAGAAGGTATATGCATTTCGGAGAGACAGACTTGGTAGCATTCATCTAAGTCAACTGTTGTGAACTGTTATGATAGCGATACCTTAGTGAGCGATGTTTTTCTCTCACATTAGCGTTAAAAAAGTTGAAAATTATTTAATTTAATTATTTTAATTGTTTAATTATGTTAATAATTTAATTGAAAAAGTTTCTCAAGAAATTTTAACACAACAGTCCGTTACCAACTATTGACTCCGCTGAATGCGGCCATTGATTTTCTTTTGTTCTCATTCGCAAAATACTGACTTTGACAATTTTGGATATGAGAAAGAGAACGCTGTCCGAAATGCATCTACCTTCTCTAGTTGTGCCATGGGTTGTATGCAAAAAAATGTGATCTAACCTTTTTCTTCAGTTTTTGAGCAATTTCTCGGTTAAGTATGCATACAAATAATTAACTTATCAGTTTCATCTCAAGAGATGAGATTTATGTCATTGTTGAGAAATTTCTTAAAATCGAAAGCTT